>CM076969.1:38757469-38783476 GCA_039105355.1 Benthosema pterotum
AATACTTCCTAATATACACATCAGATTAAACGAAATTACATCATATATTATGTATACGTGACAAGAGAAACCTCTTTCTCAACTTCTCTTTTATGAACTTTTCACAAGCTAACATTATGAGAGTTATACATACAGGCTACGAGGGAGAGCGTAACAATGTTTCATTATTGCCAACTTTCTGGCAGAGATGCTGAAAGGGAAATATGTATATTCCCCGCGCGAGGGCCTTTCTCAAGGCGGGGAGATAGCCATTGAAAAAAGTGCTGGTTCAGTCTCTCCCCCTGTCTCTGTCTCTGGGCATGGCTTTGATCAGTCCCACCTCAAGACTTTATCCTGGAGGGAAGCAGCGCGCTGCTGTATCCTCTATGGCTAATCACACTTCCTGTCTTTGTCTTTATGTGCATTAGACGAGTATCACGGTAGAACCAGCACAGGAACAGATTTGCCCTCAGAGAACCCGGAGAAGAAAAGCCCCTTGGTTGTGCTTTGGTTCTTCTATTTTCTCCTCCTGCGGATTCACTCATGAATATTTCCACTGTTACAGAACGCATGGATTTCAACCCATCATTCCTGTAAGAAAAGATACTTTTCAGATTAACTCAGTAACTCCCGATGATGTTTTTGACATCCAAATGTGATCATTGGGATATAATAATTATTTAATCCCCAATGATCGTAGCATTGATTTTAGTTAAATGTCACCATTTCACCACTTTTCAACATAACTTCATATAATTGGTCCTCACTAATATACATGATAAAATTTCACTATTTCTTTCTGCTCAGTCTGTGTCTCACAGGAGGGCAGTGGGCAGTTCAGAAACCTGTCTTCCAGTGACATCATCGATAAAATGATGTCATAATAGAAACCAGGCTTTCCATTCCTTAAAAGTTGCACACCTACTATATGAAGATATGTCGAAACGAGATGAAGTGATCGTTTAATTATCATGGGACGTCAGGTCCCGCTAAATGATCAAAATCGCCAGGAGCATGTACACATGCTCGATTTGTCTGTCCATCGCTGATCATAATCCAACAATCGGCGTGTCACTGCGACTTGATTTCACATATTTCTGATAATAACTATCACACCGTCTGAGTCCTCCATGTTGATGAAAACAACACAGTGTTTTGCCGGTAGCTGTGTAACCCGATGAACCGGAAGTCCTCTGTACTCTATGGTGGCTTCACGGCCATTTTCCAGAGATCATGTGCATTACTGCGCCAACTGGCTGGTGTGTAAAGAGTGAAGAGTATTGGTATAGTATCAGTAGTTGCCTATATTATAGGCAACTACCGATACTATACCAATACTATACCATACCATACTATACCAATACCAAAGGGTATTATAGGCCCTATAATACCCTATAATACCCTTAACTGATCATGAGTGTAAAAAGTGACCCTTTTACCGGTAAATGTTTACATTATCGTTAACTCAACACTGTCGGGTGTCGCTGGGTACTTGTCATGGCCTTTTCTATACTGTCAGTCTAAAGCAAAAAGACCCAAGCGCTGAACTGGTTTACAAAATAATTGCACACGCACAGCAATTTCTGTGGGTTCCGGCAATATCGCTCTGCCTGCCACCAGTGGCACTTTCCTCTGAGGAAAAAAAAACATGCTTTGTGTTTGTCAAGCGAGTACAGAGAAGACCATTTCCGCCAGGAGGCGAAAAAAAAGCATGAAAAGAAACAGACAAAAAAAGCCTCAACCCCCCTTTTTTGCTGGAAGCGCCGAGGGCTATGAAAACCGTCTTGTGTGCTATTTCTGAACTCATTTACATCTCCATGGCCACCTGAGGGAGGTCAGCGGCGCTTCGGCCAACTTCTTTTTTTACGTGAGGGGACAGTGACTTGCGGTGACAGCCGGCCCAGGCGCTACAAACACAACCCTAACCCTCAACTCCTCTTTTCCGACATCTTGCATCCGACACCCTTATCCCCATTCACTGTCTTCCCAGCTGGCACAGACAGACAGTCGAGACTCCTGCGTACAACGGGGTAAGGAGAATGAATCACGCAAGACATGAAATACTAAAAAGCAAGTAGAATCTATCTCTCTCTCTCTCTATCGGACTTTCTCCCATACCTCTTCCTTTCTGTTTTCTTGCTCTTCAAAGCATGCAACCCTCTGATATGGCCCCGGGGTTAATTAACATGAACCAAACAGCAAACGATCAGACAGAATGGGAAATCTCCAAAGGTTAAGTGTCACATGGGAAACGTGTTGTCAGAAGTGGAGGGATCCCTCCCTCCCCTCTCGCTCAAAGTCAAATGAGAGAGAGATAGAGAGCGAGGTGTGTGTGTGTGTGTGTGTGTGTGTGTGTGTGTGTGTGTGTGTGTGTGTGTGTGTGTGTGTGTGTGTGTGTGTGTGTGTGTGTGTGTGTGTGTGTGTGAGGTGCATAGGGAAATTATTTGTAGATACCTATCTGAAACTTTAGATTTATATTGTCAGACGAGAGACAGCACTCCAAAGGATGGTGTTCAAAACAACAGCTCTCTTTTCGTATAACGTGATGAAAAGAACTCGGCGGACTTCAATACGCCGGTGATCTTTTGAAGCGTTTTGCTTTTTGTGTTTTCTCTTAATACGTTTAAGATGACAATTCAGAGAAGAGCAGTAAATAATAGAACACATTACCGTCCAAGCATACCTACGGTTCCTCAAAAATAAAAAAATAAAATACATCCATCGCATCCAAGTTAATCATTGCTTTCAAACACCTACTCGGCGAAACCGTTCTTCGTTTATCCCTCAAGGGGCGGTGGAGAAAATGACTTGTGATCCTGGCGGATCTCCTGGATCGCGTGTGTTACAGGTGAACGGGAATGATTTCCTCCCTGTAATAATTAACATGGGCTCCTCGCCTTCTCCCTGTGGCTTGTCGCTGACATTTGGTTCATGCTTGAGTGTCTGCCTGCCTGATTTCCATCCCTTGCATGAAGGTGATGGAGGCAGGCAGGCAAGCAGTGTGTGTGCATTGGTGCATGTGTGTGTGTGTGTGTGCGTGCGTGCGTGCGTGTGTGCGTGTGTGTGTGCGCGCGCGCGTGCGTGTGTGTGTGTGTGTGCGCGCGCGCTCTCACAAGCACATGTCTTTATGTGTGTGTGTGTGTGTGTGTGTGTGTGTGTGTGTGTGTGTGTGTGTGTGTGTGTGTGTGTGTGTGTGTGTGTGGATCCAGATCCAGATCCAGAGAGGGAGAGAGAGAGAGAAACTAGGGGGACCAGTGGCCAGACTGACAAGGACATTGGTGACAGGGCCTGCCTTCAGGAGGTGGGATTATGACAACGTGGATTACAGATCCCCTCAGTCAATCCCGAGGCTCTAACAGGTTAGTGGTTCAATAACAAAAAAAGTGAGCCTGAGCTGCGAGTGTGTGTGTGTGTGTGTGTGTGTGTGTGTGTGTGTGTGTGTGTGCACGTGTGTGTGCACATGTGTGTGCACGCGTGTGTGCACGCGTGTGTGTGTGTGTGTGTGTGTGTGTGTGTGTGTGTGTGTGTGTGTGTGTGTGTGTGTGTGTGTGTGTGTGTGTGCCTGTGCGCATGTGCACATGTGACAATGTGTTCCATGTAAGGTTGTTCACACCTGTCCTGAATATTTGCACAAATGGAGAGTATGTTTTAGCAGCAAAACAATCATGTTGACTTTTGTCTAGATCAGGAAACAAACAAACAAAAAGAAACAGACTTTGGTGATCTAATTTACAAGTTTATTTATGCGTGCTTGAGTGTGAATAATAGATGTCTATAGAGGAAAAAATGAAAACATTTAATTACCCTTGCATCATCTTGGCTTATTTAGCAGGGGAGCATACCGTACATCTTATTAGCTTTGGTGTAAATAAACATTAATATGCATCCCTGATAATTCTCGCCTTCATCAGTTCCCGGTATATTATCATTATCAAGACTGTTACGCATGCACACAGCCACACGCCCGCACGCGCACGCACGCACGCACGCGACACACACACACACACACACACACACACACACACACACACACACACACACACACACACACACACACACACACACACACACACACACACACACACACACACACACACACACACACACACAGAAAGAGAGAGTGCAAGCAGTGGCATGTGCAAACAGCATAAGGGCCAGACCATTAAAACCACTTCACAGAAAATCATCATTAGTGATTCTGGCTGGAAGCCACACAGCCCCATTGACAGGCTGAACAAGGATTACATCAATGTGATATACTGTATACGGTAGGCACATACTGTAGTAAAGGCTATAGACTACTTTAGTTCTCAAAATGTAGATAGATAGATTGTAGTAATCTACACTACAAGTTACAGGAAAATGTAGTTAAGCTATTGTAACTTGCTGTTGAGCAATTTTCATAATTGGCATCATGTGACCATACCATTAACAACCTATAGAAGGCAAAAATGACAAAATTTCATCAAGCTTTATGTAGCATGTGATGTCTAACCAGGGTGTTTTCATGCGGCTGAATCCAGCATTAGTTTTGCAAAAAACACACGCTCTTTGGGCTCAAAACAAACAGTACCTGCCCAAATGTGCTGACTAGGCACATTTTTAATGGCTGACATGGCCACTTTTAGCCCAATGGTTGTTTTTTGAGCAAAACTAATGCTTGGAATGGTTAGCCATATCACATGTTGCATAAAGCATGATGACATTTTGACTTTATTGCCTTCTATACGTTGTCAATGGTGGCATATGATGCCAATTATGCATCAACATATGGAAGTTAGCATCTGACAGTTTCTACATTCTGGGGACCCCTGTTCAACATTTCGAACATAACACATGGGTGTACTCAAAATGCCTGGCATCACATTCTGGCAAATGTACTATGATGTTCATTCCTGCTTGGCAGTCCACCACAGTTAACCACATGAACCCAGCGTGCTTATTCTCTGAGGAACAGTCGCCAAACATTGAAACTAAGATTTGGTGGTCCATTTTGTGATTAATTAATTAAAGGTAGGGGAAGTGATTTCACTTTTGTCAGATATCACCCAAAAAATATTTTTTTTTCTGTTAAAATGCTCTATTATAAGGTGTGGAAACCACATATGGAGTTTCCCCCTCCCCCACGTTAGCAGAGGAGCTAATAAAAGTTCCCCAGGTCACCACAATTCTCCTCCAATCAGGAGAGAGCAGCAGGTTCACATAGTGTAGCTACTTTTGGGGGCCCCTAGTGCACCAGGCTGGTACTACACCATGAATTTCAAATCACTTCCCCTACCTTTAAGAGGTTTTAACGTCCCAGTGAAATGACAAATACTTTTTCCACATTTCTAGACGGCACATCTGTAGTCATCATGGGCATATCATGCCAAACAAAATGTGAATGTTTAATTTTTGCGTAATTTTATATAAAATTTGAATTTTAATGACTTCCTGAAATCACAAACATGCTGTGTGATGATGTGTAGAGGCCCACATCAATAAAAGCTGATTGTTTTTTTTACTCACTATTCTGAATAGTTATGATTAAACAACTAGTCAGTTTTTAATCTCATTTATGTTACATCAAGACTTACTTGCTTTAAACGTTTTAATATTTAATATTATAGGTTAGAAATACAGGTAACCCACATAGCGGTAAACTGCTAGAGCTCACCGACTGATTATCTATTGTAAACAAAAATACATGTCATCGGAGCCCATGTGAACAATGACAAAACAAAATGGCAAGGCAAAAAGGCCTTAAATCTGAACATAACCTTGCCTGACACTCAGTCTGAATTATCATTTCGTTTCACTTCATTAATCAGCCTGAAAGCCTTCCCCACGACAGCGTTGTCAAAGTGGCAGTCTTTGGCGATTGGTCTATACCAACCAATCAGAATAGTAGCATAGCAGATGATGCTGTTGTCAGTCATGTGGCTAATGGGCTAGCCTGTTTGCTAACCAAACAAACACAGCAACAAGCGCTACTAGCATGTAAACAAAAGCTGTAAAACAGCCGATACCTACATCCCCCACAGGCAGCACCACCAGACCTGAATCCCCAGTTAAAATAATTTAAGGTGGTACTTTTTAAGGTGGTACCTTTTAAAGTGGCGATTCAGGGATGGATCCAGGCAAGACGCAACTCCTTTTTGTACAGAACACACAGTGTTCTGCTGGACAATACCTCCTGGCTGTGATATTGAAAATGTTCTACCTACACTATGTATTGTTTACTCTGATCCCTGTTGGCTATATATTTGCTGAATCGTTCTCCCTTGATTCCTTTATGTACATTAAAGGTTTGACCTTTACTCTCGTATTATATAACGTGTATTATGTCTCCTTAATGTTGTTAGCACAGTCTGAGACTGTGCACCATGTCACGGCAACATTTCACTGCTTGTACTGCTTGTATGAGTGAGTGACAAATTCAATCCTTTGAATCTAGAATCACTGACTTTTGAACTGACATGGAGGGGGTCGGCAGCCTCATCCTTTCAAATACAGAGAAATAGCTTGCAGCAATGAGAAACAGCAGCATTGCAGTCCAGCCCAAAGCATCAAATAGTGCTGATCTGATGAACTATGGAAAAGTCCTGGTTTTCTCTGGGCACACTTTTCTTCAAATGGGAGTAGCCCTACAACACTTCATTTTGCTGTGAAGATGAGGAGCGTTTGAACAGTGGAAGGAATAGAAGGTTGTTGTTTTGTTACAAGTAAAGAATATGGCACCTGTCAGACTTAGATGTGGAGATGTGTGTGTTGAACAGGCTCTACCCAAGATGTAGATTCTCCCCGTGGTGAGTTAGATGTACACCGTTTCATAACGTCAAAGTTCTGAAAATCAACAACGCTGCTGAGAATTCTTTTCGGCCCTTCCCCAATTCCTCAGAAACCGGAACTCTTCCAAAGAGCTGAGAATATGCCATGCTTGTACTGCAGTGCTCTTTTATAAAAATCCTCCATATATGTGTCTTTGTCGAGGCAGAGATGGGGCTGACTGTAGCCAGAACTCAAGGGAGAGAGAGAGAGAGACAGGCCTTATTCTTGGGCTTCTTGTGTTGTTTCAATCAACCAGTCGACGGTACAAAGGAGGCGTCGTGACGGCGTGACGGGCACGGCATCGCCTCTTGCCTTTGCTGTTGTCTCAGTTTGAGGCTCATAAAAGGAAGCGGCGCTGACAATGCCAGAGGCAGCGGGAGGATCCACGGTCTGAGCAGTGAGAGAAGTGGCAGGCCGGCGTCGCGGCACCAGCCTTTAAGAAGAAGAAGTTGTCCTTCACCGTGGTGCCAACCCTACCCCGGGGGGTAGGGTTGGCAGAAGCAGCCTCTTATTTTACCATATACAGGGTCTCTCCTTCCTTGCCCCTTAATGAGCCAGGAGATGCTGAATTACGGTGCCGACAGAGGCCCGACGTGAATATACACTGTGGCTTGGAATTAAATAATGATAATTAAGAAAATATTAATCAAACTCTTTCTCTCTTGTCTCTGATGTGTGTTTGTGTTGAGGGAGCAGGTCTCGCAGCTTAGCCTGTAGGAGTGCTCATTTAGAGTATATGCATGTGACCCACAGGGCTTCAGGCACACAGCACACGCACGCACACACACACACACACACACACACACACGCACACACACACACACACACATACACACACTTATTATCCGTGGACCTTTATGGCCTATTCCATAATTAAACATCCTTTGTTCTCTGCAAAACAATTTGGTAATACTTAAAGGACCGCTTCACCACTTTTCAACATACAGTATAATATATACAGTATACATACATACATAATAAAATATCACTTGTTAAATCAGTCTGTGTCTCACAGGGGGCTATGGGCAGTAAAGAAACCCATTTTCCAGTGACATCGCCGATGGACAGATATTTTTTAAATACTGTATTTATAAAAATATATTTTTATTACAGAGAGAGAACCATTTTGCATTGTAACTTCTCAGGAATAGAAAGCCAGCAGTTTCTCTTAGCTTGGATTCCCTGTAGATGATGTCACTGTCTGGAGGACAGGTTTCTGAACTGTACACATCCTTGCTGTGAGACCCAAACATGTTGAAAAGTGGTAAAGTGGTCCTGTAACATCCTTCAATAGGAATAATGGGGCAGGGTATACCGGTATGCTGAAACAAAGATGCTCCAGCTAGCCGGGACTGCTGTGCTTTCCACTCAATTAATTAATGAAAAGCACAAACGACTGCCTTCCCAACGTACAGTTGTTATGTCTGGCGGGCCAGCAGAAGCTATACAGCTGTACTGTGAAACTTTAATGCTGCCGCGTGCGTGGCTGCCCTGAAGGGGCTGCCGACTAGGCCTTAACGCCTGTGCAGCTTTGGGGTGAAGTATAACGGAGGGACCTCGCTCTAACTGGGACAGGAAGAGTGGGAAACAACCAAGGAAAAAACTATTTCCACTGACTGTTTTAATAGTGTCTGATACCTGGTACTGGGAGTGACAACACCACTGTGATGTTCACTGGAGGTTCTCAGTCAGAACCAGTGTTGGGACTAACGCCATTACAAGTACCAACGTTACGTAGGAGACTACTTTTTTGCAGTATCTTGTAAAGTAATTCTTTACATTTTCCCATTCAGTAACGCCATTACAGTTACTGTGTTTTCAATGGGTGAGTTAGTAGTTACCCATGTTACATAAAAAACAGTAAAACACATCTCCTCCTGCCTCATTAGACTGGATAACATCTGTGATTTTGGATATTGTACTATTGGCATAAGTGCTCTTTCTACTTCCCTCTGAACTGGCAAGTAGAGCTCAACCCATGACCTAGGTTTTCTGAAAAACACGTATTTATATATCATCTGAATGGCCTGAATGGAACTGGACCAGTGTCATTAGGAAAATATTCTTTCTTTTGAAAACAATTTAATGTGTCAAAAATATTATTTTGAGTTTCATTTTAAGTAAAGTTTTGCAAATTTAGTAACTAGTAATATGTTACTTTTTTCCAGAGTAAGTAAATATAACTCCCCAACACTGGTCAGATTGATATGAGATGTTTCCATTTCAGTGTTGAGCAAAGCCAAGCCAAGTTCTCATTCCTATATACTATATACATTTTTTTTACCCGTTCCTCCAAGCAATTGAAAATCATTATTACTCCCAACACACGTGATGCCACAAAGTAATTATATTGGGATAATTCTTTTCCCTTTTTGGAGTGCCAGTATTTGACTCTCTAGTTGTTATGGTAATAGCAGGCATCCCTTCACCTTCCCTGCATGCTCTGTTGTTTGACATTCATGGGGTTAAAGTCCTCTGAATGATGAAGTGCCAGCGTTTGCGACTGTAAATTGCATCGTTTCAATTGAGGAGAGAGTTCCCCTTGGGTTTTTTTCACCGGAGGTCCCCACGGGCTGGCCTTGAACAGAACAGCATGTTGTACATCCACATAAAAAAGGAAGAAAAAAAATATGGGGGTACTCTCCTCTTTATGGCGCAGAGATTAATCTGTCACCACGTCGCATGTGTAAATCTCACTCCCCCGGCCTTTGCAAAATACCGTTTTGCCTTACTTTACACATTTTTTTTTATTGGCAATAAACATAAACCATCACAAAGGGCTAATGTTCTCATCAATATTATTACAAAATGATCATAAATCCAGTGCCTTGTTAAGATTTGAAGCCACCTCTCTCTCTCTCTCTCTCTCTCTCTCTCTGTTATTTAGCCATTTGAAATTATATTAGAGAGTAGCGTTATCTGTCTGACGCCCAAAGATTTGAATCATGATACAGGGATTATATTTTAATCATCACTGGGCTGCAAAATGCTACACAGTAAAATTCTCAGCGTATTCATCTGCGACTTGGAGAGAGTGTACAAATGTTGGGTTGCGTTTGTGCATTCTCAGAGTTAAATTAGCACCGGGGATTTTACTGTGCAAGCTTTATTTTTCTTCCATAATATCTATTTTTTGTTGTAATTCTTTTTTTCCCTCTCTCTCTGTCTTTTGGGGCCATTCGTGCGTATCCTCCTGTAGAAATGCCTTGTCAACACAGTGGCGGATATTTCATCCTGGGAGACCGCAAACTAAACAGCAGAAACACACTGTATAGAAGCTTGTTTAGTAGTATGCAAATCATCTTTGCCGGAGGTAAAATTAACATTTTTAATTAAAATATTAGCACCAAACAAACATGGAAAAACACACTAATGATTAAATCATCTTGATAAAAAAAACTCTTACTGGAAAATGAAAAAGAAAACATGAATTCTCTGTGAGTCAAGAGAGAACGTTTGTAGCTGACACTTATATTAAAGATAAGTGAGAGTCTTCTGATTTTGCAAATGCAGATGTTGAATTCTGATTAAATGTAAAAGTGCTTTAAAAAACTCAACTTTCTTTCTCTGCCTCATGCAAATACAATATTCAACCTGGATGTAATCTGTCATCAGATAAATATTCCCTAGTAATAATTAGGAAATGAGATGAAGTAAAAAAAAAAAGTTATTAATGATCAAATATTTAATTGTATTAAATAATAAAGAGGACATCAAAGCAGTGCCTCAGCAGGCATCAGTATAGTTTGAGGCCATGAAACAGAAGGCAGGGTGTTATAACCTAACATGTTACAATAGCGCTCTCTGGTGGACAACCACAGGATCAACAGCTCAAATCACTAAAGGGAGAGAATACATGTATAGCAAAACTATTGCATTTTAGAGCGATGGAAATATGTGAATTTGAACAACATCCCATAGCCCCATAGTCCCATAGCTTATCTTGCTGAATTACTCCATCACTAAACACGGGTATAATTTACACTATGTAAATACATGGTAACTGTGGGTCAACTTCTCCTTTGGTCCAAACATTCCTAAGACTTGTGACATTGGTCCAGTGCAGAAAAAATAAAACAAACAAACCCACATTCTAAGATGTCTCTGAGCAGCTACTGAAAGACCCACCTACCTCAGGCATTATGAAAATTCCAAAAATACAATTGTTCTATCTATCTATCTATCTATCTATCTATCTATCTATCTATCTATCTATCTATCTATCTATCTATCTATCTATCTATCTATCTATCTATCTATCTATCTATCTATCTATCTATCTATCTATCTATCTCCTGTATATCCACGTAGTAGTGTTGATATATATAGTATACTGTACTGTATATCCACATATATACATGGAACCATGAAGCACAATATATGAGGCCTTGAGAAGGTTTATTCTCGCAAAACATTATTTAGAAAACCACAGGTCAGCTTGGACCAGTTCATTTAGTATTTCATGACAGCATACAGCAATTTCCCCATGTCAACCTCCATGCTCCAAGCAGACACACATACACAACAAACACCAGGCACTCTATGATGCAATGCTGGTGCAAGTCACTGGCAGCTGCAGCATTCCTCTAGGAATATATATCTACGTCTCACATCTGTTCTTCCAAAAATGTCCCAAAAGCTGAAAATAACCAAATTTAAGCAAGAAAAAGAAATGGAAGTTATAATTACCCTGGCCTTATTGAGTCTGTTGGCAAAGTACTGCTGTTTGTTCTCAAAGCACTCGAACTGGAACAAAAATGCAAAAATAAATGTATTGAATTTGACAAGTCATGTTCCATGATAGCTTTGGAGGTGATTCTCACATTTGCATTGATAACTGGTTCTTATCTAAAAGGCATAAAGATGACATATGTCATACAAACTAGTGTGAAGAATGACTTCTCTAGGTCTTCTTTGCGAATGCTCTCCTGCATGTCATAGTAAGGCCAATCCCAATGAGCCTTATGCAGCCAAACACTTCCTGGTTGGTTTGGAATGATCAAATCCTTCCTGTTGGCAGACAGGAAGGAGTGTAGCCATGTCCGCTTTTTATAAGCAACCTTTTTCAGTAAATCTGCTTGAAAATAATGACAGTTTACCAGTTGCAGGATTTTTAAGCCTTGTTCCATACCTGTGATTCTGCTCAAATGAACAACGAGTCAAAAGAACCCCATGTTCCATGCATCTGTACACACAGATCCCCATCTGTAAAATATTTTGTGCCAGCCTAGTTTTTATTTTCATTCTGTATAAAACAAGAACTATTTTTGGAAAATATCAGATCTACCAGCTCACAGTTGCACAGTTTGAGCTTGCAGATCTGCTATTCTCAAGTAGCTGCCAATGTATAGTCTAGAGCAGGGGTGGCCAACTGGTCACAGACTAAGAGCCACATTTTTCCTGTGCTGCAAAGAGCCCATCAAATAATCACACCGGTTGGAAACCGCCGTGACAGCCGCCACGGTCGCAAATCGATTTCCCCTCTCCAAAAAACATACACCCACACTAACCAGTGGTCCCTGAGAGTATTCCAGATGGTCCCCAGGCTAAATGATGGAAAGTTGGTTAACCAGATGTAAACTCTTTGAGAGCGTAAACATGAAACCAAATGGACCCTCGGGTCCATTTGGTTTCATGTTAACGCTCTCAAGAGTTAAAATATGCATCATGTGAATTAGCCAAAGTCTACACAACTAGAGAATACAGTTGTAAAAGATTAATGGTCATTTTGATCTGTATGTTTGACTATTTTGTTTTCTCTGAAATCCAGCCTGGATTTGTGACAAAAGTAAACGGAATCTTTAGCATTGGGGTCTGTGGAGCTAAAATGTCATCAAATGGTGGACCGTGGCTCAAATCAAATTCTGAATAAATGGTGGGCCTCTTATAGAAAAGGTTGAAAACCACTGGTATAGGGAATGCATGACTGCGCCAGTCCAGCGTTTTTTACGGTTTCATGTGGAAGCCCCTTAAGAGCCGCATGTAACCAGCTGAAGAGCCACATGTGGCTCGCGAGCCACAGTTTGGCCCCCCTGGTCTAGAGCAAGTACATTAATTGTTCCAGATATGTGAGAGAAAGAAGCAACCATGGTCTATAACATGGGGTTTCAACTGATTGTGAACCAGGGACCACCACCCTGACTTAGAATCAACATGGGGACCACGACAGTTACCCTTAATCAATTCTGTTACTTTATTCAAGCTTCCATTAAAACTTAGGTTAAGCGATATACAGTAGCCTAATGATAGTGTAGACATATGGCATTATTATTACCACAATAACGTAATTATGATAAAATCAGGCAAGCTTTCTTGAGATTCTAACCCCCATTTCTGTGGATTTTCTTATCCTCAATCAGACTTTCACTAACTGACAACATTGGCATGCTTACATTGCACAAAGCTTTAGTGTGCTGTTCTATGGAAGAAAAAAATGGAATACCTTCCAGGACCACGAGTGGTCCATAGACCACCAATTGAAAATACCTGGAGCTAGACGATGAAAACCAAATGAGGTACTATATTACTTTTTTAAGACTTTCTTTAAGGATCTTTAAGACAAGAACTTGAGATTTGTTTTTCATTTGTGGTCTGTGTGTAGTAGATACTTACATGGGGGTCCCTGGATCCTTTATGGAAATGCTTGAGGAAAATCACAGGTTTATGCAACATTAGGGAATAACTTAAGCTTAACATAAATAAAACATGCAAGTAGTAACTACCATTATTTGTTTATCATAGAACCCAACCAGGAAGTGTTTTGGCTGCATGACCCTAATTGCCTCCCTCAAGCCCTGAGCCCTGAACCCGATCAGGTGTGATCAGGGTGAGAGACTGCAAGGGATCCAAACTGTTGTGAAAGGAATGGGACACTTGACATCATTCAAAAATAATTTTAAAAAAAGTCCTTATTCACAGCCAGTGCTTTACATAGGGCCTATGTAACACAAAAAATGTGTATCCTAGTCTAAAGCTGATGTGGCGTCATTATGCCTGTCCTATTTGAAGAGTAATATTCTTACTTACAAAACAATAACTGCATAAAGCTCAACAAAAATGAAATCAGTATAGGTATCAGCAGAGTTTAGCAGAGTTTAGCATGAGATAACCAAGAATACAGAAATATGCAATCATACATATGTAACGCCCAGGATTCAAACCTGGGTCTCCCATGTGAAAGCCCAATATCTTAACCACTAGACCAAGAGGACATCCCCTTGGTCTGGGGGCAGATACTAGACTTTGGAGGCCATCACGACGGAGGCTGTAGCCACCTGCTACACTCACTTCCCTTTTGACCTCCTTCCACAGGGAAACCTGATCTGGGTCACAGCACCAATGTAACGCCCGGGATTCAAACCCGGGTCTCCCACGTGAAAGCCCAACATCTTAACCGCTAGACCAAGAGGACATCCCCTTGGTCTGGGGGAAGATACTAGACTTTGGAAGGCATCAATGACAGAGGCTGTAGCCACCTGCTACACATACACCCATGATCTGCATGATTTCTACATGTTTTCATATCCATCTCTGCTTGGCCTATTAATACGTCTATCAAGTCTATTTTAGTATTTAAACTGATTCATTATTAGTTTCTCTGTTATCACTGTTTCATTATTCCATTCATTCTCTGTTCGGTTTCCCTTCGCAGGCCCTTCCCCCCGTGAGGCCATGCCCACAGTCTCCCTCCATATGTCGCCATATGTATACTCAACAAAAATATAAACGCAACACTTTTGTTTTTCCTCCCATTTTTCATGAGATGGACTTAAAGATCTAAAATTCATTCCAGATACACAATATTACCATTTCGACAGTGTGTACCAGTCCCCACTAATATCCAGCAACTTCGCACAGCCATTGAGGAGGAGTGGACCAACATTCCACACAGGCCATAGTTGACAATCTGATAAACAATATGCAAAGATGTGTTGCACTGTATGAGGCAGATGGTCACACCAGATACTGACTTGTCTCCAGACCCCTAATAAAGCAAAAATGCACATTCCAGGGTGGCCGTTTATTGTGGACAGTCTAAGGTACACCTGTGCACTACTCATGATGTCAGATCTGCATCTTGATGTGGCACACCTGTGACGTGGCATGGATTATCTCAGTAAAGCAGAAGTGCTCACTATCACACATTTAGACAGATTTGTGAACAATGTTTGAGATAAATAGTAATATTGTGTATCTGGAATGAATTTTAGATCTTTAAGTCCGTCTCATGAAAAATGGGAGCAAAAACAAAAGTGTTGCATTTGTACAGTTCCATGCCTGGTCACTTATATTTTCATGTTTTACATGTAATTTGTAATTTGTTTATTATGTAGTAGATTGAACGAATGATTGTTAAAGAGGATTTCCCCCCATTTTCAACATGTTACTATGCCATAGAGATGTTGTGTGGACGTGATAAAAAAGGTCCCCCATTCTGTGTTTCGTAGAAATAGAGGTCTTAAAAAAACATTAACATGGTGAAACACAACTTGATGACATCATCAAGTTGTGTTTCACCATGTTAATATTTTTTCCTTTAGGACCTTTTTCTGTGTTCACATTTTTACACTCTTCACACAGCCCTGAAACATGACTGTCATGGGGCATGGCTACATTTTATAGACTGTAATCAGTGTTGTAGTGGTACTTTTAGAAGTGGGGGGACGCCTCTTAAGACACGTGCACGCACACATGCATGTGCATTCGCGTGCACCTGCACAACGCAGACAGACACACTATTAAAACATGAATAGTATATTGAGAAAGATGGTTTACAATGCTTAATTGTATCCATAAAAGTAAATGACAAGTCAAAAAAACAATTTTTGCCCCCAAAAATATTTTAGATGTGAGAGAAGTGGGGGAACTCCGTCCCCCCGCGTCCCCCCTCCACTACACCCCTGACTGTAATATTATGACCATCATCATCATAGCTTTCTTTTTATGATCATAGGCCTACAGTTGTTGATGAAAGGGTGTTGAATATAGTCGACTGCAAGCTTATTTCTGAACAAGTGATGTAGGGTTTAAGGCTATGCTGTGTGCTGTGTACATGTTTTTGTATTGTCTCGGGTACATTTCCAAAAAGCCCGATCTACAAGCTGCACTTCGACAATTCTCATAATTTCCCCTTAGCTCCACTGATCAGCAGAATCAATATGAAATATATTTGGATGATCTTACCATGTAGGACATGATGTGAATATGCACAACACACCGGTAGTCGGTACTTCTGCGAGCCTCTGGTTCCAGGCACAGGGTTCAAATCCCTGCAGTGTGAGCTTAATGTTTCACATTTTGTCCTATATGATCTACAGCTAGATAAACAGCATTATAGTTCATACCCTCTTATCTCAAAGTGGACTGTGCTAGGCCTTTTATTGCCAATGTTTCACTGAAATTATTTCATGCATTTAATGTTGAGTCTTGACAAGGTGTAGCTTTTTTATAATTGTTATAATGTAACTTTATTATCACACTATGGTACATGAATGGGTGTTATTGAAAATAGCTGATCCGCAGGCTTATATTGGTTATATAAATGTCTGATGCTGTCAATACAGTATACATTATGTACAGGTCACGTCCTACTTGCTCAAAGGTAATGCCAACTTGCTTGAAAAGTAAAAAGAAAAGGGCCATTCTGAAGTGATATTCGTAAAGTTCAATTTTAAATACTGTTCACTAGCCTGTAAAATGAAAAAGTACCTGAATTTACCTGACATACAACGTACTATAATACGTCGAAAGTCGTTGTTTGATGATACAGCCTTGTCCTCCAAGGCTGCGTCCTGAGCCCTCTCCTGTACTCGTTGTATAGTTACAACTGCACAGCCACTGTCTTGATCAAATATGCGGATGACCCGACAGTGTGCTAGGAGAAGAGCTTGGCTCAAAACGTCAGTAAAAAAAAAAGGAGTTGATCATGAACGTCAGGAGACCAGAGAGAGAGAGCACACACCAATGATCATCGATAGTGCTATAGTGGAGCAAGTCAGCGAGTTCAAGGTTCTTGGAATAAACATTTCGAGGGACCTGAAGTGGGCAACACACACCACAAAAGTGGTGAAATAGCCTTGCCTTTTTGCCAGATTTCATCATTTTTAGAAAGTCCTCAAAAATCCTCAAAGTAATGTAAACGGCCTTGCGTTTTTTCCAGATTTCATCATTTTTTGAAAATCCTCAAAACGATGAAAACGGTGAGGCTATAACCTTAATGTTTTTTTTTTTTTTTTCGAGATTTTGACATTTTTTGAAAATCCTCAAAGATGAAAAACAGCATGCTGTGCAAGACTGTAAGGCTATAGCCTTGCATTTTTGCCAGATTTAGTCATTTTTAGAAATCCTCAAAAATCCTCAAAACGATGAAAAACGGCATGCTGTGCAAGACCGTAAGGCTATAGGCTTGCGTTTTTGCCAGATTTCATAATTTTTTGAAAATCCTCAAAACGATGGAAAACGGTAAGGCTATAGTGTTTTTTTTTTTTTTTTTTTTTTTTTTTTTGAAATTTTGACATTTTTCGAAAGTCCTCAAAAATCCTCAAAACGATGAAAAACCCTTACCGTTTTTTCGAGATTTTGGCATTTTTCGAAAATCCTCAAAATGATGGATATCGGCATGCTCTGCAAGACCGTAAGGTTATAGCCTTGCCTTTTTGCCAGATTTCGTCATTTTTTGAAAATCCTCAAAAATCCTCAAAACGATGAAAAACAGCATGCTGTGCAAGACCGTAAGGCTATAGTACATGGTCTCGGATGAGGCGTTTTCATCGTTTTTGAGGATTTTGGAATAAATGTCGAAATCGAAGAAAAAACAAAGGCTATAGTATATGGTCTCAGATGATCTGCTATAGTATGGCGTTTTTCATCGTTTTTGAGGATTTTTGAATAAATGTCGAAATCGAAGAAAAACCAAAGGCTATAGTACATCGTCTCAGACAGCATGCTATAGTATGCCGTTTTTTTTACTTTTTGAGATTTTTTGAAAAATGTTAAAATCTAGGAGAAATGACATACTGTAGATAAAAAACAGCAGTCTTTTTTTGTATAAATGGTGTTACTGGGATTGGCTGCAAACAAAGTTTCTTGACCTGGAGGTTAGCAGTTCAAACCCCACCCAGGGACTTCCTTTTAGGAACGAAACTTCATAAAAGGAACAAATGTTTTTAAGCACTATATTTCTACAACAATGAAACATTTCAAAGATTCCTTTTCAGGCAAACATGTCCACCATAAAATTAATCTAAAAAGCTTGAGATGGGGTATCTACATGTAAGTATGTAGGACTAATAACATAATATATTTTGCTTTTCAGAATGCATTGGGTGTTTAAGTTAAATAACTCAGAAACTACAAAACATTTTAAGTAAAAAAAAATCCAGCATGTATCTCCACACTAAGCTAAATCTAAAAAAGTGTGAATGGAGTTTCTACGTGAACGTGATTTTTTTACCCCCTACGAAGCTGCCATAGTCGAAGCCTTACAGTATATTTCTAAAAACAGTGAAACATTTCAAAGATTCGTCTTCAGGCAAACATGTCCACCGTAAGATGAACATTAATAGCCCTACATGGGGTATAAGTATGTAGAACTAATAGCATAATAAAGTTTTTGTTATGCATTGGACGTTTAAGTTAAACACAATTGAGAATTTTCAACATAATAGAGTATGTCAAAAATCGTTGTTTTAGAGGTTTTTCGAAAAATGATGAAATCAAAGAAAAACGACATGGTACATGGTCTCAGAGAACATGCTATAGTATGGCGTTTTTCAGGTTTTTGAAAAAATGTTGAAATTTAAGAAAAAACAAAGGCTATAGTACATGGTCTCGGACGCCATACTGTAGTATGGCGTTTTTCATCGTTTTGGAGGATTTTTTTAAAAAAGTGTCGAAATCGAAGAAAAACCAAATGCTATATTACATGGTCTCGGACGCCATACTGTAGTGTGGCGTTTTTCATCGTTTTCCAGGTTTTTGAAAAAATGTTGAAATCGAAGAAAAACCAAAGGCTATAGTACATGGTCTCGGACGCCATACTATAGTACGGCGTTTTTCATCGTTTTTGAGGATTTTTGAAAAATGTCGAAATCGAAGAAAAACCAACGGCTATAGTACATGTCTCGGACGCCATACTATAGTATGTCATTTTTCATATTTTTTTATT
Organism: Benthosema pterotum; assembly: GCA_039105355.1. Taxonomy (NCBI): domain Eukaryota; kingdom Metazoa; phylum Chordata; class Actinopteri; order Myctophiformes; family Myctophidae; genus Benthosema; species Benthosema pterotum. Next base: position 38,776,425 of record CM076969.1, read on the forward strand.
TTTTTTGGAAGATGTTAAAATCTAGGAGAAATGACATACTATAGATTTCCTTTTTTGTATAAATGATTTTTCTCAAAGGCAAAAGAAGACTGCGACACCTGCTGTACCAAGTAGCTCAGTGAGATACGCTGCAGACAAATGTTCTTGATCTGGAGGTTAGGAGTTCAAGGGACTTCCTTTTAGGAACGAAACTTTTTAAGCACTATATTTCTATAACAATGAAACATTTCAAAGATTCCTTTTCAGGCAAACATGTCCACCATAAGATGAATCTAAAATGCTTTAAATGGGATTTCTACGTCTAAGTATGTAGGACTAATAACATAATAAAGTTTTCCATTGAAATTGCATTGGGCGTTTAAGTTAAATAACTCTGAAACTACAAAACATTTCAAAGTAAAAAGTTCCAGCATGTATCTCCACAGTAAGCTGAATCTAAAAAAGTGCGAATGGAGTTTCTACGCGAACGTGATTTTTGGACCCCCTACGAAGCTGCCATTGACCCCATTATAAAATTCTCAAATTTCGAAGCCTTATATTTCTAAAACGATGAAACATTTCAAAGATTCCTCTTCAGGCAAACATGTCCACCGTAAGATGAACTAAATGGAACCTAAATGGGGTTTCTAGGTGTGAGTATGTAGAACTAATAGCGTAATAAAGTTTCTGTTATTGCCATTGGGAATGCATTGGACGTTTAAGTTAAATAACTCAGAAACTACAAAACATTTCAAATTAAAATGTGAATGAAATGAATGAAAGAGATATTATATTTTATGGTTTTCGACGACATAGTATGGAACTATAGTAAGTCGTTTTTATTTTTTTAATGAAAATCACAAAAGAGAAATTACTAGTATTGCTGGTTTGAATTCTCCACTGATGCATTAGATCACAAAGAACACAGCTTAACATCCGGGACTTGAACCCGGGCCTTCAAACTTCCAGGCAGAATCTTTATCCAGTGAGCCACAGTGCTTGGCTGGTGCATTCAAGAAATGCCAGATAGTAAGTGTCAGAAACAGCAGAGTCTTGCTTCCATTGTTTCCTAACATTCAAACATCTATATCATGCCGTTTTTCATAATTTTTGAGGATTTTTGAAAAATGTCCAAATCGAGGAAATACGACAGGCTATAGTACATAATCTCGGGCGCCATACTATAGTATGGCGTTTTTCATCGTATTTGAGGATTTTTGAAAAAATGTCGAAATCGAAGAAAAACCAAAGGCTATAGTACATGGTCTCGGACGCCATACTATAGTACGGCGTTTTTCATCGTTTTTGAGGATTTTTGAAAAATGTTGAAAACGAAGAAAAACCAAAGGCTATAGTACATGGTCTCGGACGCCATAGTATAGTATGGCGTTTTTCATCGTTTTTGAGGATTTTTGAAAAAATGTCGAAATCGAAGAAAAACCAAAGGCTATAGTACATGGTCTCGGACGCCATAGTATAGTATGGCGTTTTTCATCGTTTTTGAGGATTTTTGAAAAATGTCGAAATCGAAGAAAAACCAAAGGCTATAGTACATGGTCTCGGACGCCATAGTATAGTATGGCGTTTTTCATCGTTTTTGAGGATTTTTGAAAAATGTCGAAATCGAAGAAAAACCAAAGGCTATAGTACATGGTCTCGGACGCCATAGTATAGTATGGCGTTTTTCATCGTTTTTGAGGATTTTTGAAAAAATGTCGAAATCGAAGAAAAACCAAAGGCTATAGTACATGGTCTCGGACGCCATAGTATAGTATGGCGTTTTTCATCGTTTTTGAGGATTTTTGAAAAAAATGTCGAAATTGAAGAAAAACCAAAGGCTATAGTACATTAGGGGTGTGCTGAAATATCGTTATCGTGATAATATCGTATACTTCCTCCCGCAATATATATTGTATATTCCTCAGCAAATATCGTGATATTTGCAAATATCGGATTTTTGCAAATATCATGATATTTGCAGAGTGATAATTCCAGGAGGAAAAGGGGTTAGAGAACTAAAAATGTTAACTGACTTCTATAGCTGTTTCATTCCCCCCAAAAAACAACAAACACAAGATAAAAAACAAAAAGCCGGTATAGGAATCAGTTGAGACAAATAAAAGCTAGGATTAATAACTGAGGATATACATTAGTAAGTTTGTCTTTTAGATTTTTATTCATTTCATTTATTGTTTTTTTGGTTTTGTTCTTCAGCTACAGTTACAGTATCATGATATATCGTTGATGAATTTCACGCAATATATTGATATATGGCAAAATCGCAATATATCAAATATCATGATATATTAATTATCGAAGGCCAAACATCACCACCTATATCGTATCGTGAGGGACCAATATCGTCCCAGCCCTATAGTACATGGTCTCGGACGCCATAGTATAGTAGGCGTTTTTCATCGTTTTTGAGGATTTTTGAAAAAATGTCCAAATCGAGAATTTTCGACATACTATAGTATGTCGAAAACCATTGATTTCGAGGATTTTTGAAAAATATCAAAATCGAGGAAATACGACAGGCTATAGTACATGGTCTCGGACGCCATACTATAGTATGGCGTTTTTTCATCGTATTTGAGGATTTTGAAAAATATCAAAATCGAGGAAATACGACAGGCTATAGTACAGGGTCTCGGACGCCATAGTATAGTATGGCGTTTTTCATCGTTTTTGAGGATTTTTGAAAAACGAAGAAAAACCAAAGTCTATAGTACATGTCTCGGACGCCATAGTATAGTATGGCGTTTTTCATCGTTTTTGAAGATTTTTGAAAAAATGTCGAAATCGAAGAAAAAAACCAAAGGCAATAGTACATGGTCTCGGACGCCATAGTATAGTATGGCGTTTTTTCATCGTTTTTGAGGATTTTTGAAAAAATGTCGAAATCGAAGAAAAACCAAAGGCTATAGTACATGGTCTCGGACGCCATAGTATAGTATGGCGTTTTTCATCGTTTTTGAGGATTTTTGAAAAAATGTCGAAATCGAAGAAAAACCAAAGGCTATAGTACATGGTCTCGGACGCCATAGTATAGTATGCCGTTTTTCATCGTTTTTGAGGATTTTTGAAAAAATGTTGAAATCGAAGAAAAACCAAAGGCTATAGTACATGGTCTCGGACGCCATAGTATAGTATGGCGTTTTTCATCGTTTTTGAGGATTTTTGAAAAAATGTCGAAATTGAAGAAAAACCAAAGGCTATAGTACATGGTCTCGGACGCCATAGTATAGTATGGCGTTTTCATCGTTTTTGAGGATTTTTGAAAAATGTCCAAATCGAGAATTTTCGACATACTATAGTATGTCGAAAACCATTGATTTCGAGGATTTTTGAAAAATATCAAAATCGAGGAAATACGACAGGCTATAGTACATGGTCTCGGGCGCCATACTATAGTATGGCGTTTTTCATCGTATTTGAGGATTTTTGAAAAAATGTCGAAAATGAAGAAAAACCAAAGGCTATAGTACATGGTCTCGGACGCCATAGTATAGTATGGCGTTTTTCATCGATTTTGAGGATTTTTGAAATAGTATGGCGTACATGGTCTCGGACGCCATAGTATAGTATGGCGTTTTTCATCGTTTTTGAGGATTTTTGAAAAAATGTCGAAATCGAAGAAAAACCAAAGGCTATAGTACATGGTCTCGGACGCCATAGTATAGTATGGCGTTTTTCATCGTTTTTGAGGATTTTTGAAAAAATGTCGAAATCGAAGAAAAACCAAAGGCTATATATAGTACAGGGTCTCGGACGCCATAGTATAGTATGGCGTTTTTCATCGTTTTTGAGGATTTTTGAAAAAATGTCGAAATCGAAGAAAAACCAAAGGCTATAGTACATGGTCTCGGACGCCATAGTATAGTATGGCGTTTTTCATCGTTTTTGTGGATTTTTGAAAAAATGTCGAAATCGAAGAAAAACCAAAGGCTATAGTACATGGTCTCGGACGCCATAGTATAGTATGGCGTTTTTCATCGTTTTTGAGGATTTTTGAAAAAATTTCGAAATCGAAGAAAAACCAAAGGCTATAGTACATGGTCTCGGACGCCATAGTATAGTATGGCGTTTTTCATCGTTTTTGAGGATTTTTGAAAAAATGTCGAAATCGAAGAAAAACCAAAGGCTATAGTACATGGTCTCGGACACCATAGTATAGTATGGCGTTTTTCATCGTTTTTGAGGATTTTTGAAAAAATGTCGAAATTGAAGAAAAACCAAAGGCTATAGTACATGGTCTCGGACGCCATAGTATAGTATGGCGTTTTTCATCGTTTTTGAGGATTTTTGAAAAATGTCCAAATCGAGAATTTTCGACATACTATAGTATGTCGAAAACCATTGATTTTGAGGATTTTTGAAAAATATCAAAATCGAGGAAATACGACAGGCTATAGTACATGGTCTCGGACGCCATACTATAGTATGGCGTTTTTCATCGTATTTGAGGATTTTTGAAAAAATGTCAAAATCGAAGAAAAACCAAAGCTATAGTACATGGTCTCGGACGCCATAGTATAGTATGGCGTTTTTCACATCGTTTTTGAGGATTTTGAAAAATTGAAAAAGAAGAAAAACCAAAGGCTATAGTACATGGTCTCGGACGCCATAGTATAGTATGGCGTTTTTCATCGTTTTTGAGGATTTTTGAAAAAATGTCGAAATCGAAGAAAAACCAAAGGCTATAGTACATGGTCTCGGACGCCATAGTATAGTATGGCGTTTTTCATCGTTTTTGAGGATTTTTGAAAAAATGTCGAAATCGAAGAAAAACCAAAGGCTATAGTACATGGTCTCGGACGCCAGAGTATAGTATGGCGTTTTTCATCGTTTTTGAGGATTTTTGAAAAAAATGTCGAAATTGAAGAAAAACCAAAGGCTATAGTACATGGTCCTCGGACGCCATAGTATAGTATGGCGTTTTTCATCGTTTTTGAGGATTTTTGAAAAAATGTCCAAAATCGAGAATTTTTCGACATACTATAGTAGTCGAAAAACCAATGATTTCGAGGATTTTTGAAAAATATCAAAATCGAGGAAATACGACAGGCTATAGTACATGGTCTCGGACGCCATACTATAGTATGGCGTTTTTCATCGTTTTTGAGGATTTTTGAAAAAATGTCGAAATCGAAGAAAAACCAAAGGCTATAGTACATGGTCTCGGACGCCATAGTATAGTATGGCGTTTTTCATCGTTTTTGAGGAATTTTGAAAAAATGTCGAAATCGAAGAAAAACCAAAGGCTATAGTACATGGTCTCGGACGCCATAGTATAGTATGGCGTTTTTCATCGTTTTTGAGGATTTTTGAAAAAATGTCGAAATCGAAGAAAAACCAAAGGCTATAGTACATGGTCTCGGACGCCATAGTATAGTATGGCGTTTTTCATCGTTTTGAGGATTTTTGAAAAAATGTCGAAATCGAAGAAAAACCAAAGGCTATAGTACATGGTCTCGGACGCCATAGTATAGTATGGCGTTTTTTCATCGTTTTTGAGGATTTTTGAAAAAATGTCGAAATTGAAGAAAAACCAAAGGCTATAGTACATGGTCTCGGACGCCATAGTATAGTATGGCGTTTTTCATCGTTTTTGAGGATTTTTGAAAAATGTCCAAATCGAGAATTTTCGACATACTATAGTATGTCGAAAACCATTGATTTCGAGGATTTTTGAAAAATATCAAAATCGAGGAAATACGACAGGCTATAGTACATGGTCTCGGGCGCCATACTATAGTATGGCGTTTTTCATCGTATTTGAGGATTTTTGAAAAAATGTCAAAATCGAAGAAAAACCAAAGGCTATAGTACATGGTCTCGGACGCCATAGTATAGTATGGCGTTTTTCATCGTTTTTGAGGATTTTTGAAAAAATGTCGAAATCGAAGAAAAACCAAAGGCTATAGTACATGGTCTCGGACGCCATAGTATAGTATGGCGTTTTTCATCGTTTTTGAGGATTTTTGAAAAAATGTCGAAATCGAAGAAAAACCAAAGGCTATAGTACATGGTCTCGGACGCCATAGTATAGTATGGCGTTTTTTCATCGTTTTTGAGGATTTTTGAAAAAATGGTCGAAATTGAAGAAAAACCAAAGGCTATAGTACATGGTCTCGGACGCCATAGTATAGTATGGCGTTTTTCATCGTTTTTGAGGATTTTTGAAAAATGTCCAAATCGAGAATTTTCGACATACTATAGTATGTCGAAAACCATTGATTTTGAGGATTTTTGAAAAATATCAAAATCGAGGAAATACGACAGGCTATAGTACATGGTCTCGGACGCCATACTATAGTATGGCGTTTTTCATCGTATTTGAGGATTTTTGAAAAAATGTCGAAATCGAAGAAAAACCAAAGGCTATAGTACATGGTCTCGGACGCCATAGTATAGTATGGCGTTTTTCATCGTTTTTGAGGATTTTGAAAAAATGAAAAAGAAGAAAACCCAAAGGCTATAGTACATGGTCTCGGACGCCATAGTATAGTATGGCGTTTTTCATCGTTTTTGAGGATTTTTGAAAAAATGTCGAAATTGAAGAAAAACCAAAGGCTATAGTACATGGTCTCGGACGCCATAGTATAGTATGGCGTTTTTCATCGTTTTTGAGGATTTTTGAAAAATGTCCAAATCGAGAATTTTCGACATACATAGTATGTCGAAACCATGATTTCGAGGATTTTTGAAAAATGTCAAAATCGAGGAAATACGACAGGCTATAGTACATGGTCTCGACGCCATACTATAGTATGGCGTTTTTCATCGTATTTATGATTTTGAAAAAATGTCAAAATCGAAGAAAACCAAAGGGCTAAAGTACATGGTCCTCGGACGCCATACTATAGTATGGAGTATTTTTTCATCGTTTTTGAGGATTTTTGAAAAAATGTCGAAATCGAAGAAAAACCAAAGGCTATAGTACATGGTCTCGGACGCCATAGTATAGTATGGCGTTTTTCAATCGTTTTTGAGGATTTTTGAAAAAATGTCGAAATCGAAGAAAAACCCAAGGCTATAGTACATGGTCTCCGGACGCCATAGTATAGTAG
>CM076969.1:38783976-38833976 GCA_039105355.1 Benthosema pterotum
TTTTACAGCTCGCCAACACGGGATTTATGGAGTTAATTTCCACTACAGCGGAGGATTACGCACCATGGGAATTACGAGCAGCAGCAGAGCGGCAGCGCCGTGCCGCGCCGCCAGCCACTGCCGACTCTAACTACAGCTTCATGCCCGCCTCGGAGGCGCCGAAGCGGTGTTGTGAGAGAAGACAGAAGCGCGGCAAGCGTGCCGGCGTTCGTGCGAGGCTGGCGGCTCGTCCCCAACAAGCCAGCTATTCCCTCGATCCTGCTCGCGAACGTACGTTCTCTGGACAATAGACTGGACGACATACGACTCATGAGAACGTCCCTGCAGCCGTGAGAGACTCCTGTGTCTTTGTTTTCACGGAATCATGGCTTAGCGTCGGCGTCCCGGACTCCGCCATACAGTTGAGGGACTTACATGCTACCGGAGCGGACAGGATTATAACAGCCGGTGGGAAAAACACGTGGCGGAGGACTGGTTGTTTATAAAGACGCTGGTGCCGTGACACTGTCGTGGTTCAGAAACACTGCACAGCCCTCGTGGAGTTCATGTTTTTTAAAGTGCCGTCCTTTTTTTCTTCCGAGGGAGTTCACAGCCATTTTGCTCGCGGCTGTGTATATTCCCCCCTCCTCCAGCCTGAAGGACAGAGAGGACGCACTTCTAGAACTGAACAATGCCATCAATGAACAACAGATGGCACACCCAGACGCTTTCCTCGCAGTGGCTGGGGACTTTAATCACGCAAACCTGAAGTCCGTATGCCCATCACTCCACCAACATGTTGATTTCAAGACCAGAGGAGAAAACATTTTGGACCTCGTCTACACTAACAATAGGGGAGCTTACAGAGCCTTCCCCCTCCCCCACCTTGGCGCCTCTGACCACTGCTCTGTTATGCTAATACCAGCCTACAGGCCCAGGTGCAAAGCACCAACCGGTTCGAAAACAGGTTCAAGTGTGGCAGATGGGGCAACGGCTGCTCTACAGGACTGCTTTGACACTACAGACTGGGACATGTTCAAGCAAGCGGCCACCTACTCTGGGTCACACCAGACATCAACGAATTCACTGTGACTGTCACTGCTTACATCAGCAAATGCATCAATGATGTCACAAGAGACCAAGACCATCACAGTACGGGCCAATCAGAAGCCATGGCTGACAACGGAAGTCCATAGGCTACTGAGGGTCCGGAACGCCGCTTCAAAGCAGGCGACGACGAGGGCTGAGAACAGCAAGGGCCAACCTGGACCGTGGCATCAAAGAGGCAAAGAGACAGTACAGCAAGAAAATAGCTGACCGTTTCAGCGACAGCAGAGACACCAGGAGCCTGTGGCAGGGGATCCAGGACCGTCACGGACTACAAACCCCGGCCACGGACCTGCGACAACGACATCACCCTGCTGAACAACCTCAACCACTTTTCGGGCGATTTGAAGCCCAAAACAGCACCCCTGCACGAAAGTCACCCCCTCCCCGGACGACCAGGCGCTGCTACTGTCTCAACACAGTGTGCGGCGCTCCCTCTCCAGGATCAACGCCCGCAAAGCACCGGGCCCTGACAACATTCCCGGTCGGTTGTGGAAAGACTGTGCAGGAGAACTGGCTCATGTCATCACAGACATCTTTAAATCTCCTTGAGCCAGGCTGCTGTCCCTACATGCTTCAAGGAGACCACCATCATCCCCATCCCGAAGAAACCTTCTCCAACCTGCTACAATGACTACCGCCCTGTTGCACTGACTCCGATCATCATGAAGTGCTTCGAGCGTTTAGTCATGCAACCACATCAAAGGCATCCTCCCTCCCAACCTGGATCCCTACCAGTTTGCATATCGGGCCCTACCAGTTTGCATATCGGGCCAACAGATCAACCGACGATGCAATCTCCACCGCACTTCACTCTGCATCACCCACCTGGACACCAAGGACGCACACGTACGAATGCTGTTCATCGACTTCAGCTCAGCATTCAACACCATCATCCCCCAGCAAGCTCATACACAAGCTGGACCAGTGGGAGTGAACACCTCCATGTGCAACTGGCTGCTGGACTTCCTGACTGGGAGACCGCAGGCAGTCCGAGTCAGCGGGAACACATCCAGCACCATCACCCTGAACACGGGGGCCCCCCAGGGATGTGTGCTCAGCCCCCTCCTCTTCACCCTGCTGACCCACGACTGCACTCCAACGCACAGCAACAACATCTTCGTCAAGTTTGCGGACGACACAACTGTGGTCGGCCTCATCCACAACAACGATGTGTCCAATACAGAGATGAGGTGAGCCAGTGACCACATGTGTGCAAACAACAACCTCTTCTCAAACGTGGAGAAGACGAAGGAGATCATTGTTGACTTTCGGAGAGCGCACACCCAGCACTCCCCACTGAGCATCAACGGAGCTGCAGTGGAGAGAGTGAAGAGCACCAAATTCCTTGGTGTACACATCACAGAGGACCTCTCCTGGAACACTAACACCACAGCACTGGCCAAGAAGGCTCAGCAGCGCCTCTACTTCCTCCGTAGACTGAGAAGAGCCAGAGCCCCAGCCCCATCATGTGCTCCTTCTACCGCGGCACGATCGAGAGCATCCTGACCAGCTGCATAACTGTGTGGTATGGTGGGTGCACAGCTTCCTGCAGAAAGTCCTTGCAGCGCACAGTGAGAGCAGCCGAGAAGATCGTGGGTGTCCCCCTTCTGTCCCTGCAAGACATCTACAACACACGGGTGGACCCGCAGGGCGCTACAGATCGCAGGCGACACCACCCACCCTACGCACGGCTTCTTCAACCTCCTCCCATCGGGGAAGAGATTGAGGAGCCTCCGGGCAAGGACCAGCAGGTTGAACGATAGCTTCGTTCACCAAGCCGTCAGGTTGCTGAACTCCCTCCCACTCCCTCGCACGCCACTGAGCACCCTCCCACTCGGTCCCCCCCCATGCTGCCACTCCTCCCCCCTCCCACGGTGGGGTGCACGCGCACACACGCACACGCTGAACTCCCTACACACACATGCACACGGACGCTGGACTTCAACTACCCACCACCCCTTACACAGGCACACACACCCACGCACAGGCACGCACTCACACATGGTCACTCACACATGGTGAACTCACACATACATACGCTGGACTTTCAACTACCCACCACCCTTACACAGGCACACACACCCACACACATGCACGCAATCACACATGGTCACTCACACATGGTCAACTCACACATACAACCGAAGGACTGGATCGAACTGCTGCTATCCTATCCTATCCTATCTTGCACATGTATACCTCACCTCATAGTAAGCTATGTGTTGTTTGTTTAGTTGTTTTAGTTGTAGCTATGTAACCTCGTATATAGCTTTAGATTTTTTAGTTGTAGTTTCTAGCTGTAGTATACTGTAGTCTCTAGTAGTAGTTTCTAGTAGTTGTATATACGTCCTGCCTGTTTTAGCTTCACACTACCGCCACTTTATCACCTGGTTAGCTAAGCACCTTCACCTCAAGTTAGGTGTACAGTTTGCACCTTACTGGTCTGCTGCACTACTGTTGTCTCGTCCATATATTGTCTTGACCTTGTCTTATTGCACTATTTGTCTCGACTTTGTCTTATTGCACTGTCTATTGTCTTGACTTTTGTCTTACTACACTGTCTTGTCTATTGCACTGTGGAAAATGGAAACGCTATTTCATCCCTGTATATGTCCTGACATACACTGGAGTGACAAATAAAAAAAAAAAACCTTGAACCCTATAGTATGGCGTTTTTCATCGTTTTTGAGGATTTTTGAAAAAATGTCGAAATCGAAGAAAAACCAAAGGCTATAGTACATGGTCTCGGACGCCATAGTATAGTATGGCGTTTTTCATCGTTTTTGAGGATTTTTGAAAAAATGTCGAAATCGAAGAAAAACCAAAGGCTATAGTACATGGTCTCGGACGCCATAGTATAGTATGGCGTTTTTCATCGTTTTTGAGGATTTTTGAAAAAATGTCGAAATCGAAGAAAAAACCAAAGGCTATAGTACATGGTCTCGGACGCCATAGTATAGTATGGCGTTTTTCATCGTTTTTGAGGATTTTTGAAAAAATGTCGAAATCGAAGAAAAACCAAAGGCTATAGTACATGGTCTCGGACGCCATAGTATAGTATGGCGTTTTTCATCGTTTTTGAGGATTTTTGAAAAAATGTCGAAATCGAAGAAAAACCAAAGGCTATAGTACATGGTCTCGGACGCCATAGTATAGTATGGCGTTTTTCATCGTTTTTGAGGATTTTTGAAAAATGTCCAAATCGAGAATTTTCCACATACTATAGTATGTCGAAAACCATTGATTTCGAGGATTTTTGAAAAATATCAAAATCGAGGAAATACGACAGGCTATAGTACTTGGTCTCGGGCGCCATACTATAGTATGGCGTTTTTCATCGTATTTGAGGATTTTTGAAAAAATGTCGAAAATGAAGAAAAACCAAAGGCTATAGTACATGGTCTCGGACGCCATACTATAGTATGGCGTTTTTCATCGTATTTGAGGATTTTTGAAAAAATGTCAAAATCGAAGAAAAACCAAAGGCTATAGTACATGGTCTCGGACGCCATAGTATAGTATGGCGTTTTTCATCGTTTTTGAGGATTTTTGAAAAAATGTCGAAATCGAAGAAAAACCAAAGGCTATAGTACATGGTCTCGGACGCCATAGTATAGTATGGCGTTTTTCATCGTTTTTGAGGATTTTTGAAAAATGTCCAAATCGAGAATTTTCCACATACTATAGTATGTTGAAAACCATTGATTTCGAGGATTTTTGAAAAATATCAAAATCGAGGAAATACGACAGGCTATAGTACATGGTCTCGGGCGCCATACTATAGTATGGCGTTTTTCATCGTATTTGAGGATTTTGAAAAAATGTCAATAATGAAGAAAAAACCAAAGGCTATAGTACATGGTCTCGGACGCCATACTATAGTATGGCGTTTTTTCATCGTATTTGAGGATTTTTGAAAAAATGTCAAATCGAAGAAAAACCAAAGGCTATAGTACATGGTCTCGGACGCCATAGTATAGTATGGCGTTTTTCATCGTTTTTGAGGATTTTTGAAAAAATGTCGAAATCGAAGGAAAAACCAAAGGCTATAGTACATGGTCTCGGGACGCCATAGTATTAGTATGCGTTTTTCATCGTTTTTTGAGGATTTTTGAAAAAATGTCGAAATTGAAGAAAAACCAAGGGGTTATAGTACATGGTCTCGGACGCCATAGTATAGTATGGCGTTTTTCATCGTTTTTGATTTCGAGGATTTTGAAAAAAATGTTCGGAAATTGAAGAAAAACCAAAAGGCTCTAGTACATGGTCTCGGACGCCATAGTATAGTATGGCGTTTTTTCATGGTTTTTGAGGATTTTTGAAAAAATTGTGAAATCGAAAAAAAACCAAAGGCTATAGTACATGGGTCTCGGACGCCATAGTATAGTATGGCGTTTTTCATCGTTTTTGAGGATTTTTGAAAAATGTCGAAATTGAAGAAAAACCAAAGGCTATAGTACATGGCTCAGACGCCCTAGTATAGTATGGCGTTTTTCATGTTTTTGAGGATTTTTGAAAAAATGTCGAAATTGAAGAAAAACCAAAGGCTATAGTACATGGTTTCGGACGCCATAGTATAGTATGGCGTTTTCATGGTTTTGGGGATTTTGAAAAAATGTTGAAATCGAAGGAAAAACCAAAGGCTATAGTACATGGTCTCGGACGCCATAGTATAGTATGGCGTTTTTCATCGTTTTTGAGGATTTTTGAAGAAATGTCGAAATCGAAGAAAAACCAAAGGCTATAGTAGGCCTACAAGGTCTCGGGCGCCATACTATAGTATGGCGTTTTTTCATCGTATTTGAGGATTTTGAAAAAATGTCGAAAAATGAAGAAAAAACCAAAGGCTATAGTACATGGTCTCGGAACGCCATACTATAGTATGGCGTTTTTCATCGTTTTTGAGGATTTTTGAAAAAAATGTCAAATCGAAGAAAAACAAAGGCTATAGTACATGGTCTCGGACGCCATAGTATAGTATGGCGTTTTTCATCGTTTTTGAGGATTTTTGAAAATGTTGAAACGAAGAAAAACCAAAGGCTATAGTACATGGTCTCGGACGCCATAGTATAGTATGGCGTTTTTCATCGTTTTTGAGGATTTTTGAAAAAAATGTCGAAATCGAAGAAAAACCAAAGGCTATAGTGCATGGTCTCGGACGCCATAGTATAGTATGGCGTTTTTCATCGTTTTTGAGGATTTTTGAAAAAATGTCGAAATCGAAGAAAACCAAAGGCTATAGTACATGGTCTCGGACGCCATAGTATAGTATGGCGTTTTTCATCGTTTTTGAGGATTTTTGAAAAATGTCGAAATCGAAGAATTTTCCAAATACTATAGTATGTCGAAAACCATTGATTTCGAGGATTTTTGAAAAATATCAAAATCGAGGAAATACGTCAGGCTATAGTACATGGTCTCGGGCGCCATAGTATAGTATGGCGTTTTTCATCGTTTTTGAGGATTTTTGAAAAATGTTGAAAACGAAGAAAAACCAAAGGCTATAGTACATGGTCTCGGACGCCATAGTATAGTATGGCGTTTTTCATCGTATTTGAGGATTTTTGAAAAAATGTCGAAATCGAAGAAAAACCAAAGGCTATAGTACATGGTCTCGGACGCCATACTATAGTATGGCGTTTTTCATCGTATTTGAGGATTTTTGAAAAAATGTCGAAAATGAAGAAAAAGCCAAAGGCTATAGTACATGGTCTTGGACGCCATACTATAGTATGGCGTTTTTCATCGTTTTTGAGGATTTTTTTTAAAAATGTCGAAATCGAAGAAAAACCAAAGGCTATAGTACATGGTCTCGGACGCCATAGTATAGTATGTCGTTTTTCATATTTTTTTATTTTTTTTTTTGGAAAATGTTCAAATCTAGGAGAAATGACATACTATAGATTTCTTTTTGTATAAATTATCTTACTCAAAGGCAAAAAAGACTGCAACAAACAAGTAGCTCAGTGAGATATGCTGCAGACAAATGATCTTGTTCTGGAGGTTAGGAGTTCAAACCCTGGTCAGGGTCCTCCTTTTAGGAACGAAACTTCAAAAATAGAACGAAACTTTTTAAGCACTATATTTCTATAACAATGAAACATTTCAAAGATTCCTTTTCAGGCAAACATGTCCACCATAAGATGTATCTGAAAAGCTTTAAATGGGATTTCTACGTCTAAGTATGTAGGACTAATAATAAATTTTTCCATTGAAATTGCATTGGGCGTTTAAGTTAAATAACTCTGAAACTACAAAACATTTCAAAGTAAAAAGTTCCAGCATGTATCTCCACAGTAAGCTGAATCTAAAAAGTGTGAATGGAGTTTTTACGCGAACGTGATTTTTGGACCCCCTACGAAGATGCCATTGACCCCATTATAAAATTCTCAAATTTCGAATCCTTGTATTTCTAAAACAATGAAAGAATTCAAAAATTCCTCTTCAGGCAAACATGTCCACCGTAAGATGAACTAAATGGAACCTAAATGGAGTTTCTAGGTGTGAGTATGTAGAACTAATAGCATAATAAAGTTTTTGTTATTGCCATTGGGAATGCATTGGACGTTTAAGTTAAATAACTCAGAAACTACCGGTACAAAACATTTCAAAGTAAAATGTGAATGAAATGAATGAAAGAGATACTATACTTTATGGTTTTCGACGACATAGTATGGTACTATAGTTGTCGTTTTTATTTTTTAATGAAAATCACAAATAAAAAACAAAGATAAAGAACCTACTAGAATTGCTGGATGCATTATCACAAAGAACACAGCTTAACATCCGGGACTTGAACCCGGGCCTTCAACCTTCCAGGCAGAATCTTTAGCCAGTGAGCCACAGTGCTTGGCTGGTGCACTCAAGACATGCCAAATACAAAGTGGCAGAAACAGCAGTGTCTTGCTTCCATTGTTTTCTCATATTTAAACATCTATATTATGCCGTTTTTCATCATTTTTGAGGATTTTCGACAAATGTCCAAATCGAGAATTTTCGACATACTATAGTATGTTGAACATCGTCGATTTCGAGGATTTTTGAAAAAATGTCGAACAAAAACCAAAGGCTATAGTACATGGTGTCGGACGAAACAGTATAGTATGGCGTTTCTGATTGTTTTTGAAAAAATGTCGAAATCGAAGAAAAACGACATGGTCTCGGATGACATACTATAGTATGGCGTTTTTCATCGTTTTTGAGGATATTTGAAAAAATGTCGAAATCAAACAAAAAGCAAAGGCTATAGTACATGGTCTCGGATGACATATGATAGTATGGCGTTTTCATCGTTTTTGAGGATTTTTGAAAAAATGTCGAAGTCGAAGAAAAACCAAAGGCAGTTTTTCATATTTTTTGAGATTTTTTGAAAAATGTTAAAATCTAGGAGAAATGACATACTGTAGATGTTTTTTTTTTTTTGTATAAATGGTTTTACTCAAAGGCAAAAGTAGACTGCTTTGCCAGGTGTATTAAGTAGCTCAATAGGAAAGGCTGTAGACAAATGTTCTTGATCTGGAGGTTAAGAGTTCAAACCCCACCTAAAAGCAACAAAACCTTTTAAGCACTATACTACACTACAACAATGAAACATTTATTCAGGCATACATATCCACCACAAGATGAAGTTAAATAGCTTTAAATTTCTATGTGTAAGTATGTAGGACTAATAACATGATTATAAAGTTTCTATTGAAAATGCATTGGGCATTTAAGTTCAGACACAAAAGCCAACAACAACACATGGTAAAAACACCCGTAGCAGCCAAGCAAGTCATTCAAAACCGTCCCTGTCTCCATCATGCTTGCGTCGGGTAGATCAAAATAATAGAAATGGGGGAATTTAAATTCCTTTTTTCTTTTTTGCATCTACCATGATTTACTGCTTTTGGCTTTACAGATGTGTATTTAATTTAATAAAGCTAGTGCTGTCACAGTGAAGAATAATTATCAACATGTATAGATGAGTGATTTAAAAATAAAATACTAAAAATAAAGGTATTGCAGGATGCCCATTTCAAAATGCGTACAAAATCTACTAAAAAAATAGCAACCAACAATGTAACAATGCGGTGTGAGCTTGTAGATCTGGTATTTTCAGATGGCTGAAATTTATACCATAGTTAACTCATGTTTTCAAATTATTTTACTCATGGAAAAATAGAAATTTTGAGATGTTGTGGTGTAGAAGTTAAATAAGGGGAAGTTTGCCCCACCAAACATGATGGCATGCAAACATACCCAAATTTGAAAGATATTTCAAATTAAAGTGCTTATATTTAAAATGATTCAAAACACTACTACTGCTACTAACTAACTACAATTGTAGCACCACTAAACCAACAGTATTTTATTCAAAACAGAAAACTCTCTGATTCAGATCTTTAGCTTCATGCATTCTGTGTGCCTGTTGCAACTTCAACAACTAATGTTATTATTGATACCTGCTTGCCTAATAATATAAGTCCTGTACAAGATATAAATCTTGTGAGAAACAGAACTAAAGAATTTAAATGAAAATGGTATGGGGGCGTCTTCATCGCCGTGGCACGAAGCGGCACGGGTGATGAAGCTGCCCTCATGCCATTTTCGAAATGTTACATCTGGGCCTGCCCACTTTGACAGTTTGGGTTGGCTTAGCGTTGAGACAGAACTTGCAATGCACAAGAAACACCCATGTACCTGCAAAGAGATATATAAACCCTCTTTGGAAGTTCACGCCCACAACACCAGAGGGAGTGCAACAAAAATGTGGAATGCCCTCCAAACAGTCATTAAGACGTGTGAATCCCTGGACTCCTTCAAAATGACTCACAAATGGGAATGTTTTTTTTTTTTTGCCTCCTCTATGATTTTACCAACTATGATTTGCTGCTTCTGGTTTTAGAGAAGTAATTATTGTGTACTTCTGTAAATATCTAGATGAAATGAACAAGGTGGCCACTATTGTAAAAAGTGTATTTTCAACTAGTGTGTCGAATCACAGTTTTTCCAGAATTGTTGTAGCTGTATGTTGTATTCTCCATCTCTGTTACTAAAAAAAAACATTCCTTCTTTCATTCAGCACTCACTGACTTAACATGTTACACTGGTGCCCCCTGCTGGAAGACCACATGTACTGTAACACTGAAACAGAAGCATTCATTTATTAAAGCATTTTTATTGTCTGTACACATTAAAGACTGTAAACTGCGCTTTGGCACCTTAATACTTTGATAATGTAAAAATGTCTTCTTGGAAAAATAATTCCCTTGCAGCACTGTCCAATTTCAATGTAAAAAGAATCAAACAAACAAACAAACAAACAAAAAGGCACTGCATTTTCAGTGTTTGTGTGTATTTGTAATCCAATCCCAGGGGTCACCCTCATCTCCAACCAGCCTATCCAAAGGTGGACACTGAACTTGATGAGAAAGCTGCTAGAGGTCCTTCGTGCTTCAGTCATCTCCACCACACAGGCTGAGCATAGCCCTCTGGTAGTCGCCTTTGGTGTGTTCCTGAATGTGGAACAAATACACAGCATAATCGTCAATTCCTATTCTAAACATTGTTCAAATTAACACGAAGAGAGAAAGAAGAAAAGCTAAGCTCGCTCCCATTAGGCTCAATAGTAACAAAATAATTTATGGAAAATCCTCTGTTATGAATTTGTGCAAACAAGTGATACCCAAAGACAGCTTGAGGTGTCTACTTAAAAAAGAAAAAAAAAAAAACTGAGTTGATAATACTGTATGTTTGGGGATTATTATTATAAAGTTGACAAAAGAGCCTGTATTTCCACATGGTCGTTTTTAATAGAGATAATTGCCTAATTACCCTTAAAGTTTCATCTTGTTGTTTCTGCCTCACGTCACTACCCAAGTACCCATATCTCATTTTAAACCTGGGGTTGTTGTCTATAATTAAAAAAAAGCTTTCTCATGTTCCAGGCCGGAGATTTTGCTACCGTTGTTCCATAATAAAAGAACTGACTTATCCACAGTAAACTGTTACCAAAAGAGAACATAACACGCGCACGGACGCACACACGCATGCACGCACGCACGCACATGTGCACCAACACAAAAGTAATGCAAATGTATATGTTGTATATGCAGGCTGAAACCATGTACATGCACCAGCGGTTTTCTGGGTAATTGACATTAACCCCTAAATGACTGTATGGCATCATATGGCAAGCTATTCTATGCTTATAGATAAAAATAGTACATCACACCTTTTCACGTGACTAATAGCAATCATGCCAAAACACATGAAAAAACAGTTAAAAGTGTTAAAGGTATTATAGGCAACTTTAGTGTGTACAAACTCGGTGTACACACTAACGTGTAAACAGATTTGAATCCAACTCCTCCTCACCTGCATTCTATTAGCTCATTATGAAACTGCTGGAGATCCTTGTCGATCTTTAAGCAGATGTACCAGATGGACCTGTACAGGTCCATCTGGTTTCATTTTACACTCTCAAGACAGTTAAAATTATTAGGGATGCACTGAAAGAGACATTTTTGGTCAAAACCAGGCATTGAGTAAAGGAAACAGTAGGCAGTTGCATACACTATTCAGTGATACGTTTTCAGCCTTTTTGGGCCAATACCGAATAGCAAAATATTTGGTTGCATCACTAACGGTATACATTATTGTTAAACATCAACTAAACTTTATTTGCATTTGCCTGTTATCTCTTCTGTGGTACATCACTAGATGTTGCTAAAGGGTGGTCTGTTGTGGCCTCAAATAGCCTACAGAATAAATAATGGGCCTTGACATGAAAAGGGTTTGATCTGTGTTATGTTGACACCTACAGTGATGGTCTGGTGCAGGGACTGGCCGTGGTGTGCCTTGAACTCTGTTCGGATCTTCATGAGGTCCACTTCACAGCGGGACACCATTATTCTGGTCACCACCTTCTCCTTGGCCCCCTTGCCCTAAGCAGACAAGAAGGCACTGAGATACATATATGCATACAGTACATACATACATGCACACATACATACAGTACATACATATACATACAGTACATACATACATGCATACAGTAGCAAACACTATGCACTCTATAAGCTCAGAGTGATGCAATGCTGGTGTAAGCCACTCACTGGCAGCTGCAGCATTCCTGCAGGAATATTGTACTTTCACAAGAACATGTACAGTACTTCTCACATGCATTGCATCTGTTCCCAAAAATATCTCCCCCAAAACTGGAAATAACAAAATTTCAGGCAAGACAAAAAAATAAATAAAGTGGGTGTTATAAATTACCTTCATGGCTTCACTGAGTTTGTTGGCAAAGTACAGCTGTTTGTTCTCAAAGCACTGAACTGGAACACAAATGCAAAATTAAATATGTAGATTTGTACATTTGATGAAGTCATGTTCTATCCTAGCTTTGAAGGTGATTCAGGAACATGAACTAATGTACCTAATGTACAGTACTAGTAAATAATTATATACATTTGTTATGACTTGCTCAATCAGTCAACGGACACACACACATGCACACACACACACACACACACACACACACACGGTGTGTACATACCAGTGTGATGAATGACTTCTCTAGGTCTCCTTTAACTTCTTTGCGGATGCTCTCCTGCATGTCATAGGGACTGTAGTTCTTATATCTGTCAAATACTAACAAGAGAGAGAGAGAGAGAGAGAGAGAGAGATAGAGAGAGAGAGAGAACAATTAGTCAGTGATTATAGTAAAACACAAAGCGCATACAAGTCTGCTCATCATTATTTATTACAATACTGCACAGAACCAGTTAAACCAGGCCTGGGACGAATTAGTGTGAGTTTCATCACACTACTGACAGGGTGGAGAGAGAATATACAAGAAAAATGCATTTTGGAACATTGGAAATAGGTGAATTTAACAACATCCCATAGCCCCATTATAAGCTTATGTTAGGGTAGGGGAAACGGCCATAAACGATTTTCCCCACAAAATTCTACCACACGACCACTTTTTTGGAAATAAATCAATTGCAGATAAAGCCTTTTGGAGTGGAATTCTTGTTTTTTAAGAAGACTATAACATGACTGAATCGGGTACCTTTCTGGAGGTGGGGTACACTTCTCTCTGACATAATGGAGATCCACGTTGCCACGTCTGTTCCTTTCGTCCCAACACCAGCATTGTACAGGGCCTGGGTTATAATAATGAAACATTATCTATCAAGTGACATTGCCTCCGCAAAGCTCATGGCACAGGGCGCCATGGAGGATTTTACAGAGACATGCAGTATGGCTGACTGAAACAATGTTGAATATGGAACTTACTCTGGCGTCTTCATCAATCTTTTCATAGTCTACAACACAGGATGGGTCTGCCCTCTTGGTCTGCATAGAAGAAATAATGGTGTGACTCAGGGAACTGGTTGGCGACACGGTGTTAAAAACAAATATGCTCTAAGAAAGGAACCACTAGAAGTCACCTGAACCAGGGCGAGGAGTAGCTTGGCAAAGTTCCCGGAGGTGTCCCCAGCCACGTCCTTATCCAAATCCTTTTTGAACACTGCAGTAAAAACATTTACATTTAAAACATTTACAAATTAGATATTCATCCCTTTGACTTGGTGGAATCAAGCATTATCACAAATCAATTTAACATCACAGGCATTAAAGGGCATTACAGACGGGGAGTGAGTAACACCAGCATTATCGCAGCGATTCCACTATGCCCCTCACCTGATGGCTGGGTGTTAGTTGTTCAGTGTAAAAAAAAAAAACTCACACAATTAAGGTCTAAAATCAGACGTGGGTGTGGGCGATAACGTCTGGCATCACACACTTGCTTTATCACACAGCATTTTATTAGCACAAAACACCAGTCTTGTTGAAAATTAACTAGAGGCACGATTTATTACTCCCCATGTGAAAAGCCCTTAGGATTAAGCATCAGGCCCGGGCCACACGTCTATGGATGCTTTTCCAAATGCAATCCTTTTTTCTGTGCGTTTGGGCCTTTCAGACGCTCAGGCTCAGAGGTTTTTAAAAACTGATACATGAAGTGAAGATTTTACAAAATAGCCAGTGCAGTGGAGCTGTGTAGTCATGCAAAACAGAGCTTTAGAGAAACTATGATGTCACCGCTCATTAGTGCATATCATGTTTTACTATAATATAGGTTAGAAATGCAGCTTGTGCCTGGAGTGGAAACTACACGGATATCTGTCTGATTGTTCTGTTTTTATATCTCTGTGTTAATTACTTGTTGTTGCATCAACTACAACAACAACTTGCAAAGCAAAGACTGTATTCTGCATCCAATATAAACAATATCAGCCTACTGGCCCAGTGAGTAAACAATGGTTTGTATTTGTATTTATTGAAGTGGGGGGCGACGCCTGAATAATGCTGTTGGCACCTCAGATGTGTAAAAGACACTAACATTATATTTGATCAATATCAACTAACAATGTCAACACCGACAGGCAATATGAAGAGACACATGACACATGGTTTCTTTTGGGCAACAGGCATCATTATGATCCATTGTTCTGGTAAAAAAAAAAAAAAAAATGTCATAATAAAGTATTAAAAACTATAATTCAAATTGTTTTTACAATTTCGTTTTAGTTTGCATTGAATCATTTTCACCCAACAGTTGTCCTCAAAATGTTCAAAATGTTTGCCATGTTTTCAGAAAAGTTTATGTGTGGTAGTCTGGGAGAAAGGATCACAAAAAGCCAAGGAAGGCTGTGATTGGAGGATTCCGAAAGATCCCGAAAGAAGAAGTCAAACACATTTGACTTCTTCCCCGCCAATCGAAAATGGGCTTGTTATGACATTCAAAATTGTACATCAACAGTGCCCTCAACGGTGACCGCATACCTGACCAAGTAACTCCAAGGGTTCAGAGATACCCACACCCTTCCCCTTTAAAAAGTGATCTACCCATTCCTTTATCTCCACTCCTGAAATGTTTTTTTAATTGATTATATTGAATTGTGTTGTTTTTCTTCATGTCATGGTACTATGCCATTTGAATGGAATGTTTGACTGTATTCTATTTCTGTTTTTTACATTTATGTTCAATAAACTATTAATCAATCAGTATGAGCATTATACCACCATTGTACCAGTCGGTACAATGAACAGTTCGATTCACTGTTTTGTATAGCTGTTCATTGTACAGCGCACAAGTATGACACACTGCCAGCACAGGAAACATTTTAAGGACGTAACTTTCAAAAAGGTTTAGCAAAAAGATTAAATAAAATCTCCATACAGAGGCACTAATTGCTATGCTTTCAGTGCAAAACCTTTAAAAGTAGGATCAGGTTCTGATGACAGGTATTGCATAAATAGCCCAACAACAAAATGTATGCTAATGTTGACTGCATAGATGCTTTGGGATGCCAGCTTCCACTTCTCATATTAAAGGATGAGAATCAAGAGAATTAAAAGCATGTTAAGACTTACACTCTTTGTAGACTTTCTTGATCTCTACCAGCTCACTGTTGCTGCGTGAGCACAGTAACTCGATCAGGACCTCCTCATCTGTTCCAAGACCCTGACAATGAAAATAAAACATCTTCCATTCATATTTCTTTTATATTTCTTCTTTATGGAGATATGTGTGAGATAACATTTAGATACTGCAAATGAAAAAGTTTGACATTATCAGTTAACTATAAAGGTGTAATGATATAGTAACTACAGTATATCGAAATATTGATTAAAAAATCAAAGTATATCATGATGTAAACAGAAAATACTGTATTGTATCATTTGACTTTATATCATATCGATTTGCAATGGAAAGAATCAGTATCAAATCTTTGCCAGGCAATTTTGCCATTGCTAAATTGTATTTAGCAATTTTAAGAAAAACACATCATGTGTTCAAATACAATGTCCATCTATATGCCAGTTCACTGTGTTTACTTATTTTTTAGCCATTATGATACATTTTTCCTTAAAAAAAAGACACACTACACTATCCACATGTTTTACACATATTTAACATACTACTTACCAAATAGTTTGATTTCCAATCATTGAATTGTATCGCAACAATGAACCAATATCGTACATGGATTGTATCATCAAACAATTAAGTTATTAACATTATACTAAAGATAACCTATGGTGATTAAGAGGAGAACACATGGCATGCCTGAGATTATGAAGTCACATATATTGTTGAAATAACAAACACTCAACAATTACAATTAATTGTTTTCTATCTTTATTCTGTGTAACAGAGTTGAGCTGTTATGATTTCCGACCACATGCAAGAGTATAATTGTCTTTAAAAGACTGTAAAACAAGGTTGGAAATTGGCACTTTCTGTAGTATGTTGGCCTATGGGAGTTGTAGAATACCACTTCCTGTTAGTGATGTTGTTAATTATTGTTATGGAGGGAAGAATGATTTGTGTAATGGGGCTGAGTGCAACGGAGGGACACAGATACAGTATACAGGTATATTGATATTTAAATGATTCATCATCTATTTATTCAAAAACTGAACATGACTAAACATGGCATAATTTATGGATTTCTGTAGATTTTTAATAGTCATATCCACGTTCACTTTCATCGAACGCCATTAGGGACATGAACAAATGGACAAAATAGCCTACTGAAAGATAATTTCTGACATAAAGATAAATTCCATGTCATGTTTAACAATATTAAAGTGAACATTTCAAGTGATGAAAAATATTTGAAAATATTTTTGGTGATTTAATCAATAAAATACAGACATCAAGTGGTACAGTTGCTATCTGGGTAAACTGAAATCACAACTACCACCATTTGGCCAGGAGAGGGCAGTGCAGCCTTACCAGCGGCTCTGTGTGTTTTCTGGTAATAAGTGTAACAGGTATACTGTGTCCTTTACCTTAATAGATCCCCTGATCTCCGAGGCGTCGTACTGGGCCGTGCTCTTCATCAGTCCCAGAATCACGGTTTCCAGTGAACCAGACAGCGCTCCCTTCAGGGCTGTGATCATGTCCTGGTAAAAAAAAGCATCGGACCTCATCAGAGAGTGGCCTATATTATCAAGGACTACCCCTGTGCATTGTAATGTGTGTGAATTGATGGGAAATATAAAGCTTTTTTTGGACTCTGGCAAGACTTGCCCAGATTTGTTCAATTATGGTCTTATACCTTCTTGGCTCTCCTTTCATATGCGAAGGCGATGTCTCGCCTCTGGGAGTAGGTCCGTTTGGTTAGGATGTCAATGATGGAGTGCTCATCCACCCCTGGAATATTGAAGTACAAGAGTGGAGATATAGACGGAAGATGATGGATTTGCATTTTCATATTTCATATATGAACTTGAACAGAATAAGTGAATGTACGTTGTGTGCAAATGGAAGAGGTAAAGCATCAATGTTTCCAAAAACATCATTCATTCAATCATGCATTCGTTTGCATACATTTTCTGCATAAACACTTTTAACTATAGCATTTTATATATATTGCAATTGTAGCCTGTCGGGCAGCCGTCAGCCGTCTTAAACAAAAGAGGCCCGTCGGCTATGAATGTCTTTTCTTATTTGCTTAAAATATTGTCTATACACATACACTCATGAACCCGCATGCTGAATGGCTGTAAGGGGTGTCTTGTGACTCCAAACATGACATGTCAAAGTAGTGGGTTTTCATGATTTCAAATACATTCCAAGCATTAATTTTGCACAAAATACAAACTGGTGAGAGCTGGTCAGCAAGTGGATTCATGAATGTATGTACTACTGGTATATATTTAACCATAGAACCAATTTCCAACCCGTACACATCGACTGACTGACTACAGGCCTTCCATGAGATGACTGACTAAGCTTCCATGGCTCTGTTCCTGACAGAAATCAGCACTGAAGCATCACATTGGAGACATTCCCACTAGGCTCCAAGCACAGTAAAAACATGTAGAAAGCCAGGAAGCTGACTCACAAATACCAGCTTCATACAGTACATTACCCTGCCCACACTTTAGCACATTATTTATATCCATTATAAATACGTGTAAAATAAATGTGAACCATTTATTTTACCCTTGGTTTTGATGGCCGTTTCTATTCTGGCTGCGTCTTTATCAGCGTCGAAGTCCTTGGCAGGAACCACAGTAGGGTAGGTGGGCTCTTGGCACTGTGGATTCAAGACAGTGTGTGGACAGTGTTGGGTATGGTATAAGTTATAGTTATAGATTAGTTAGAGTGACTTCCCTGAAAAGTTACATATTATTTACCTGTTATGAAAATTAACTACTTTACTTTACTTTATATACAGTATGAAAAATATATCAGACACATTAAATTGTTGTTGAAAAGCACATCCTAATGTCACTGGTCCATTGTTGTAAGCCAGACTTGCCAATACAGAGGGGGAAAGAGCACTTATGCCAACAGTGCAATGCAAAAGCACAGACAATATCCAGTCTAATGATAAGGCTATAATACTGATGTCCAGCCCTTGCACAGTCAGACCTAAAGTAATTACCCTAATGTTACCCTATGTTGACCAATCATCACCATTATGACATTATGTCCTGTGGGAGACAGTTACTTTTTCTCATGTTTAACGTGTTTCAGTCTGAGAGCACACTCAGTGCACCATGTCAGTTTACCTGTAACGTGGTTAACTACTATCTCACCCAATGAAAACACAGTGACGGTATTGGAAAATGTGAAGAATTGGCCCCTTTAAAACCCCACCCTTTGGGGCAGGGTTTAGTCATTGTCCAATGCCAATCCAAATAACTTAGCAACTGATGCTATGCAGGTTCAAGATTTCCTGGTCAAGCTTTCCTCTGCTATTGGACTCAGTGCCTATTGGACACAAACGGATTGGGGAGGGACTTAGTGAAGGGCTAATGAGCCTTCTCAAAACCCCACCCTTTGGGGTGGAGTTTAGCCACTGTTCAGTGCCTGTCCTAATAGTTTAGCAACCGTTGCTATGCAGGTTCCTCTTCTAACCTGCCTATTGGACAAGGACAGATTGGGGAGGGACTTAGTGAAGGGCTAATTACTTTACAATTACTGCAAAAAGTACTTCCCACGTACAGGCGTTACTTGTAAGGGCGTTAGTCCCAACACTGGTACTTACTGTGTTAAGAGAGAGCTGACCCAGGAACTCAGATACCATAGCCATGTTGACTGTCCTAGAAAAAAAAAGACAAACGAATTTTGTTTATCAAATCACACAAGGTGACGCTCAGTCTCCACCACATACAGTACACATTGTTGACATATCAGTATGTAAATGCTCTCTGAGGTCGGTTTTGCTTTGTATGTAGTCCCCACCCTTGCCTCTTACCATCTGGCCCTCCTTCCTCCACTATGCTGGCAACTATTAGTCATAAGGCCATTTCCATCACAAGACAATGTTTCCTCCTTTCCTCCAATGTTTCCTTAAAAGTTTACAGAACCCGTCTTAAAATATCCACACCAAGTTTAAGCCACGTCATCTCACCACCTAGTTTAAGTGTTAACACTTACAGATACACTTACACTTACAGATAACAATGTTGCCAGTAGTTGCTTATCCTTTTGACTTTTTAAACAATAAATTAAACAGTGTTTTGTTTTGTTTTTAAATCACATTAGTTTAGTTCTTCTGACACACACCCTAATTATATGCCAGCCACACAGCATGAGTCAAATTAGGTTTCAGTGGTGAATTGCTGTGGAATGTCTTAAAAAGGCACTGTAACATTTCTGTTAAGGTCTCTTCTAGCATGAAACACACTTCACTGCTGCTACATTCAACACTAACATTACGGTACTGTACTTGAATGAACAGGTGATTGTCATGGCATTGTGTGATTTTACCGCAAGTCACTAAATCTTCCCAATGAATTACGGGACAGAGAACTCTCTTCAAGCTTACCGCAAAGCAACCTCATTAACTTGGCAAACAGCACTCGTAGTTAGAAAACAAAAAGCATTGAATACTGTCAGCCTACCTGATTTAACAATGTTGAGATGAAGCAGAGAGAGGAGTGCTGTAGTGTGTGTGTGTATGGAGTGAGCAGGGTGTGGTAGTTAAATACCACAGGGTTTTCCCTTGGAAAGGCTTCCCCTTTCTCCTCCCCTTGAACAAAATACACACCCCTTTCAGCTCCACACGCGTAGGTCTCTAATCTGTACTCAGGACCCACCCTAGTGTCCAATGAAAGTCACAATTTATAGAGCTACAAGCTCTATAGAGTTATTTTGGGGTGTACAACATGGACACACAACTAAGTGCCACAAATCAAGCCACCTTTGAATATCCTTGGCAGAACTCAACACGAGATCAGCTGGCTAGTCCAGCTCATGAAAGTCATGTTGTGGACTTGTGGACTATGGCAAAGTTAACATTTTGAGACTAACTCAGTGTTCTTTCATGTCTGCCTTGAATGGAGAGCAAGAAAAATGGCTATTAGATCAAATAGATCCAACATACCATAATTTGTCTATGTTAGGATGTATTATTGATACGACTTGCCAAGGGCCAATATATTACACAATATAAGCTTTGTTTTACTGATACTATATTAGCTATTGAAAGCCACATATCTGACCTCAGGAGTTATCCTCAACTAGTCCATATCCCAATTAACAAGGGCGATATGCAAAAGTATTTGCAGACTTTGGATTGTGTGATGTGTACACAACAACGTAGCAGAATCAATGATTCGCACCATTCAGGGGAATGAATCATTTGTTTTTTAGGCAGGTCGACCCCCAGCTCTGTTGTGCATGCATGCGACCATAAGAGTTAGGTTTCCAAGAAATGCTAATAAACATCTTGAATGTGGGCACGTGACAAATATCGTTTCTGATGTCTGCACAATGGTAATAATTTTGAGGGGTGAATGAGTGCATACTGTACATAGGGGCTCATTCAGAAATACAGTCTGAATGCACTGGTGTGCCCCAATGTTCTCTGTTGTCGTTGCTTTATTCAGCGAATTCAGTGTGTTGTTAGAAAATTCAGCGCACTACACACAAGGTGTTACCAAGTGCACACACTGAGCAACCCTACCTTGGAGATGGGGTTTGAAGTCGGTAAGATTGCTTCATAGCTGACTCGCGAGCTACTGTAGGAAGCGAGGCATTGTAGGCTACTATAAGTACTAATATACATCAGTGGTTCCCAACCTTTAATGCCAAGGACCCCCAAATTGACAGTTATCAAGCATGCGGACCCTCATCAGAGAAGAGGCCTAGCAGAAATTCTCGTGACGTCACAGCTCACCATACTCAACAAGCTCACCACATCCCTGGTGCACATTTCCGAATGCACCCTTAGATTCTTGATTAATTCAATCCCGATCATTACCCATGGGCAACTTCAGGTCAATTGCTGAAAGCACAGAAGAGAGAAACCTGGTCACACACACAGAGAAGGATAGAGGTTGTATAATCATAGGATGTTACATTTACTCATTTGAATACAGCATGCACAGTCAAGTACTACAACGCTGAGTTAACCCTTTATATAACCTTTATTGTTTTGTTTTTTCTTTTCTTTTCTTGTAAAAAACAAACAAAACAACAACACAAAAGCATTTAAATTGCACAACAATAAAAACGTAAGAAACAAAAACTTATTCTTTCAAAATTTCTCCCCAATTTCCTCAGAACAATTTAGCCATCCGTTGGAACAGTCTGGGCTACAATATGGCACCAGTTGGCTGTGGAAGAAACTAAAACTATACTATACAGTATGTGAATAAACATTACAATGACGTAACATTCATGTCTGAATTAAAGTGCTTTATGTTGGTCTGTAATGTCGGGCCGAGCAATGCCCAATCATGTTTTTTAGCTTCAGCTCATCTGAACGAGACATCATTAAGCATATGAGAGACTGTAGGCACGTTAATATACAGCAACGCTACATGTTGGGATTTTCGACAGACCGTTGAATTGTCTTTTTCATCCACTCATTACGCCTAGCGGCACGTCCTCCTTTCTTCTTCCTGTTCTTCTTCTTTTTGCTCCCTGCTTTAGCATTGCCTTGTGGTGGTGGTTGTCCTCTTTGCTTGTTGGTCACTGTTGGCCTGCCCTTCTGGCTCTGGAAAGAGTTACATGATACAGTTAAAACTAGATCAGCACTAGATCTGCAAACTTGCCGCTCCACACAAGTAGGCCATGACCAACTTGTGAAAACATTTACTGTAACATGAATAGCACACAATGCATAGTGTGGTGCAAATGAAATGAGGGAAATATGTTTTAAAAATGGCTAACACCAGTGGTAAAGATAGGCCAGATCACTGAACCGATGCAACATTTAACCCATTTAGACCTATTCTGAAAAAAACTAATCTCTTCTAGATGATAAACTAAGTTTTCTGAAAACAAGTGGTTAAAATGGCACCATTAGTGAGGGATGTTGTGAGTTGCATGTGGTAACATCTTTGGGGTGTGTTTGTTTATTAGTCAGACAGAACTGATTTAAAACATAATAAATAAAATAAAAACAAATTAAGTTTGTGGTCTCCATTGTCCCTGCTGACATTAATGATCTGACTGTGGTATTTATTTACTGTGCATATTAGTATCTTTATAATACAGCATGTATTTGCAGTTACAGTGAAAACAGACTACTGGCGGTTTGTACCAACTGATGTTATATGCGATAGTGTAAACAACTCAACAATGCTTTTCCTTGTTCTGCTTATTTATTGCTTTCAGATCTGTTTTTTTTGCTTCCACTCTGAATCTCAGTAATCTCTGAATGTGCATTATATTTTGCAGCAATTTCCCTCTCTATATTTGTGGACATTGTACTGTGTACACTGATAATGTTGTAATATGCATACAGATTTGTTGCATATTTAATGGATTAGCAATATTCTGGTCATATACAACTATTCAATTCAAACAATATGCGTTTCCATAAGCCCCATTTTTTTTCAGAAAAAAATAATGTTGAATGTAATGTTGAATGGAAACACGTAAAAATGCCTCCATTTTGGGGGTGTATCGAAAGAATATGTAAATGTGGCCAGAAGGGCTGAAACACACTTGTTTCAAAATGTGAAATCTGCTGAAGACGCCTGAAGGCCGTTTTAATGTCTTTCAAGGCAGGCATCATCGTAGACCAGGAACGTACCATCTGATCTGGTCTCGGGGGGAAGGTGCAGGGAACACGGCCGTGCTTCTGGTGGAAAGGCAGGACCACGGCCGGGTCGACGGCTACCCAGGGCACAGGACCACAGGCCGGGGGCGGGGGCACGGTGCGGAGGTCCGTGTACTGGCTCTGCTTTCCGCTGGCCGCTTTCAATATGGTCACAAAGGGATCGCCAGCCTTGTGCCGGATCAGGTACCTTCCCTCCTCTAACCTGTGTGGAACAGCGTGCACACACACACACACACACACACACACACACACGGAATTCAGAGGTATCCTCCCTTCCTTGGCCATGGCCTTCAGCTTGATTTTCATGCTAAAGGAATGCAGGCGGCGCAGTGAGGAATGCAGGCGAGCAGAACCTTAAGAAAGCAGCAGGTATCATTTCTATTGTGCTACATTGTATTATACGTCTAAAGCCAACAGCCTCACACGCACGCGCATACACACAGGTGTAATGTCATTTGTCCTGCGGCTCTCTGACAACACTGTGATGCAATAACATTCATGTAATGAGAGCGTGACGGCGGATGGGCAAAGGCAAAACCACCATGCCATAAAGACAGCCACTGTAGTCCCATAAGAATTAGAGGTACGACTTTATATTAAAGGGATAGTTATAGATAGATGTTTTTAGCTTAACTTGTATGAAGTTCTGTATTGGTTTTGCTCAATATTAAGTAGTTAGTAGTAATACATGGCCCTGATGACCCCGGATGTAATTTCTGGGGGTTTATTACTGTAGGTCTGTAGTAGATAATAAACAAATGTATTTAGGGCCATGATCGAATGGCCCTGCCCAGTGCCCCCTGTCAAAAACAGCTAAAATCCCTAAAACAAAAGAAAGCAGCAAATTAAAACAGATCAACACCCATCTTCACTGCATTAATAACAACCTAAAACATGAACCTTGGTTGAAAAAACTAAGTTGCCCTTTAGGTATCACTTTACTTAAAGGTTGGGGTCTCTAATGCATTCTTTATAATCACATATGTAATGCAAAAATTTGCATCATAATGTATTATTATAAATAATGCTCCGTAACACTCATTATACAGTAAATGTTTATAATTATGCTAGTGTTTTAATACAAAGACACTTTATAACAAAGCATTTCTAACGTAGCCTGGCTTTGACTAAAGCTGCTTATGGTCTGGCCTTAGCCAGGCTAGTTATAACGTGCTTTTCCACTGAGATTAGAAGTATGATCAGCACAGCACACAGTCAACAGACTACCTTCCTCCCAACCCTGTACTTACGAAATCATTTTTTTCAGTAAGTGATGCAGAATGTTCAACTGTTTAGAGTGCCTGTGGGTGGGAAAGAAAAGCAACCAGGTTACAACAGGCATCCATATGACATCACATCATAGATTCACACAATCAAGAGAATACTAAATACAGATCACAGTAACATGCTTTTGGCAGCCTTTTTGATGTTTAAATGTGTCTCTGTAGACTCACATAAGGACAATCGTTCAAATCTAGAAAGAAGGGCCAAAATTCAAACTGTGCATCTTGATTCCTTCTAACCCTAACCTTTAGACAAAACTATACGCACATCCCCAGGTATGGACAAGGTATAGTTGAATAAAGCTTCCTAGCATTTCTAGAGGTATTTATCTCTGTGGTCCAAAATGCATGCTTTGATAGCAACATCATTAATAGTGGTCTGCTGTATACAAAGTTGCTCCAAAAATGTAACACAATAAATGCCTAGAACCATTAGCAGCCATAACATCAGTGCGCCTGTGATCGCTTCCATCCGGACAGACTTTCAGACGCACATGATGTCGCTGGGCTTCATCTTAGAGGTGGCAAAGATTTGCCAAAACAAAGAACCAGTGATGGGGAACAAATGGAGGTCATATACTATCTGCTATGGGCCGTCAAAAATGAGCCCTCGAATTAGAATTTTATGGCTTTTGATTTAGATCAGGAGTTATTAGCGCTCAGAGATTTTTCTTTCCATCAGTTATACCGGTAATGGCACCGGGCGACTTTGGATGATAGACCTGCCGATTTAGGTCAAGACTTTCGCAAACCAGGCGAGATCATACAGGAGCCTCCGGAGCTCCGATGTGGATTAATTAATCTGTCTTTTCGAATGCACACCGTCTCTGATCCACTGCGCTACTCTTTATTGGGACTTAATTAAACAGAGTTCTCTGTTTATGCAGTTAAAGTGCTACATTTCCAAGGTGGCCCACTCATCATGTTTGGTGACTATTACCAATGGTTTTAACAAAAATTCCTAAGAAGTCTTTGTGAAATGTTTGGCACTTGTTTCCACAATTATAATGCAAAGATTCAATTAGCCGCGACACTAATAATACAGTATACTGTACTGTATGTAGTAAAGACAATGAAAGGATGTACAGTAAATAACATATCTTGTGGTGCCAGTTACAGTAGCTTGATCTTTGAACAGTTCCTCCTTGCATCCAAGTAGATGATTTGTGCCAAATATCCCAAATAACCCCCCACAAAAAGTGCACCTTTCTGTCCCACTGATTTAGATGTGGGTTTTGTCCCAGTAATCCTCAACACATCTTCTGGACAAGAGTGTGCTACTCACTTGTAATCAATCTGTTTTTCAGGTAGCTTTCTCAGCAGGACTACTTCTGATGTGTGAGCATTGATGTGAGCTTGTGAGACACAGAGAGGGAGAGACAGATCATCAGTCAGTCAGACATACAGAGGTGGAAAAGGAACAAGCTCTAATGAGCCTGTACATCAAACATGTCACGCCATGATCACCGCCGGTGACAAGGCCACGGAGGTGATTATTTGCCTGCGATGATTCAACAAAAGTTGTTGGGAGCTGAGGATGTGAGAAATGCTGGCACTTCCTTTGTGAGCTGATGAGCACACAGTATAACCTCCCACTCAACCCTGTACAAAGATTGTCATGGGAACAGTGTCAGTGTTCATTCAAACACAGACTGCCATTGGCTCTGACGTTTTCGAGCCTAACATATCATTGGCGTCGCAGAGAAAACTCTTATCTCTCCATATTCAAAGTACTTTTCTTTTGTGCATTTTCTGCCTTTATTGATAGGTTGAAAGTAAAGGCTATGGTAAAGGCCATCGAGCAGCAGGCTAGGTGCCCACTGCCCATACGGTTGCATATTCTAACTTGCGTTTCCCTTTCTATTCGACAGCATCACAGACATCATAATAAGAATGTTGAATGCTGAAAAGTAGTTTTGGACATAACAGTTTCCTCCTGATGATGTACAACGTACAATACATACAAGATGACTCGTGATAAAACATATGACTAAACTAACTGTATGTATAAATACACCCATGACGACATAAAGGAGATGTATGTGTTGTTGACTGATCTCATCGCAGAGTTTCCATATAACTATCCCCAAAAAACGTTATTAATGCTTTGTTACTGGCAAATCCCATCCACATATCATTGTTTAGAGGTGATGCCCTTTGCCATACTCTCAGCACTTAGCATCTGATAAGAGCCATTCAGTGTTGGTTAAGGCAGTGGCTCCTAAAGGATAGTCCAGGGACAGTGGTCTGTTCTCTTTCATTTCATGAATAGAAAAAATAGTTCAATGTTTCTTATGGTTTTAATTGGATCCTCACCAGTAATGGACTTTCTGTTATATTTATTTTTGGGGTAGCACATAGAGCATGCATAGACTTATTGATTTTATCTGGTTTGTTTTATGTTATTAAAGGTATTATAGGTATAGTGTACTTTAGTGTGTACAAACTCTGATTTTGTAAACAGGTTTGAAGCCAACTCCACCTCACCTCCACTCTATTGGCTCATTATGAAACTGCTGGAGACTGCTGCACTGTGATTGGTTAAAACTCCACCTCACCCCCCACACACCATGAGCCCCAACGTCAATTATTTGTTGACAAACAATAATGTTCTGGAGCCGCTGCAGGGCACAGCAAGAGTCAGTCTGCAGGGAAACGGCTGCAGCATCACAGGAGAAGTGACGTAGAGGGGGAAAAAGGCAAAACATATGGCTATATATACATTTTGATTTTTGGCTTTAGAATGCCCATAACAGCTTTAAGGTTATTGTAGCTGCCAATTTCCACTGGTGATGGGGAGACGGGGTGGCCGAGGGTCATGAGACATGGCCAAAGTATTTCCAGAGGTCCCAAGCCAAAAACAATGAGAACCTCTAGAATAGACTAGATGAGATATAAAGAGAAAACTATTTGCTACATTTAGTAATAGTAATAGAAGCAAATAGAAAATGCACATTCACAGCAGAATGAGTCTTCCAGCCTCAAGCCAATATCAACACTCTGATTTAGAGGGCATTTATAGAATCGACCTCAAGCCTTAATGAGTTAACTACCTAAACATACTGGATGGGAAAATATTAAATATGAGGTGGACAGTCTAAGGCGTGCCTCCAAACAAACAGAAGATCGGTATATCAAATGGCCTAGGAGATAGAAGCCTACAATCTAGGATAACACTTCCCATCATCACCTGTGTACAAAAATATAGTGCTTCCCCTTAAGCCACACCCACACTGTAACAATTCCAAAAGTGAAAGACAATTTTTTTAAGAAGAGTGAAAAACTCTCCCTCAGATCCCTGGGCAAGAGATGAGAAACATAACATTAAATCCATTCGGCTCAAAAGCCAGTGAAGCTGAAAAACAATACTTAAGCAAGCTCTGCGTGGTGCACACACTTCATTCTTTGTTATGCCTCCGTAACAAAAATGGCTGTAGTTATGGCAACAGGACAAACTAAATCAGCAAACAGTCATGTGGGACGATGAGTCACCTCATGACTATTCTCCACTGGCCTGTGGGAGCGTAAAACACTCTAATCAGCTCCGCTGCCAAGGAGGCCTGCAGCTCTCATTCATAAACCACATAAAATGTTACACTACTGATTTGCTTGACATTTGTTTGGAAAAACGAGAGGACAGAAGGCGTGGTTCCAAATCCCAGTAGTGGGGATTTGGGCACACCGTTTTGTGCCTTTTGTTGGTCTGGTCTGTGGATATAAAAAAAAGTGAAAAATAGTGAGGGAAAGTTATGAAAATCTGGGATGTTACCAAGAAATGTATTCGCCAATGTGTTTCAAATGGTGTCTAATAGCATCTACTCCCGTGGGAAACCTCATAAAAAACAACTCAAAGTCAGGGTACTAGTCACAACCTATAGCCAATATCATGCCAATTATGTCAATTGCAAGTTAGCATCTGGCAGTTGTTTCTACATGCTTGGTACACTGTTTACCTATGTAGCGTACGGTGCTGGAGTGCAGCAGTGTCTCTACCCACTGCTGGCAGCACTCGCTGTGGGTGACACACTCAACACCGTAGCACATCTGGTACTCCAACTTGGGCAGTACATGGACTGGTACATACTGTTAGGGGACAGGACAAAGGTTATAAAGCAAAAACATGTTATCTACGTTGAAAACATATTAATATATTGTGTTAAACATGACAATATCATGAAAAAACAGCACAACAGGCCAGCAGCATGTGCACCAAGGCCCGCCCCACACAACCCTGATTGGAGGAAGCCTGGATCTATTTGGAGTGGATGAAGGCTTTACCACTCAAAGAGTAGAGAGATGACTACCCGGCAGACAAAGCCAACTCGGGTTGTGACAAATAGTTAGTAAGAAGAAATGGGTCGTGATTTGTTGTGACCGAAGTTGGCGTTGTCCATAGTGTAATCGTTTATATACTAATCATTTTGGGAAAAGGTCTATGAGGTAAATGGGTGGAGATTTCATTTCTGCGCCTCGGGCGACGTCATGAAGGGGGCGGGATTACACAGCTCTGTAGTACAGAGGATTAACACAATATTATATATTTTTACGGTTCATCGAATGGATGCAACCTGGGACGTGTCTTCAGTGATGTATCCCAAGCTCATTGGGGTTTCGGGTCTCACGAACATCACCAGGTGACCCAGTGGGGGTTCATGATGCCCCGACTCACGTCCCAGTAGCTACCCCTGATCAGTCCCACAAGGGAAAGGCCAAGGCCGTCCAATCCACCGCCCCTAAATACTCCGCCAAAACTGGGAGGTTCTGATGCGTGGAGGGACTAGGTTCTGTGGTTTGACACCTGTCCGTGCCCCTCCTACGTCTCACCAGGCCCAATCCTGCTCTCACCAGGAGGTACAGGACCTGTGCGTTGCACCAGACTCCCAGCGCCGGACATGGCAGAGACTCCATGAGCGGTGGACAAACGGACCTCCTAAAGGACTAACCAAGGGTTTTTTGGGCGTCTTCCTCACGGACAACACAGGCTGGGGCGCTAGCCCATACTGCTAACCCGGGTGCCGTCTACATTCCGGCTGTCACCTGTCTCTCCGGTGGTCACCAAGTCTTTCCCTGGTTGTCACATAGTCTATTCATACAGTATGAGTCACTATAAATAGGTTAATCGTTTTTTTAATACATTGAATGGATGCAACCTGGGACATTTCTTCAGTGATGTATTACCAATATGCCATCTGGTAGGAAATATAGAACTCCAAGGGATGTTCAGGTGCAAATGATAATTTGTACCATTGTCAAGCAAAAGGCTAAATCAGAGGTTGACAAATGACTAGATACCAAACTTGAGTAAGGATGTGTGCAATATTTGTTCTGTTTTCTTTTTTTCCCTGTGTAATGTTTTTGTACTGTGTTATATGTTATACATGTTAGATGTTATATGTATGCAGATCTGGTCTCTTGTCCCCAAGATAAATTTCCCCTGAGGGAGACACATAAACTGAACTTGAACTATAAAGAGTTTAAGGGGCCATGCCATTACTTAACTATGGTATATTGGCACAATAGATGGTTGTAGAGCCTCTTACCGAGTTAGATCCATCCTCTACCCTCCGGGTGTGGGTGAAGCTCAGGGAACTGCGCACCATAAGCAGCACATCTTGCAGACTGTACAGTTTGTACAGTAAGTTGCCCTGTTCAGGAGCCTCGTAGTCCTGTACGTCCTCTGCACTCGCCTGCAGGTCCTGGGAAAGGATTTCTGGAGGAGCAGGAAGAGTCATATTAGCTCAATGTTATTCGCAAATCTTAAAGGGACACCATCAATTTGACAATTTTTAAGATTTTTGGTCTATTTAGGTTCCCCAGTGCCCCCCTAGAACTTCTCCAATTGGCTGTTTCCACTTTTTCCATTTCATTTTTAAGAGGCGCAAAAGGTTCATGTGTCACCATCCCCAGGTGTGATTTGTCTTTGTGTATGTGACAATTAGTTTGCAAGAGGTTCATGTGAACACCATCCCCAGGTGTGATTTGTCTTTGTGACTAATCTTTGATGACTAACTTATTATAAAAGCATCATTGTATACCAACTGAGAGGCAGAGATGAGTCTTCAAAGTCATTTATAAATAATCACACAAATGCACCCTCAGATCAGACTCTGAACCTCTTGAGATTGTTTAAACCAACTGAACCATCCTCATGTGATTTTTATTATGACAGCCAATTGTAGAAGGTCTGGTTGTGGTTTGCACTCCAGCAAAGCCTCAGGGCCGTGGTGTGCCAACCATTATCATTCCAGTGCAAACCCAAATTAAGCTCCATTGAGACATCTGTGATTTTCTGAAAGGATGTGTCTGAATGGTCCATCTTAGATACTTCCCTTTAATGACATGTCACTAAAGAGACAAATGCGAGTAGTCCTTCCTCCTTTAACTTTGCCTCCACCCTTCTAGTCATGGATCATCCCCGTCCCCACCTCCTCCCACTGTGGTTCAATGACTCCCACCCTCCTGCTGAGGGGGGCAGGGATAAGTGGTGAGGAGAACGGGGGTGAGTCTTGACCCTGATGTGTGGACACTTTTGGTATTGCAGCTGAAATGGAGTATAACATCCTGAGAATAGTATGAGAATGAATGATCTGACTGGATGTTAAAGAAGAGTTCCACTCCACTGCAGTTGATTTATTTCCCAAGAAGTAGTCCAAAAACCTTCTTCTACCCCAACATACTGTAAGCTTATAATAGGGCTATGGGGTGTTGTTCGAATGCACCCATTTCCATTGCTCCAAACTTTTGCTATATATTGTATCTTCACCATGTCAACAGTGTGTTGACACTCACACTTTCAAGTTTGCTTCAGCAGTGGTTCAGCCCTAAACTGTTGCCCCCACCTGTTGAGACAGCTGAACCACTGCCAAACCAAAAGTAAAGTGAAAGTGTGAGTGTCATGAGACTACATGGTGGACAGTGGACATACAATATAAAGTAAAAGTTTGTAGCAATGGAAATAGGTGAATTTTAACAGGGGAAATTTTAATAGGGGAAACAGACAAAGGATTTTTTCTCCCACAAAATAACAACTGGACCACTTTTGGAAATAAATCAAATGCAAATAAAGGTAAGAAAGCCTTCTGGGGTGGAATTCTCCTCTAAGCCCTTCAGTATATATTGAAGGGCAATATTTAAATAATATATTTAATATATTTAATTTTAAATTCCCAGTGGAACCCCTTTAAAATCAGAAGATATCAGAAAATGCCACGTTGCCACTAACTCTTATGTTCTGCGGCAGTGAGGTCGACAGAAGCTGCAGGTCCGCCATGTGCTGTGGACACGTAACACGTCTCGCCGTCCTGGCTCTGGGCACTCTCCAGATACGAAGACACACAAGCCTTGACCAGGGAGGTCGGGTGGGTGTGGCTGCTTGGGGCTCCGGTGGTGGGTGGGGGCGAACAGACTTCAGACAAGGCGGCGGAGGCAGCAGGTTTGGTCGGGTCCTTGTTGGCAGCTTTCAGCATGGCCGTCTGCATGCGTAGGAGCTGCCCTAGCTGGTCCCCGGGGACCGCCACCGCCTTGGCTCTTTTACAGACTCGTTTCCGCACATTAGGGATGTTCTGGGGAGACCCGGGAGACTGCAGATCCGCGGGGACACGTTCGACGGGGTCCGGGCTTGTGGTCTCGGGTTCCGTGGGTCGCGTCGAGGGCGGAGACAAAAGGGGGTCATCGATGATCAGCTTCTCGTCGTCCGATTCTTCTTGACTGTTCCGAGCAGAGGCCTCACGTCTCGCCTGCGTGACCTTAGGCTCGGATATTTGCGAGGCGCTGGTTTCGACACAGCCTGGCGGAGAAGTCTCGTTCGGGCGATCCCCCACATGGGACAAGGAGGAGGAGGAACTCACCTCTGCTTGTGGACAGATTGTGGTGTTTTTAGCGGCGAGGCGCATACTGGACCTAGTCGTTTTCCTTGTCTGTGGAGAAGTGGTCGGGCTCAGGGCGGCTGTGTGCTCGTCGCCGCCGCCCTTCGGCCTTTTTGCAGGTTTCACAGTCGCCTCTCCGAAAGTCTCCAGGTCAGTGAGATCCGCCTCGAAGTCAAGGCCAGTCTCTTCGAATGACACCATACTTCTCTGGGTGCTCTCCTGTTTTTGAAGATTCATAGATATCAGCAATTGCGTTTAAATCACATGGCAGTTAACAGTTAACAGTGTTTTGTTGGCAGGAAGTGAGCGTACCGGAGCGTGTTTATTCCCTGCGTCTGTGACCTCTGTCCTCACGTTGTAAGCGTGCGTTTGGCCAGCTTTGTTGATGGAGAGCTTCAGACTCTCTTCGTGGAAGAAGTGGCTCCTCTCTCTCACAGTGGTGTCAGTTCTCATCAGGGGAGAGTCTATGTAAACAGTCTTCCTGCCTGCTGAGGAAAGTTATTAGAAAAGGTGAAGCTGGGAAAAGGTTCCACCACTGCATCCAACTGAATATTAATAAAATAAATGATATGACATAGGTCCTCTTTCCCCCCTTGAATAAACATAGGCCTGGTGCTAGCATTCAACATGTTGAATGCATATTAATATTGTTATATGCATATTAATATTGTACCTTTTCCTGGGTTTAGTTTGACAGACACCGGCAGCTCCCATGGATCAGAGAACTCGTCGCCAAAGTTGTCCAGCAGCCTGACCAGAGCATCTCGTGTCAGGCATACATGTGGTTCATAATGGGCACAGAGATTCTCTGCATTTCTGTCACTGCTGATGGACTGTAGAATGTAACACATCAGGTAACCAATCTTATCAGAAGTTATCACTGTTTACTAAAATAATGTTATAAACAAACAAACAAATTTACAAACATGCAACAAACGTAAGTTTATTATTACTCCCCATTATTTTTGCGAAAAATGAAATAAGACTGACTAAGGATCCATCATGAATCAACTGTTTTATTCAATTAGTTGGGCTAAAGGACCACCACTTCGCCCATTTTCATATAACCGATCCTCACTCATTATTCTGTGTTAATTCCAATTTTTTGGAGTAAAAAATGGGCCTACAATTGAGCTATTCCAGACCTATCGGCTGACAGGCATTTTTTTGCCAACAGCTGCCAAACTAGTGTCAGGGTTACTTGCCCTCTTCTCGCTCGCTCTGCTTGTGCAGAAGTAGAGTACCATGGCCTACTTCAATGGCACTCCACAGAGTGCAGTTCTATTTTTTAAAGAAGAAAATACATTGACAATATTTTGAAAAGACCAAACCTGCCTACCGATGATGTCATTGATAGGCAGTTTTTTTAACTGTCCACAGCCTGAGACAAATAAGTTGCCATCTTACTTATTGAGCTTTAGTGAGGCAGGAAGAAGACCAATATAAAGTTAGAAAATGGGTGAAGTGGTCCTTTAGCACACAAAACCAAAGGTTGCTCTCAAACATTCCCACAGAATTTCAGCGAAGAGTGCACGCACATCCGCAGATTTCAACGGGTGCTGGATCTAACGTAGTGACATGAAGTAGAGGGAACAGATCCGCACACCGTTTTAAAAGCTCCAAATATTTTATTCACAACAGAGCGGTAAAAAAATACAACGTTTCGGCCTGAGGTGGCCTTCGTCAGGTATGATACCTGACGAAGGCCACCTCAGGCCGAAACGTATTTTTTTACCGCTCTGTTGTGAATAAAATATTTGGAGCTTTTAAAACGGTGTGCGGATCTGTTCCCTCTACTTCATGCTCTCAAACATTCCCACACAATTTCTCTGAATAGGGTCCTTAATAAAGCCATAATTTATACTTTGTATTGTGTTGTGTTGTTGTGAGCTTTATAAGAGCTAAGAATCATTTCTCATTAATAATTATTTGTATTACTTTTTACAAGGAAGCCAGATTAAAGGTGTTTAGATTGTGTGTAGTTTAACTTGTACACATACAATATCATATACTGTACATCCCTAGTTGGTGTCTGTTATACATGAGCGCCCTCTGGAGTGTACTGTGAAAAAATGCAAATGCTGCAACTGCTGAGTTCTAAAAAAAAGGCCTCGGGTCATGAATCCCGACCTAAACTGAAAAACGCTACATCTGTGTGGCTTACTTTCTTTGTTAGGGTAATTAAAAAGAAATAATGACAACTGCTCACAGCGTGCTTGTCCTTGGCTTTCTGAGATGGGGGATTCTCTGATGAAACACTCTCATAATCCGATGCAAGCTGTGCATCAGCAGGCACTACATTGTGGCTTGTAATATCCACTTTGCCCTAAAGAGAAAAGGAAGGGGAGCAAATATGGAAATAGAGAAAAGTAAGAAAACATCAAGATGCTCTAGAACAGTAGTTCCTAAACCTTTTCATGTTAAGGACCCCCCAAATTGACGTTAATTAGCTCACAGACCCCCATTTGAAAATAAATGCCAAGGAGGACCCTATGAGAGAAGCCTCTACCAGTGATTTTCAACCCGTTTAATTTCAAGGGCCCTCGGGTTGACATCTACACATGCCCTCCCAGTTTATACAATCAATGTTAATTTCACTTTGAGAGTGTACAAATGACACCTAATAGGGTCCAAATGGTTCCATTTGTACACTCTCAGTTTCAGACCCTAAGGGTCAATTTGGAACCTAACTATCACTTAGCTGAACACCCCCTGGAACTGACTCAAGGACCCCTGTGGATCCCCGGACCACACTTTGGTAACCACTGCTCTAGAATTCAACACAAGTTGAACAGAAAGCCGGCCAGGGCAGTATATAAAATGGCAAGGGACAAAAGTGATTAACAGTTTAATTAGCCTATATACTGCAGATTCTTTACCGTTATGTTCTTAGCTTATATTACGTATGATTCACATTAACTACTTTTGTATGTATTCTCATGCCTTTTTTCTTTTGTTCATTGCTTAATGTAATTCGCTCTGGATTAAGAGTACTCTGCATTAAGAATGTCTACTAAATGCCTGAATTGTAAATTGTTACTGTTATACAAACGGTATATTAGTAGTAGTAGTACTACATTACCAGCGCGAGCAGCTGTTTTTCAAAAGTCAGTGCGAGTCTTGGGTTGTAGGTTCCTCCTGTCAAACTGGTCATCTCGTGGATCTGACTGAACTGTGGAAAATTCCTCAAATACTCTAAACAGCCGCTGAGGAACTCCTGGGAAACACAAAAAGGGGCTTTTGAGTTTGAGGCATTTATAATGTTAGAATACCAAAAACAAGAATTACGGGGCTTGTTAGAACCAATACCTCTGAATATCGCAAAGCTCCCTGGGATATGGACTTGTAATCATCAGCACACATTCTTGCAACGTCTTGCAGGTACATGGTGAACTGGGCCTCTTCCTGTTTCACTCGCATTTTCAAACCCTGGAATTTTAACAGAGGATTATTTCTGCACTGCAGTCTGCAATACATAATTAAGGGGGGAAGAAATTATGAAAATGGTATTCATAAGTCTGAAACTGTACTTGTGGAGCCTTCCCCTTCTTCGTCAGGATTCCGAGATACGTCTTCTGGTCATTGTAGGACAGGATGGACATGCAAGGGTAAGGCAGCCTGGGTTCAGGAAATGTGTCAACGTCATGAGGTTCACGCTTAACATCTTGAATTTTCTTTTTGTTCTTCTTCTGTTGCTTCTTCTTGTTGTCGTCACATCCAGAGGAACTGTCACTATCACAGCTTTCCCAACATGCACTGGGTTCATCCTCGACGTGACCTTTGTCCGGGACCGTGACCTCTTGTGAATGCTGTTCTTGGGAAGCGGGGCCTTCAGGCTCAGCACTCTGAGACTCCTCTTTCACTTCCACTGTCACTGTAGGGGGACTTTAAGCACAAATATATCAGCTTAATGAAAACGGTGTACATGTCGACAGCAGTGGTTCCCAAACCTCCATGCCAAGGACCCCCAAATTGATACTAATGGGCCTGCAGACCCCGATTTGAAAATATTAATAATAAATTTACCTGCATGAAACATGCGCATGCTCTCTGAGTTACAGACTCGTGAGGGTAACTGTTCTACATCATGTTTTTTTTTTTTTTTTACAGTAGTGGAAGAAGTACTCAGATATAGCTCTGGTCAATAGATCTACTGCTTCTATGAGTCTGTCTTGGGTAAAACCTTTTGGTAACATTTTCTATGAAGCCCACATCTATAATGCATTTTTTACATACTCACCCATACAAACACAGCTTGTGTGGTGAGAAAGTCTACTTTCCATAGGAAGCACAGTGAGCCCCCCACCACATGTATAAAGTGCACTTTTTGGCCAGAGTGTGATTGTTTTTCCACCAGAAAAAAACAATAGGATTTGCACTCTCATAGGGAATATTTTCACTCAGCCTGTATTCCAACAAGAAAGTAGGCTTTCTTATTATGACAAGCAGTGTTTGTAGTAGCAACTAGTTGAAGCGTTCTTGAGATTTCCACTAAAGAGGAGGCTGTCAGAGTTTCATATGAGAGATAAAATTGTTTTACTCATAACTCTAATGTACGGCAGAATCATAGAATCAGTAGTGCTATGGAGCAAAGCTAGGGAAACACCATGAAAGGCCAGAGAAGACCTTTGTCATGCATTTAAACTACCAGAAATGTACCAGGCACAGTACCAGGAACCACCCACCTCATTGTTATTCTCTGTCTCATTAGAATGACCTGCCTGGTTTCAGTCGCTTTCATTGGGCTTCTTTGAAAGGTGGTGTGGATTCAATGCATACGAATGAAGGGTAATGTAAAGGGGTGAGAGCTTTTATTTTGCTATTCATATTATTTATATTGCTATTTTTAGTGACATCACTAAACAGGAGAATCTGAGAGTGCTCATTCATGCGCCCCAGACAGACACACACACACAAAAAAATCACAAATATCTCAATATAGGTCTGACTGTTTAAACAAATAACTTTTGGGGAT
Source organism: Benthosema pterotum (assembly GCA_039105355.1). Lineage (NCBI taxonomy): Eukaryota > Metazoa > Chordata > Actinopteri > Myctophiformes > Myctophidae > Benthosema > Benthosema pterotum. Next base: position 38,821,286 of record CM076969.1, read on the forward strand.
GGGGGGCTGGGGTAAAATACACTGGGGATAGTAAACACACCACAATCATGAAGAATGTAAAAGCCATGGTGGGTCCACTTTAAGACGAAGACAACAGTCTTATAGACTGACATGTGTGATTGTTTTTAGTTTTTCTGAATTAATAAGTTAAACACAAATAAAAAATGAAAAATACAGAAGTTAAAACAAGCTCAAAATATTACTTAAATCTTTTTAAGTACGTACCTTTGTGTGAGGGCCCACAGTTCTGATATAGCAGGTGCAAGGGAATATTTGTCATAAACATCCCTTGTAAAGAATGATGTTTCACTTACTGGGGAAGAGTCATCCCTAAAAGAACAAAATAATATGTATGGGATAGGATAGGACAAAGCAAGAGTGTGCTAAAATGGCTAAACCAAAATATATACATAATCACAAATTTGGGGACATAAACAAGAAGTAGGAGAGAATGAAGTCTGACACTGATGTTGCTCACATCCTTGTCCCTAAATATCCTTACAATGGGAGCCATACTAGTAAAAAATAAAATAAATATATATATTTGACCACATCGAGATGTCCACGTACAGGTGTATCTTCTATCCAAATTATACTTTAGCTATACTGCGGACATTTGGGCACATAAAAAGTTATTCAGATAACTGAACACTGAGTGAGCTACTTTCACAAAGCCAGGACAACAACAGACGCTAACATTGCTCGTGCTCTTACCATACTAGATCCATTACGAAGTACGAACTCTCAAACAGTTGCTGTTGACATCGACGACAGCCTCACGAAAACCTTCCCTAACATGCGAGAATGTTTTGGTGCAACTCTAATTGAAATCCCCCCGGAAACAAGGCGGTATGCTGTACAACGGTCCACACCAGAGCCATCTAGTGTCAGTGTTGCGACATTGACGGGTCTGAGCGCTCGCGCGCTGTTCGTGAAGCTTTTGAACTGTGACAAGATGAAATACATTGTTTTCAACGAGGGAGGCGCATATAAGAGCTATTTTATGGGCGCAACATGCTGTACAGTAACGACCAGAGCCTTATAAAGTCTATGACTATAGAAAAAGAATCTAAAAAATAAATGGAGCTATCGCTCCATAGAATTCTATGTAGACTAGCCACCATTAGATCTTTCCATGGAACTGAACGGAGATGTCGTAATATATACTCGCTGTACTATACGTGGGGAGGTGAAAAAGTCATATGGTTAAATATATATTAATATAATACATATTAATATTAATAATAATAATACATAAATAAATACATAAATAAATAAGTTGGATAAATAACGACATTTATGTCATGCTAAAATCATGACCGAATTGAAACAAATAAACTACTAGTCAGAGCATCCCAAAAACAATCAACTAGCCTATAATCTATAATCAGCTGCCTGCTATATATTTGATAGCAGCTGACTATAACCCACCTAACCCCTGCTCATTTTGACAGGCTGGAATCGTTGAGGGTTGACGACGGGGTAGGCCTACAGGGCATCTTGCAGTGGGCCTGGTCTTCATTCTATACATACCTGTAGGCCCACCTGTTAAAAATACTTCCTGTCAATGAAGTCCTTCAGTAAACCACTCACATTAGCAGATTAGGCTCAAACATGAACGTACCAAAATAAATTTGAATCCATTCCCTAGCCTCCTTCAAAACCGCTCTCAAGGAGCACTTGGAGCAAACTGGCCCATGTAAAAATCACCTCCATTCTTCTAGATTCATGTAGGTATGTATTTGCTGGTCCCAGTGGATTTGCATCATCATTAATTATTAGTCAATATTTGTATATATTTGTATGTATGGCTATTTGCATGTCTTTAAAGGTAGGGTAAGTGATTTGAAATTCATCGTGTAGTACCAGCCTGGTGCACTAGGGGCGCCCAAGAGTAGCTACACTATGTAAATATTAAAGTTCACAGCTCCATGTTTTTGTTTGTTTGTTTGTTGTTTTGTTTTTCATGATCATGTTTTAAATAATACCCACGTTTTTCAGATTTTGCTCCCCTATAATATGATAAACATTATTGGTTTGTTTTTCTGTGAAAAGTCATGATAAAATGTTAAAAGAAGAGTGCCCCATTCTGCCATGCATTGCTGTATTCAATATATTTTAGTGTCAAACATTTCTTATGGAATAATTTTACATTGTGTAAAATATAACCATGTTTAGTGATACATGATACTCAAGATAAATTAGCAAATTAAATTAATTCACATGGCCTAGTAAGTCCTGTGTACTGTTAAGACCACATTTGCACTACAATACAAAATCTCCGGTTGAGCTAGTGAAGTGCTATAAATATTGCGAGCAGGCAACACTTCTCTCCTGAAGCCAGAATTAAGAGAAGTCCTAAAACCTCTACTGAATTTGCAAGGTGACTGTCTGTGAGCATGGAGATTATCTGGGGAAAAGTAATATAGCCTATATGCGGTGTGTGTGTGTGTGTGTGTGTGTGTGTGTGTGTGTGTGTGTGTGTGTGTGTGTGTGTGTGTGTGTGTGTGTGTGTGTGTGTGTGTGTGTGCATGCGTGTGTGTGTGCATGCGTGTGTGTGTGTGTGTGTGCGCGCGTGCGTGTGTGTGTGTGTGTGTGTGAGAGAGAGAGAGAGAGAGAGAGAGAGAGTGCACATGCTTTTGGAATAGGTAGGACAGACTATTCAAAGTGAATGACTTAAAGACAGAATAATTCTCCTATAATTATCTTACATTTTAGCGTAATTCTTTTTTTGTTAAGCTAATTGATAGCTTGAGCTTAATTAGGTTAATTATATTATTTTAAGAGGACTGGGTCTATCCATGCCACATTTATTTGAGACAGTTTCATATTGCTTTTCACTTTAAAGAAAGATGGGAATTTTAAACCAAGATTTGTTTTGCGAACCGTTTCTCCGTCCTAAGAAATGTCTCTTTATTTCGTTTATTTCATGACACTGCATTTATTTTATTTATTTCATTTATTTCATGACACGGCCTTTTACTACCAAGCAGGCAGTGGGTGGAATTAAGTGGAATAACAACTACATTTAGAGAACAGATTTACTATTAAGGAGATAAATGTGTCTTCAGTGTAGCCAATTGATAATTTCCCACTGATTTTCATAAGCAGTAACTCATCTATAAATAAAAAATAGCTTGTTTATTTATTTGCTATTTAGGAATAGGCCTCCAAAAGAAAGAATATTTAATAATAGACCTACAGTAATAAGAAAGCCAGCAGATGCTGCATTTTATGCAGACAGTATAAAAAAGAAAAATGTATTGGCACTCTTCCATTGATTGACTGATTTGTGGAGTGTGCAGTGATATTTTATAATGTTTCCTTGTATGACTCGTTATCGTTGGTTAATAAGAAAAAAAAATCCATAAAATAATCAGCAATTGAAGCAAAATAGTTGTGGTACGATTTGAGTGTGACATCATTGTATGAAACCCGAGTAGTCAACAAGGGGAAAGCTATTACTGGATAGATATCGCATATACGTTGCCGATGACTAGTGACAGGACCAATGAAGTCAGTGTACAACACAGTGTCAAAATAAAACAAATAAAGTAGACGACAGAGGAGACAGGAAATAGAAGACCATTACAAGCGGTAAATTTTATTATGGGATAACAGCACATAAAGCACATCTAAAATCGATGTGTCCAATGCACTTTTAATAAAGGTAATATTAAAGGTACAGTTTCTAAGTACAATATAACAACATTCATATTAGAATGAAAAGTATTTAAAAGACAACATTAAATTTCTTATTTTTCTTTACAGCCGTATTTACAAAATGAATCAAAATACTTATTTTTCATATTTAAGAATCAGACGAGAAAGGAGCAAAACTACGTTTGTGAATTAGACTACCTGCTAAAGAGTTCAAAAGAGCTGGATAAAAAGGTACATGATCATCTGACCCCCATGTTTAACATCAGTAGCAAACGTGACTAAGAAATTTTTTGTGACAACCACACACTAGTTTCGGCTTTTCCCATAGTTTGTACTGCTTTTGCATGGAGAAAATTCCACCCCTGTGTACTCCACCCCACCCTTCATGTTTTACCCCCCTACCAACTGAGCTCACATTTAACACAGAAACATTAAAGAAATTCAGATGTGTCGTATGCCTCTTTTACATACCACATACAAATACTTGATATACAATGCTTTAGTCAATTCTCTGTTCTTAGTGAAAGAAAAGAAAGCAATGAAAATATAGAAAACGAACAGGATAATGAAGTCATGTGAACCGCCTACTTGTTTTTGTCTCTTCCAAAAACATTGTGCAAGTGAACTTTTATATCATCTGCAAAAAAAATAACTAAAAAATAAAAAATAATGCATTGAAAATCGACCATTGCAGATCGACCGTGAAGCAAAACTCCTAGTTCTGCCTCTCGGAAACAATATGTGGGCGTGGGGTAGCATTATACTGTTGTAGGCCTACGTACGCTTTCCGTAAAATCAATACCTCAACCATGAATGCATCAAAACCTCATGGACATACATGATCAACAGCATGTAAAGAGAAAAATAAAAATGTCTAAGCACACAAGAGTAAAAAAGGCTAATGTATGCTTCGCCGCCCAACGGTGTCACTGAACTGAAAAGGGGTATTTTCAACGAAGGTACACCACCGTACATGCGACAAAGCATAAATTAGGCTCCAGAGTTCAGCCTTGTGTACAAAATACATTTAACTTCAGTACACATTTGGAAAAAAACACAACAAAGAGACAATCAGAAACCGTGTATGCGTCTTGGAAAACACCAAGAGGCACTCAGTGTCGTACATTGTGTAATTATTGCAAGCATATTCGGACTGACATTTGCTACAGTGTGGAGAGAAAAGGTCAACTTTATCCTCACATGGCAATTCTTTCATGTACATTTTCAATAATAACACTTAAAATGCGGTGCAAAAAAAGGTCTATATGCCACTGGTCTGGAGAAAACCCACTGTTCCAGGGATGGTCTAAATAGGGAATGAATAAGCCATAAAGACGGCTCTGTTTGAGCGTGTCTGGGACGCACCGCTACCCTGCATCAGGTGAAGTGCTATGCAGACACAAGAGAGGTAAAATACTTAAAAGTTTCTTAAAACCTGACCAACTACAGCCTCAGTGAGTGGTGTTTTTTATACAATCAGAAGAACAAAGGAAACAAACACAATACTGCTGTTTCAGTTTGAACATTATCATCTTTTTTCATTTTTTTCCCACAAACCCAGAAAAGCAAACCTTAAATAACTTGTTTATTTAGCAGATCCTAGCTTTTGCTATAAGTGAGAAGGAAATAAGCATCTTATCCCCAACGCTAGCACACTGATACAGGTACAAGGCTGGGTAAAATTTAATCACTATCATAATCATTATCATTTATTGAATTCCTAATATCAATAATAATGCACCAATACGCAATGAAATGAACGGGACTAATAAATAGGGCGGCCTGGCCTAGGAATCAATACTTTGATCACGAAATTAACTTACCTAGCACCAACACGTCAGGGAAACACAAAATAAATGTCGGCACACCCTTTTCCCTATCAAACTATTCCTAAAGGAGGGGAGGAAACTAAAGTTATCGTACAATATGGTGTAAATTGATAAACAGATAAATATTTGCACTGGGGGTAGGCCTTAGTAGCAGTATTCTCCTCTCCTCCTTACCTATACAGACAGAAGTTACCAAGCTACCTTTATACATTGTGATCAATAATAACGTTAAATATGGTGGATAAACAGCCGAGAATGAGGGAGAGAGAAAGAGTGAAGAAATAAGATTTACAGCATAGAGGCCGTGTCGTTGTTCTCTGTTCACCCACCTGGTGTACAGAACTGGTCAAATATACAGATGCAACATAAAAATTCAAAATAAACATCCAAGGAAATCAACATAAAACAGAACCAAAATATGATAAATAAGACGTGTATTTACATGCAGATGTTCAAATCCTTATAGGCAGAGAAATCAAAAAAGTAATACAACCACATATATTATTGCTTGACATTCGATTATGGCTAAAAGTCGCTTTTTCATTGTTGTTTTTCTTCTTTTTTAAAACTATATTCTTAAATGTAATTTAATCATAAAACCTTATCAGCTGTGCTTTTTCCGAAAAATGAGTCATCATTAGTAATAAAGATGCAATGAAATCGACTTATAAATCTGGGTAACACAACAAACACTCCAGTACATGTGAAAATAAGCATGACATAATACAGATCTTCACAATTTATGGTCAAGACACTCCTTGTCGCGATTTGTGTTAGTCAGGAGTGCACGATTCCTAATGGGTCAGGCTGTGGCCATGCTGGTTCTACAAAACGTTCGCTCTGAACATACAGTATAATATTCAAAGTTTGCGCTGTGTTTTAACGATATTCAACGTAAATAGCAGACGTACGCACCTCATAGGTGTGAGGCGCTATGAGGTGTGTACACCTGCTATTTTCCAATAAAACTTAAAATACCAAAAGGCATTCCAGTACAGAATAGATTGAAATGATGGCAATGGTGTGCTTTCTCTGCTTATATAGTTCATCTAATGTTGCTCCTTGGTATTTCTGAAGACCTATGAATTGTTGGGATGGCATTATGTCATGCTCCTAAAAACCTATACGCCTATTATGGATGGATCATCAAGGTCAGTTTTAACAAAGCCTTAACAAAAAAAGAAAAAAGAAAAGCAAGAAAAGAAAAATACAAAGGAAATCAAGACCTCCAACAGACTCCTCATTCACAAAAACCCTGTTCATCTGTAATTATTAAAGCCTTGTCTGGGGGTTTGTTTTATTCACACAAAGAGTACAAACACACGCACGCACACACACACACACACACACACACACACACACACACACACACACACACACACACACACACACACACACACACACACACACACACACACACACACACACACACACACACACTATTGCTTTTTTACACACAGACAACAGAGCAGAGACAGAAGGACCAACACGTGTTTTTGTATATACATTGATTGAACTAGCACACCAACCATCAATCCCTTTTACTACATAATGGGTTTATCTCATGTGAGAATACACAGGACATCTCTTCACAAGGACGGTCTAAAGGAGTATATCGTAGATAGATACATGTAGTCTATGATGATCGTTTTCTACTATTCTGCCAAGGTCACCACTATACGGCTAGAATTATACACGGCGATGAACACAGAGCGGTGTGTGTGTGTGTGTGGGGGGGGGGGGGCATTATTGTTCACGTGATGAGAATGAAACGATTTGACGAATTGAGAGAACGTTGTGAATCGACAGCAAAACAGAAAATGACAGCGGCCACTCCTCAGAGATGTACGATTGTATCGTAGTGTGCTCATTAGAAGCACCACTTGTTTCTTCTGTAGTAGACATGGCCGTGTGTCAGCCTTTAGATTTAATCTAAAAGACACCAACCAGTTTTGACTTTGAGTTAACAGAGGAATCGATTTGATGATAGATAGGACTACAGATGACCAAACTGCGTTGCAAGCCTGTTTTTTTTATTTTTGTGTGACCGCAAAATGAGTTTATTAGTAGGTAACGTATGTATCCAAGAGAGTAAAACGTAAAATTCCTTTGAAGAGGAAAACCCAATGAATACGTTTAAAAACAGCCAGTCTCACCGAATCTCTCTCACTCTCTAAATCTACCACCAACCCTAAGTGCCGTACCGCGTGTTCAGTGTGCCATGCAAAAAAAAAAAAAAAAAAGAACGAAAAAATATCTTCGGCCTCTTCCCATGATAATCAATCAAGAACTGTTCCAACAGATCAAAAACAATTATCGAAAGAGCCATGCTTCCTTAGACAACTGTCCGAGAGGACAGGAAAGACAGTCTGCATCTTCTGTCAGTCCGTAACTACCCTGAGCGTTCACATCTCTCTTCTTCCTCTTCTCTGCTCTCTCACTGCGGCCTAAGGCCTCTCTACCGGGGGATTGTCTAGCAGTTGTTCCAGACTGGGGTTTTCTTTTGCAGGGAGTCTGAGGTTTACTTGTCATCGAGGGCTTTGTGCATATCCAAATAGGACAGGATATAATAACAGAGATTATTACTCATAGGTACAGCATATCTACGACGGCCCCAACACACTCACACACACACAACAGATTTAATATTGCATAAGAATATTTGGTTTTTTTCCTAACAAAGAGGGGGTTTCTTTTAAAAGTTGACCCTGATAACACCATTTGAAACCAAATCAAAGAAAACAAGTTTTAGTTTTTTTTTGTGTGTGTGACAGAAATGCTGCATGTTGGATCGTATGTTTTGAATTGGTAATGGGATTTTGAGTTATAAAAGGAAAGGGGTGTAGTAGTGATTCTATGGGGCTGAAAACACCCCTTAAGGAACATCAACAATAATGGAAACAAATATGGTAAACATGATACTAATCTAAGCCCGTTCATGTGCAGGATCATCCCTGAACAAAGATACAAAAAACAAACAATAAACTAATAATATGGAGTTCAACAACTGTCCACTACAAGACAAAGAAAAATCTTCCCTGAGGGGTGACAGCCCAAGGCGGTAAGTGCCTTGTGCAAATTGCACGGTAGAGGAATGATAGTGTGCAAACAGAGAAAACAAAGAAACAAATGAAACCAATGGGTGTTTATGTTAAAGTCAGTGACTAGATGATGACTATCATGCTTGGATGAGTTTCTAAAGGGATATCAATGTTTGTTTGCCTTCTTTTTCTTCTTTAAAAAAAACTCCCATTATGATATTCCTAGAAGCCGCTATATACCGAGATTGCTGGAATGTCTTAGCAATCCATTCTCTACATTTAGACTGGAGAGTACAGTAGAAGCAACGATGACTACCGTTTGGCACATCCAGGGTTTTTTTTTTTGTTTGTTTCATTATGTTTTTTTAGTTTTTGTTTTTTAGTTTTTTTCAAAACACTTTTTTACTACAACACTGACAAGAAAGACACACTTGACGAAACAAAAGCACAACAACAAAGAATTCTGAAAATAGCACTTGTCCTACACCATTTTCATGTGTCTCCCCTAAAACCATACAAACCAACAAACAAACAAACAAACAAACAAACGAACAGCTAGCCTCTAATTATTGCGGGAATATTATAGTTTTAGTGCTACCTGACATCTTTTTCTCTCCCTCGTTCTCTTTCATGAGTTAATTAAACCAAAACGTGTTACAAAAATAGAAGCTTTTACGACCAGACAAGGCTTTGAATATTCACTTTCCCTTTCCTGTTTTCTTTTTTGTGTCGTGCGTCATCGTTGGCATCGCTGGGCCTGAGGCGGTGGCGAGGAGGCAGATCGGATCTCTCGCACGATAAGACGGAGAGCGCTATTTCAAAAAGACGTCTACGAGCATATATAACTCTGTGGATCATCTCTATAGGTCGATAGCCATTACACCGGCTTGCTGTATTCTCAACCTTCCACTAGATGGAACAATTGGATTACGCAAAAAAAAAAAAAAACAGCTGACCCCTCAGAAGCTACTCTGTTTGAGGTTGATTCGTATCCAGACCTAGGTCAGATTTATACTTTTTTTTTATTTAATACTTTTCATGGTTTGATATTATTTATTTCAATTTTCTTCATCTGGAGGGTCGATGGGATTTGCCAACCCAGAGAGTGCAAAAGAAAAACGTTTTTTTTAGACAATCACAGCAAAAATATTTCAGAGTCAAGTACAGTACATGTTTCCCCCGACTGACAACTTAACCTGAATCGTCCTGATGCTCTAATAGCCCCACCTAGCAGGCAGGGCACACATGACATGTGTGTATTAAGATGTGTGCATGCATTAGAGCAGACCAGAGCTACTGTACTGTCTGCTGAGGATCTAACAGGTATTGGGGAGTGTCACCTGCCTTCTCGTCCAGGCCTCGGAGTTTCAACCCCCTGCCAACCGATCGGCCAGTGCCGGCTGTCCATCCCCAACAACAACAACAACAACAACAAACAAAAATAAAACATCCCGTCTCTCACCCGCCACTCGTCTCTCATCTGCAGCTCCCAGGACTACTACGCTCCGTGATCACGCTTGTTATTTCTTGTGCACATGCAACACATCACTAGGTAAATATACAAGTCTTAAATTAAAGAAAGGTGCAAATAAAAGTGCCTTATCAATTCAACAATTAAGAATGGTCTAACTACGGATATCATACATGTTATTTAAAATAGATTCTATAAACATTACTTTTTTTCTGTATAGTAAGTACTTATGACCGTATACCCTGTAGTACATTAGAAAACAGGTGGAATGAACCCTTTTTCGTTGTGTCGGTGCCCTGTGCTTCCCCAGGGCACCCCCATCCGGAGAAAAGGAATTTTTAATAGCAGATGGTCTTACATGATTTCACTATGCAACCACGGTGGATGGAGTCTTTGACAGCTAAAATCATTGCGTGTTTGACTAGAATTACCAGAATTCTATGCTTCTTTTGTTTCGTCTTATTTTTTAGTATTATCTTTTTTAAACGATTGTCCACAGAGAGGTGCCGATGGTACCTCCCTTTTCAAAGTCGCCGTTGAGTTATTTCCCCGTGTCCAAAGCACTGCGTCCAAAAAGATACAAGAGCACACAAGAGAACAATGCGCTGAACTTGACCCAGATGTGCACATAATATACACCCGGCAATGTAAATGTTTCTAGTTTGGGGTGGAGTATAAATGGGAGGCGGACACACGCACAGCAGATAAATTCTGCAAACACACGCAGGCCTCAAAAATACTGTCTTAGGGGCATGGATGTACTTTCTAATAGAAAGTTAATACATGTATTTTTGAACTCTTAAAAGGATGCCAGTTAACCGCTAGGCCATATATACTATAGGCTCTACATTTCAAATATAGCTGATATACATGCTCATAATTAGGGTGACAAGATCTAAACTCATTCAAGTATTGCACGTGTGGGACAAGTGGGAGAAACATGCTGTCAATGCTGAACTTGATGTCATATTCAAAAAATAATAATTCAGGATAGTAAGTATAGCAAAAATAGCTTATCTGCAAGCCCAAAACACGTTGCACATTGATCAAAAATATCTGATCTGCAAGATCAGCTATTTTTGATGATACAGTACATGTAGTGTGGCCCCACTGGAGTGAGTGTGGAGTTATAGTGACACCATGGGAATACTGGAGTTATTTTAACAGGGATAAAATAAAAAAAAACATATCTATCGCAGGAAAAGACACAACAGAAAGCCAACTATTCAGAACACTGAACTCTGTCAGTCATAATGTGGGATGGAGAGGGCTCAATTTGTGGGACACCTGAAAAGTGAGGGACTGTCCCCCCGCAGAGAGGGACATCTGGTCACCCTAATGGCAATGCACTGTGAGCTTGTATATCTGCTAGCGTTGCTGTTTTTGAAAAGCTCTTTGCTATTCTATCTATTTGTTTCAAATGCTTGTTTCAAATTTGACAGAATCTGCCCTAAATACGGACACAATAATGGTTTGTGTGTTTAATGGATTATTCAGAAGAATCCAGGTCATGTAAACACACATAAACCCAGCAAATACAGTAAGTATAAATAAATAAATAGCATATATATACGTCAAAGCAATATGGATTCATATATCCACAATGTATTTAATGTGCACATGAGCGGTGGAGTTCACCGGAGCATAAATTGTTTCTTATGTGCCCTTCCTGATCGCCGCAAGTTCTTTTCTTTTCTTTTTTTTTCGAGACCCACATGCCTTCCAAAACAAAGAGAACTTGAATTCAGTAAAGTAAACCACCATAAAATCGAATCCATAAACCCTCCGCTCAAGGTAAATCAAAGAAAGAAAAAAAAAGGAAACAAACAAAACAAAAACAGAACAGCGTGCCATCCGTCCATCCTGGTTTATGCAGGGCACTGTTAAAGTGTCTCGGTTTCCTCCTCCTCCTCCTCCTCCACATCACACGCGCACACACACCCACCCCCAACCACACCCCCCACCCCCACCCCCACCCACTCTTACGGTTGGTCACACCACTGGCACCTTGTGGTGGCGGCGCTGGGGCTGCTACCCGTCAACGGGCATGGACTGCTCAAAGTCCGATCCGAACAGCTCCTTGTATAAGGGGGGGAAGTGGGCGCGCACAATGTCTGGGTATATTGCTTTGAAAGCCGTAAGCTTCTCTGTATGCCTGCTGCACAGCGCTCTGAGCGTCGACACTTTGCATATCAACTGCGGAGAGAGAGAGAGAGAGAGAGAAAGGAGGAGAGACAGGCTGTTTAGATTCAACACTGAGGCGAGCACTATAGAGAGAGAGAGGAAAAAAACGTTCCTCCTTACAGTGAATTCACACTCACACAGGGGGCAAACAGACTGGTAAATATTGAGACAAGCACTCGACGTGCAGCAGGAAAAAAACTGCATGACACTTCATCTTAGGAAGTGTGGAGGCAATTGATAAATCTCGCCCAGCCTCCTCCTCTGCTGCTGCTCCAAATAGACGTAGTGTTGCCAAACTTTAAACGCTTAAGTTATGGGTCCAATAGGACCTTATGAACCAACGAGGTTAAAGGGTAAAACCACTATTGTGGGGTTACCTTGCCATGATGTAATTCAAAAGAAATTCAACAAAAATGTCAAAAAGATATCGGTCATTCAAAATAAGTCCCTTATTGACATTACATTACAACTTACATTGTACGCTAAAAGGGCTCTCAAAGTCA
>CM076969.1:38841476-38848976 GCA_039105355.1 Benthosema pterotum
ACTGCATGTCGTGAGAGGTGCATGACTCTCTGCTCTGGGGTCTACTCCTACTACTACTGTACCTTGTTCTGGTAGCTCTCTGCTCTGGGGTCTACTACTACTACTACTACTACTGTACCTTGTTCTGGTAGCTCTGCTCTGGGGTCTACTACTACTACTACTACTACTACTACTACTGTACCTTGTTCTGGTAGCTCTCTGCTCTGGGGTCTACTACTACTACTACTACTACTACTACTACTACTACTACTACTACTACTACTACTACTACTACTACTACTACTGTACCTTGTTCTGGTAGCTCTCTGCTCTGGGGTCTACTACTACTACTACTACTACTACTACTACTACTACTACTACTACTACTACTACTACTACTACTACTGTACCTTGTTCTGGTAGCTCTGCTCTGGGGTCTACTACTACTACTACTACTACTACTGTACCTTGTTCTGGTAGCTCTCTGATCTGGGGTCTACTACTACTACTGTACCTTGTTCTGGTAGCTCTCTGATCTGGGGTCTACTACTACTACTGTACCTTGTTCTGGTAGCTCTCTGATCTGGGGTCTACTACTACTACTGTACCTTGTTCTGGTAGCTCTGCTCTGGGGTCTACTACTACTACTACTACTACTACTACTACTACTACTACTACTACTACTGTACCTTGTTCTGGTAGCTCTCTGCTCTGCGGTCTACTACTACTGTACCTTATTCTGGTAGCTCTCTGCTCTGGGGTCTACTACTACTACTGTACCTTGTTCTGGTAGCTCTCTGCTCTGGGGTCTACTACTACTACTACTACTACTACTGTACCTTGTTCTGGTAGCTCTGCTCTGGGGTCTACTACTACTACTACTACTACTACTGTACCTTGTTCTGGTAGCTCTCTGATCTGGGGTCTACTACTACTACTGTACCTTGTTCTGGTAGCTCTCTGCTCTGGGGTCTACTACTACTACTACTGTACCTTGTTCTGGTAGCTCTCTGCTCTGGGGTCTACTACTACTACTACTGTACCTTGTTCTGGTAGCTCTCTGCTCTGGGGTCTACTACTACTACTACTGTACCTTGTTCTGGTAGCTCTCTGCTCTGGGGTCTACTACTACTACTACTACTACTACTGTACCTTGTTCTGGTAGCTCTCTGCTCTGGGGTCTACTACTACTACTACTACTACTACTACTACTGTACCTTGTTCTGGTAGCTCTCTGCTCTGGGGTCTACTACTACTACTGTACCTTGTTCTGGTAGCTCTCTGCTCTGGGGTCTACTACTACTACTACTACTACTACTACTACTACTACTACTACTACTACTACTACTACTACTGTACCTTGTTCTGGTAGCTCTGCTCTGGGGTCTACTACTACTACTACTACTACTACTACTACTACTACTACTACTACTACTACTACTACTGTACCTTGTTCTGGTAGCTCTCTGCTCTGGGGTCTACTACTACTACTACTACTACTGTGCCTTGTTCTGGTAGCTCTCTGCTCTGGGGTCTACTACTACTACTGTGCCTTGTTCTGGTAGCTCTCTGCTCTGGGGTCTACTACTACTACTACTACTACTACTACTACTACTACTACTACTACTACTACTACTACTACTACTACTACTGTACCTTGTTCTAGTAGCTCTGCTCTGGGGTCTACTACTACTACTACTGTACCTTGTTCTGGTAGCTCTCTGCTCTGGGGTCTACTACTACTACTACTACTACTACTACTACTACTACTACTACTACTACTACTACTACTACTACTACTACTACTACTACTACTACTACTGTACCTTGTTCTAGTAGCTCTGCTCTGGGGTCTACTACTACTACTACTGTACCTTGTTCTGGTAGCTCTCTGCTCTGCGGTCTACTACTACTGTACCTTGTTCTGGTAGCTCTCTGCTCTGGGGTCTACTACTACTACTACTACTACTACTGTACCTTGTTCTGGTAGCTCTCTGCTCTGGGGTCTACTACTACTACTGTACCTTGTTCTAGTAGCTCTCTGCTCTGGGGTCTACTACTACTACTACTACTACTACTGTACCTTGTTCTGGTAGCTCTCTGCTCTGGGGTCTACTACTACTACTACTACTACTACTACTACTGTACCTTGTTCTAGTAGCTCTCTGCTCTGGGGTCTACTACTACTGTACCTTGTTCTGGTAGCTCTCTGCTCTGGGGTCTACTACTACTACTACTACTACTACTACTACTACTACTACTACTACTACTACTACTACTACTGTACCTTGTTCTGGTAGCTCTGCTCTGGGGTCTACTACTACTACTACTACTACTACTACTACTACTACTACTACTACTACTACTACTACTGTACCTTGTTCTGGTAGCTCTCTGCTCTGGGGTCTACTACTACTACTACTACTACTGTACCTTGTTCTGGTAGCTCTCTGCTCTGGGGTCTACTACTACTACTGTGCCTTGTTCTGGTAGCTCTCTGCTCTGGGGTCTACTACTACTACTACTACTACTACTACTACTACTACTACTACTACTACTACTACTACTACTGTACCTTGTTCTGGTAGCTCTGCTCTGGGGTCTACTACTACTACTACTACTGTACCTTGTTCTGGTAGCTCTCTGCTCTGGGGTCTACTACTACTACTACTACTACTACTGTACCTTGTTCTGGTAGCTCTGCTCTGGGGTCTACTACTACTACTACTGTACCTTGTTCTGGTAGCTCTGCTCTGGGGTCTACTACTACTACTACTGTACCTTGTTCTGGTAGCTCTCTGCTCTGGGGTCTACTACTACTACTACTACTGTACCTTGTTCTGGTAGCTCTCCATCTCCTCCTGCAGGAAGGCCTGCCAGGTCATCTGCTGCAGCTCCTCCCTCAGGTACTGACACGTCTCCATGTGGGACTTGGAGATGTTCTGGGCCAGGTGCTCTGCAATACAGTACAGTACGTGGTTGAAAAGCACATACACACGCACGCACGCACAACACACACACACACACACACACACACACACACACACACACACACACACACACACACACACACACACACACACACACACACACAGACGCAGATGAAGTACGGGCCAGGAGGACAAGAAGAAGATTTAGGCCGTTTTCACACCTGTTTTATTTGCCATATTCCAATGCGGGGGCAAAAAGATACAATAACATTTTCCTTTACTTGTAAATACTTGGGCAATTCTCTCTCTGGCTTGTAAAAGACTTTGGTGATCTGTTGTACTTGAACTAAATGCTATAATCATATTTTTTGCTTAGGTAGCCTATTTTTCTGAGGCGAAATATGGATGTATCATGGATGTGTTTTACTCACTGGTCCAAAACTGACATGTATCTTTTACTTATTTATTTTATCTGCCTCTGGGCTTGTCCCCACTTGCAAACGCGACTTTGACTCAATGTGTTTTTACTGGTGAAATGTATTATTTGTATTTGTTTATCATCGCAGTCACTATTGGGGCAATGATTCAAACAATGTGCTGCTTCATGTTATGCAGACAAACACGTGTTGACTCTTAATGGACCTACAGTGACATGCAAAACTGTGTTTCCGTTTCACTACATGAAGTGCCAGGCAATTTGCAAAGACTAGTCACTAGTAGACTGCCCTTTCAAAGGCATTTTGGTGCAATCATTTTGTTTCCCCAAACCAAAATTGATGGCTATTTTCACACATGCACATGCCCATACGAACTACACCAAGGAGATGAATGCACTACTACAGTTCCATTCTACCAGATTAAATGAGGCAGGTGTGAAAATGTTCACATTCGCCGGGCTTTGCAACAAGGAAATCATGCGTAAATCATGCATATTTTTATTTTATTTCATTAGGGAAAAAACGCTTGTTGACATTTTGCTTTTACTTCCTCCAGGAAGCTCTCAGCTTAACGTTTGGGCAAAACCAATCTAGTTATAGATGGGGGTGGGGGGCAGTAGGGGGCTTACTCACTGAAACAAAGGTCACATTTTCTCTGAGAAGAAATATTTGAGCATGTAAGAATTTTAAATGGTTTTGAAAAACACATCTGTTAAAAAGGAGTTCCTTCCTGGGCACAGGGGAGCCTAAAAAAATGATTTCCCCAGACGCCTGCCCTGCTGGTTCCTGATTGGCCCTAATTAATGGAAACTAATTACAAAAAAGAGGCTCTTTTAATGAGTGTCGGAGATGAGTCTCCAACCTCCTGCTATTTTAAGCAACCTTTGTGTAGTTTGCCCCACGGTTGGTTGAGTTACCCCCCCATGTAGCCTCTCCTCTCCCTCCCTCCTCTCTCCTCCCCGCGCCAGAGACAACCAGATTCAACAGTGACCAACGAGGGTGGTAACTCAACCAACCGTGAGATCAGGTTCTTACTAGTCACGACTAGATTCTGGTTGCAAATAGTTGTTTATGGTTGTGACTAGTAGGCATTAGTTGCAACCTGGACACGGCTAATTTGTTATGGTCACAACTAGCAAGTAACTAGTTGTAACCTGGTCGCAACTAGTTGTAAATAGTCATGGCGAGGTTGAAACTAGTCGCAACCAGGTTGCAACTAGTTGCGACCAAGTTGTAAATGGTTACTTAATAGTTGTGACCAGAGGAAACTAGTCACGACCAGGTTGCAACTAGCCGCACCAGTTTGCAATTTGTCACGGCCAGGTTGCACCTAGTCACGGCCAGGTTGCAACTAGTTGCACCAGGTTGTAACTAGTCACGGGCAGGTTGCAACTAGTTGCACCAGGTTGTAACTAGTCACAGCCAGGTTGCAAGTAGTTGCACCACGCTGCAACTAGTCGCGACCAGGTTGTGACTAGCAACTAGTCACGAACAGAAGGTACGTGGCAACCAGTGGCGACCTGGTCGACTGATTCTGGACCCTTCCTGGCCCTGCGCTGCGTCCTCACCTAGTTCAGCCATGGACACGGTGGGGGAGGTCTCCCCGTTGGTGAAGGAGCAGTAAGGGAAGAACCCGGAGCCGGGGGCGAAGTCGCAGATGGGCTCCGGCTTGATGCCGTTGATGTCCAGACCTGACTGGTCGGGGGACGGCTGGATGTCCAGGTAGAAGCTGCTGACGGCCGAGTCAGGCTTGCCCCCGTCGGGGGTGTGTCCGTCCATGTAGCCGCTGAGGTCGTCGTGGAGCTCCGTGAGGCCGTTGGCCGAGAGGCCGTATGTGGGCGTGAGCGGCTCGGCCTCGCCCGGCTGCTGCTGGTGGTCGCGCTGCTGCTGCTGCTGCAGCCGGTGCTTCTGCACCTCCGCGTACAGGCTGTCGCGCTGCTTCTTCGACATGCGGCCGAACTTCACCGCTGCAGGAGAAAAAAGGACATAGAGAGACAGAGAGAGAGAGAGAGAGAGAGAGAGAAACACAGTGAAGACAGAGTTTACTTTAATGGGTTCCACTTGCTCCACCAGTAAGGACACTTCTTATTGGTTAGTGGACGGTGCTTCATTGCATGAGACTGGTCTCCACCACATCCCCAGAGGCCCTCCAGGATCGAAGCTCTGGCCCTAGTGGTCTGGTCTGTGCTGTATGACATACAGCACATCTCAAAACATAAAGACGTATTATAATAGATAATAATAACAAACCACAAGCTGTTTTTTGATATTTTGTTTTTTCCTTTGCTCATACTTGACAGCTCTCGTTCGGCACATTCCTGGAGAAAACACTTGCGCATTTGTACCAACAAAATTTGGTGTTTCAAAGGCTTAAGTAGACTCTACTTCCGGCAGTCTTCTGGGTGCTTCAAAACGCCACTGAGCAACTCCCATTGAAATGAATGGCAAGGAGGAGGGGCTGCCGCTCCAGTCCAGTCTCTATATTTTATTAGTCTATGGTTTCCACCTTAGAGTGGTGTCATTCTAATATGAGCCGTGCCCATGATAAGATACTGTATGTTCCTCAGCACACTACTGTGATGAATACTAGTTATTCTAAACATGCTAAATGTGTACCAAGACACAGTAGTGATGTTTTGTACATGTTTTCTAGTTAACTAGTTATCATGCCATACTAAATGGCAAACTGTTCATAAAAATGTGCTCTTGGTTACATTGTTAACTCTATTCTAGACGTGCTGAGGATTGGGTGTGTAACACAGACAGAAGCTGACGTCTGTGTATTTTATCAGATTAAACCGTCCACAAATACAGATGTCGTCTGCAACTTCATTCCATAAGGCAACACAGATCGTTCACACATCCTTATTGGAAAATTCATTCCGGACATCTCATAGTTTTTTCCTCAATAATAATGTTTTTCACTAATAAAATATAAGATAATAAAAATGTATTTCATCGTATGAGGAAATACATAGAGGTACAGGACTTTAGGGTGTTATACGACAAAGCTTAGTGGTATTAAACCTGGGCTGACGGGCTGAGCTGCTGCCCCGGGCGTTATGGGACCCAGACTAAACAGTGGTGCTGGAGCCTGTTCCCTCCCGACCAGAGTTCTGGGGGCCCTGGCAGTGTGTCAGCTGGCCACTGTGCACACGTACATGTGCCTGTGCACACGGTGTGTGTGTGTGTGTGTGTGTGTGTGTGTGTGTGTGTGTGTGTGTGTGTGTGTGTGTGTGTGTGTGTGTGTGTGTGTCGAGTGAGTGGAGCGGAGCGGAGGAGAGTGCCGGCAGATGGGCTCTGGTGTGTCGAATGAAGGCAGGAGTCACCTTGGCCTGTCCTGATATTGTGTGTGTGCGTGTGTGTGTGTGTGTGTGTGTGTGCGCGTGCGCGCGCACACACGTGCATGCGTGCACGTGTGAGATAGTCGGCATGTGCAAAAGTGTGCCTGAGTGGCATGTGCTGATGTGTGTACACTACTACATACGCAAGCTCTAATGTGCTCTTGCGCTTTTTACACATGCTCGGCCGTGCACGCACGCATGTGTGTTAATTGAGCACAGCAATGTTAAGAGCGCGCCTGGCTGCACGTGCATGGCTGCACTTGCTTGTGCATTCTTGTATGTGATGATTTGTGTGTCTGTGTGTGTGTCTGTGTGTGTGTGTGTGTGTGTTGGGGGGAAGGAGTCATTAAAAAAAGATGTGCCACGATGATGGCACACTCCAGACTCCCATCGTGTGTACGGCGCGCCGCCTGGCCCAGTCTGGGTTGGTCTAGTCACATACCCCTCCCCCCCCCCCCCCCCCCCCCCCCCCCCCCCCGCAGGAGGCTTCCAGTGCACACACTACACACACACACACACACACACACACACACACACCTACATGCACGCATGCACACACCCACCTGTGCGCTCCCATTACGGTGTCTCAGCTGCGCTGCCTCTAATGACACTTGTAACAACCTCCTAGTTCATCAAACCCACTTTCTGCCACAGCGGCCAATTAGGCCCATGGACAATGCACTCACCTGCTACTGCTGAAACGTGTGCACACTAGCACAGTATAGAGTAAAGCCCTGGGATGAATGGGTCGACGGTATACAACTTTTTTGGTTGTTTTTGGTTGTTTTTTGGGGGGGGAGTTATGGGTTT
>CM076969.1:38858976-38923976 GCA_039105355.1 Benthosema pterotum
ACCGGATCGGCCTCTGTGTTTACACCGAATTAGCCTAAATTTCTGTCAAATGAACAAAGGGGGGGCAGGTAAAACATGCGTGATCAATGCACCCCCGCCCTCCTCCGTCCCCAAACAACACCTCTTGATCCTCGCGGCACAATGGAGGGCCGCGCGGTGCACCTTGTCGGACCCAGATTAGAACACAATACAGACAGGGGGGGGAAGGCCGATTCTGGACGGTTCACACTGTGTGAGAGAGAGTTAATTTATAATGAATCGTTTCCTCACAGAGCTCAGCGAGTCGCTTGTTATTTGCTTAGGGTTCCGTCTCCCTATGAGCTCCACCGTGGTGGACAATGCGCTCTATTGTTTGTTTTTTTTCCCCCTCTGTGTGCCTTTTCCCTGCATGCATGCGCATTAACGGTGCAGTGTGTTTCAACTCCTTTAACATTTTCAGCCTCATTACTTACATAATTTGTTCTGACGTGCACTCACGGCCACCGAAGCGTGCCGTGATTATGACGAGCTGCAGAGGCTTAGCGGTGGTGGGACTCAAAAGCCCTGCAGTGGCGCGCTCCGGCCATCGGGTGGCAGTACGAGGCCACCGTGACTATGCAATGCCCTCTCTCTCTCTCTCTCTCTCTCTCTCTCTCTCTCTCTCTCTCTCTCTCTCTCTCTCCAGTGAGAGCTAAAAGCTTCCCTTCCACCCCCCCAACCCCCCTCACCACCGCCAACCAACCCACGGGCTCTTCTTGGCTCTAAGCTCTAGCCTACGACCGCTCCGGGCTTATATGCTGCCTGCATGCTGCAAGCCTTTCCCCCCCACCCCCACAGCATTGCTGTGAGATGCCTTCATCTCCCCCCGCAAGCCCCCCGAAGAAGCAGGGGCTGGCTGGGCACTCGCTCAGGCCTGACAGAGCCTGTGCCACATCAGGTGAAAGCAGTGTGTGAGAGAGAGAGGGAGACGCAGGGGTGCCAAGCCAGGCCAGGCCGGGCATGCATACATACATACACACACAAACAACACACGCATACACACACACGCACACACGCACACACGCACACACACACACACACACACACACACACACACACACACACACACACACACACACACACACACACACACACATGTCTCACAAAGCCCTATCTGCAGCTAGGAGGGCCTCTGGATGCACACTGTAACCTCACCAGCTATAACACCCTCTCTCACTCCAACGGTACACAAGGCCCCTGGAAGGATGGATGCTCAGTGCACTCAACGGTAAAAAGGGTTTGTCTCTACCCCCGGCTGAGGCAGGCTTTGTAGTCTGTTGTGTGTGTGTGTGTGAGTGTGTGTTTCCGTGTGTGTGTGTGTGTGTGTGGAGCGGGGCAAAAAAAAAGACCCCTTGTCTGGATCTATAGTTATATTCCACTGTGGAATATAAGCCGCTTTCAGACAGAAAGGTGGAGAGCTGCTGCTGGTGGGGGTCAGGGGAGAACAAATAGTGAGTAATGACTGAATGAAGATCAAATACAGCGTGAAGTCACCTACACCATCCGTCTAAGTCAATATTTGCAGAACTGCCGGCTATGAGTGTGCGAGCCTGTCGTCCTCTTGAGTGACTGGTCCCCCGAGGGGGGCCATAAGCTGCACTTCAGACATTGAAAGTGATTTAAACTGAATTCTACACAGGGGACGCTGTCCCAACCCAAACAAAAAAAGGGCCGATGATGCACCCCTATAAGCACTGAGCCCCGATGCGTGAGTCGATATCTATTGACATGAGCGGGTTGGCGTTAACTGCCTCTTAGTGTGAAACAGGCAGCATGCAGGCAGGCCACTGGCTGGGCTGACAGGGGTGGATATAACATGTCCCATTTGGGGGGGCAAGAGAACATGTTGGAGGGGCAAGAGAAAATGGCATGGGTATTTTATTAGTCAAATAAAGCATCAATAATAACATCAGTTGTTGTTGAAGTTGCAACAGACACGCAGCATGCATAAAACTTTTCTGTTTTCAATGATGAAATGCTGCTGGTTTTTAGTAGTGAGACGATTGTAGCTAGTTAGTAGCAGTAGTAGAAGTGTTTCAAATGATTTTAAGCCCTGAAATATCTTGCGTTGTCTTGGGTTGCATGCCATCATGTTTGGTGGGGAAGTCAGGGCATTTAGGAGGGCATTGCCCCCCCATGTCCATGCCTAGATCCGCCCCTGTGGGCTGAGCTTGACCAGCGAGCAGAGCAGAGCAGAGCAGAGCGTGCTGCTGCTGCTGATCCCATTCACCGCGCCTTGCCTGCCTGCCTGCCTGCCTCTCCGCCCTGTCTGGCAGCCAACCCCCCTTGCACCACCGCCGCTCTGTTTATGACATCAAAGCCAGGCACAGCCAGACCGGGCAGCCGTGCTAAAGCCCATCTCAGCAGCAAGCTCTGCCCGCCTGCTCCTCGCAGCACTTCGAGATGTGGCCTCCGCCGCCCACGCCACTTCAAAGAGACCTGCTGAGACACCAAGATAATGTGGACCCAGGACTGGGGGCCGGGGCCCACCACCGCGACACGATTAACACCACGCCGTGCCGCGCGCTGCCACTGAGAGGCCCGCACGGCGACGCTGTGTGGACGATATTTCCCAGAAAGCACTACAACAGGCAGCGACCGACTGGAAGCTGGCGTTGGTACTTGCTTGGGCAATGAGCAAAGCCAATGGGAAGATCAATGCCCGCTATATACTGTATGACAGCCACCGGTCTGTGGGCACGGCCTGTGTTCTGTGTCTGTTTATAGCGGTTCAAGGACACTGATTCACCGCCCCGCCGTCCCCTTTGGAGGGGATGACGTGTCACTCAGACACTAAGGGGGGAGGTGGGGGTGCAAGGTCTCGACGCGTACGGTAGAAGCGCACGTCCTTCAATGTGTTCTTCGCAGCCCTGGGATTGACCCCTCACGCTATAGTGAAAAAAAGAAAGAAAAAAAGATAATGAAAAAAAAGAAAAGAAAACACCTCACCTCACCGCACACTATCAAAGAGGGAGGCAAATCGACAGTCAACGCTCACAAAACATTTTTGCCGCGCCGCAGACGGCGCGCTAACAGCTTATGCCAGGGCCCTGTCATAGCTTATTGCATTATAAGCAACACTGCAGCAGACAGCCACCACTGTCACTTAGAGAGAACACAAACACACACGCACGCATGCACACGCACACGCACACGCACACGCACACGCACACACACACACACACACACACACACACACACACACACACACACACACAGTATGCCTTTGCAAATGCACTACAGCTTCATTTTTAAACCATTCGCATGGAGAAAAAAGACTAGAAAGAGAGATACAGTATATACAACGTATTAGATGAAATATTTAACTATACAGAAACCCTATATAGCGGTACTGGAGTTGACTGGCCAGGGCTCAAGGGGCTACAATCTGCTCCTGTTCCCCCTCTGCACTCTAGTCTAGGGTAGGCAACCTTTGGCACAGATGCCAACATTGCAACATTGGCACATCAGACACATGAGGCACACTGGCATACGTAAAGAGAGAGGACTTTTTCCTGTTAAAAGTAAAGTGAACCGGAAACGATGGGGATTTTATTATGGATACCACCCAATTTATCTGGCACAGAGGGTTTCTGAACCAATCAGAGCACGCATCCCTTCAGGCGATGGGATGGTGAGTACTACTACTACAAGCAACACATGGACTGTTTGTTTACAATTAGTCGCTCAGTCTGCGAATTTACTGCTATGTAGCTTATTTCTACAATATAATGTTATAGTCTACCTTAGCCCTTGGTTGAAAGCAGCCGATACCAGCTTGCAAAACACCAGAAAGCTTAGTGTTGTGAACTTGTAGATATACATAGTATGCTATGCTATAGAGGGAGAGTGGCAACACACATCTTGCTGCAAAGCAGGTGCCTATGGGTGATAGTTCCAAACATTGGGACCATGATTGGAACTATTCCATTGAGATACAATTAGCATGTGCACATTCCACTGTTATAAAGTCAGTTGACTCCCATTATAACCAGCGTAGTTTCTTACTAGTCTCTGACCAGACTACTCTGGATATACAATTCCTGCCAAATGTTTATGCAATATCTATATATTATCCAGAATAGGGAAATGATTATCACATGGTCAATATTGATGCAATATCTCCTCATTTGAGGAGAGTATTTTTTAGATTATTAGTTTTATCTTTTACCATTCGTGCTGATAGACATCAAGTAACACTCCTTAATATCCTATTGTTTGATCTGGCCATAACACCAGATAGCATCGTATTGCTATCTGGGATCAGACATCATGCACATTATAAACACCTTTCCTTTCAATTGCCAGTATTTTTGGTCAAACAGCGTATATTCCAAGGCTCACAGTGACTACTACAGGTGGTGCATCATGTCAACAAGTGACTAAGAATCGTCCAACACGCTAAAACAACATCATCACTTCTGGTCTGGAAATGTGGCTCTCCAAAACATTGGCACTGTGAAACCAAACCACAACCACAAATAACACCAAAGCTTGACACCATGTGTGCAAGCTGGTGCGAGTGTGGTGGAAAATCACTGGTTGAAATCTCCTGGTTGTCCCCAGTGAACCTTTGGTCTACTGACATAACGTTGGAAGGATTAACATTATCCCTTACATTACAGGCCCAGGCATTGTTGTGATGCCCAGAGCTTAACCCCTTGCTGTGTCGATTTGAACAGTAGATCACTTTCTCATGATTGATCATATACAATGTGTGTGTGTGTGTGTGTGTGTGTGTGTGTGTGTGTGTGTGTGTGTGTGTGTGTGTGT
The DNA here is from genome assembly GCA_039105355.1 of Benthosema pterotum. Lineage (NCBI taxonomy): Eukaryota > Metazoa > Chordata > Actinopteri > Myctophiformes > Myctophidae > Benthosema > Benthosema pterotum. The sequence goes on from CM076969.1 coordinate 38,863,768, forward strand.
GTGTGTGTGTGTGTGTGTGTGTGTGTGTGTGTGTGTGTGTGTGTGTGTGTGTGGAGAAATAAACTCCAAAACAAATGAAAAGCTGCAGTGATGGAGAGACTTCCTGTTATTGTATGAGGGCAACAGTCTCTCTCTCTCTCTCTCTCTCTCTCTCTCTCTCTCTCTCTCTCTCTCTCTCTCTCTCTCTCTCTCTCTCTCTCTCTCTCTTCACAAAGCTTTTACATTGAAACATCTTACATATCACTCACATGGTACTTATGCATATAAGCCTACTCCCTACTCCTACTCTGCGTGCGTGCCTCTGCACATGCATGTGTGTGTATGCGTGTGCACGTGTGTGTCAGGGAGGGGGTGGGCGGTGGCTGGGGGTGGGGGTGAGGGTGGGAGGGTGAGGGGGGAAGGGGTTGGTGTGAGTGTTGTGTTGACAGCTGTCAATGACCAGAGTGGTGCCGGCCAACGGGCTCATGTTGGAGATTATGTAAGCAATTGGACAGCGTGCAGCATTACGGGCAGATTAACAACACTTCTGTCATCTAGCAAACATGGGCAACTTTCACTTTCAGACGGTGCTCCATGACCACACAAAAGGCCAAAAAACATCACCCCCACGATGACACATGGACACATCATCACAATACAAAAAGACATTATTGTTTTGCACTCTTGACGCAAGTTGACGGAATGTGGACAAATGGTCGACACGCAAAGGCAAGGGCCCCGTATACTGGTTGGCAAGCAAAGTCCCTCTGTCACGATTTGCAGCAATTTATACTGCTACATTAATTCCCCCCTCCACACACACACACACACACACACACACACACACCCTCTTGGCAGCGGAGATCAGCTGTCGTTTGATAAACAGAGCCTTCTCTAAACAGATATACCCATGGCAGCCAGCTAGGCCGAGCTGTATAGCGAAAGCGACAGCCTAACAAGAGCTGGATTCAGAACGCCTGCCTCTTTTCATCTGCCAGGACCCTGTTGTCATGCAGATAGAGTCGCACAACTGTATACTTTCTCATTCCCCCGTTTATATACCAGAATAAAGGTTGTTTGAATGTCAGAGGCAAAAGGACAGCCGTGCAGACCGAACTCGAGGCTGCGCGAACAACGGTATACATTTGTTATTGTGCTTAGGGATGGGAGTCTGGCTGGCATATTACCAGAGACCTCTGTCCTTAATGGTGTTTTGCTGCTGGTGGTGTGAGAGAGAATCACAGAGATAGAGAAATGTATACCTGAGGAAAACAAAACTCCATAACATCACTCAAGACAGCAGCATGTTTACCTCCAGAAACACGTAGAGACGTTTTGTTTGACCACCACACAGATTAGAGGAAGGAAGGCACATAATTGTCACATTTTGATGTCTCTTTGCAGTTTCTTCTTACTAATTCCCCTCCCTCCCTCCCTTCCCTTCCTATGATTTGCCAGCCTAAGCTATGATCCCCCATCGCTGGAGACCAACTATATTTGAAGAGATATGTCTGTTTCAGAAGACTACGCTCCATAAGCCTTTCCCCCCCCTATTATTCCTTCGTAGCAGCTAGCGCGGTGACTTTGCTAAAGCTCAGGTCTGCGGCTATGCAGCAGCCCTTGGGCCGCGTGTTGGGATGAACTCATGCGTGCGTCTCTCTCTCTCTCTCTGTTTGTTTGTGTGCGTGAGGGCCTATTAATATTTCAACACTGCCCAGCTTCCAGATGCCTGTACGACACACAGCAGCAGCAGCGGCAGTGGCAGCGTCTCTCTCTCTCTCCCTCATCACGTCTCTCCCTGTATTTACTTGACTGCCTTGTTGAAATGCATTCTGACACCATCCATCGATGTGTGTTTGGGGGGGTGCGGTGGGGTGGGGTACTGGGTGACGCTGGGGCTGCTTGGAGAAGTATTCCGGCACAAGTAGACATCTCTCTCTCTCTCTCTCTGTGCGTGTGCGTCTCCCTCGCCCCACGGTACAATCATTCGGGCACTAATTTATGTACCGTCGTGGCAAAGATTGACGAGCTTCCTGACTCGCGAATCCGAAGCGCGTCTCCTCTGCACTCTGGGGGGAAACAACAACAAAAGCCGGGGGGGTTTTCAGCGAGCAGACGAGCCGCCCCGCGCCGCCGCCATGGAAGGGGGGAGCATGTGTGGCGGCGGCTCTCGCCCTCCCCCTCCCCCCACCTCCCCCCTCCCTTACCCCACCTGAGCTCAAATCGTTCTCCCGTTGCTCCATCCTCCATCTGTATACCCTCTCCCCCTTTCCTCCCTCTCCTCCCCTCCTGCCTGTGATTGCAGTGACAGGTGAAGTTGTGCCTTGGTGGTGCTGGGGACTCCAGTGCCACAGGGCATGCCCCCCCTCCTTCCTCCTTCCTCCTCCTCCTCCTCTCTCTCTCTCTCTCTCTCTCTCTCTCTCTCTCACTCGCTCTGTGTCACAGCTTCTGTGTGTCTGTGTGTGTGTGTGTGTGTGTGTGTGTGTGTGTGTGTGTGTGTGTGTGTGTGTGTGTGTGTGTGTGTGTGTGTGTGTGTGTGTGTGTGTGTGTCGCGCGGCTGAACATCGACACGTGCGCGCGCTGTGCGCTCTGATGGCAACAGAAGCACAGAAATCCGGCAGACGCGACTCCTCGCTTATGCACATTCTGCCAGGCACTTAGTTACTCAGAGAGCAGCAGCAGCAGCGACGAACAAACAAACAAAAGCCCTAGCGTTACGATACACGCTTTTTGCCTCACTATTTAGATTTACACTGTAGTTTTTGTGAAGCCACGCCAATATGGCATGCAACGCATTGTCTGCTATAATGGTGAAGGTCCCTGGCTAATAATACAAATATGAGTTAAAACACTCTACTTGCCTTCTATGATTACAACGTAAAACGTACAACGTAAAAACACCATCCAATATCTTATTTCTTTCATGAATAGATAATCGTTCACTCAATAGGGACTGCTCCTGTCGCAAGTCGATGATGTCATATGTCCATGAGTGGTCCAGCTTTATGGAATATATGGAATGCTAATATGTTGTAAAACATATTTAAAATATTGCTTTGATATATAAAATTATATTTAATTTGAAAAGTATCATGTTGTGAGTGTTGCATTTCCTAGAGCTGCAGCAGACATATGACATCATCAACCTGCAAGAGGAGCAGTCCCTATTGAGTGAAAGATTTGCTGTTAAAGAAATAAAATAATTAATGTGTTTCTATTTGTTTTATTAGCCAGGGATCCTTTTCAACAACCATGCAGCTTTGTTGTTGTTGTGTGAGCGACGTGCAGAGAGTGGTAGAGGGGCAGGGGCTGATATCCTATCAGAGGGCACTTCCCTGATGAAAATCGTGACAATGTGGCGCCAATGTTTGTATATTCTGTCAAAGTGAATGTTTTTAACTCAAATAGTTTTGGCCTCCTCCCAAAAATATGGCCCTGGAACTACCTATTTACAGATGGGGGGATGTAGCCATATGCAGATGGTTTTGGGGGGAGCTTGAAATATTGACGACCATTAACACAGAAACATGACGTTTTTCCAAAAGAGAAAACTGAAAAAACAGGATTAAGAAGACATATTTGAACCTATTTCTCCAGTCAAATTGGTTAAAGTTGCCCCAGTATATTGTTTGCGAGGATGTGTGTTTGGACGTGTCCATGCAGGCGCCGGACGGCCGGGTCCGACACTCAAGACTCAGTGAGGCTGAAATCACACAGGACCGACTGACTGACTGTAGACTGACTGAAAGGCGCGAGGAGGAGGAGCGGCTGCAGTTCATCACCTGAATCCTAAAATGTTGGGAAGAGGAGTCTCAGGTCTCGTAAACACATAAGGGAATGTAAGCTATTTTGGGTTATAGACCCCTGGAGGAAAATAGGTGAGGGTGTTGGCTTTAGTCAGAGGGAGGGTGAGCTATCGATATATCGAGTCCAGGGGAGGGTATTATCCGTTTTTTACATTAAAATAGTCTCAGTTTTTATGTACCACTGAGGGCTATTCCATACCCCTCAGTTGCTTTCACTTGGTACATCCCAACTCCCAACTCGATGCGTGTTAATCGTTGTGGCCCAGAACATCTAGTGTCAGAGTGGTGACATTGAGGGGTCAGAAACTGAGTGTTGACAAACTAGAGTTGAAAATATATTGCTTTCAACGACAGCGGCACAAACAAGAGGTTTTTAAAGATGTGTTTGCAACGTGACAACTGCTTTAAAGTATGCAGTAATCCCATTACTATATTGTGTCCCTGTTCATTTCAAACAAATAAAAGCCCTGGCGCTGCCTGCTCCCCTTTTTAATCTGTGCGTAGCGTAAACTGTACATCCTGTGTCGATACGTCCTGTAAATTCAGTTAGGAAATAAGGGTTTACAAGTAGCTTTTATTTTGAAGAGGGGAAAAGGAGGTCTCTCTCGGGTGTAGCATTCAGCTGTCATGACAATCCCAGACTGAACAGAAGAAGTACCATGGAATAAACACAGTATGGTGCTGCTTTTGAGCCTCGCGCCTCCTGCCCACTTGAGCAGAGCAGACTAGACCATGGATAAAGCCTTGATTGGGTTAGAGTGCCTTTAGTTAAGAACCTCTCCAACCCCCACTACCCCCCCCCCCCCCCCCCCCCCCCCCACACACACACACACACGTATACAGCATCCACACACACACAAACAAACACACACACAAGCTTCCCTGTAGGAATGTCAGTAGTCTAGAGAGGGCCATATATATAGAAATGGCACAGTATAAAAATATATATTTTATATATAAATAATGAATCCTTCACCGCGATTCCATGCAGGAACCTTTACATAACAACAAAGAGCCTTGTTCCATTGCACTAGGGAATTTACTGCTGCCACACAAGTACAACTTCCTTCCTCTTCTAATTGCATTAGTATGCATTTCTGACTGTAAACCCAGACTTCTGCTGTGTTTTGTTTTATTGTGTGTGTGTGTGTGTGTGTGTGTGTGTGTGTGTGTGTGTGTGTGTGTGTGTTTGTTTTTGGTATAAAGTGAGGACACACACGTGCTTTCCACCTGCAGAGTGAGGACCGTTTGGGAAGTGAGGACATTTTGCTGGTCCTCACTTTTTTGGGGGATAGTGAGGACTGACTTCATATTTAACCCACAGAGTGAGGACCTTTGGAAAGTGAGGACCGGGCTCCACAGCGCCCCCCTACAGCGCTGTGGTCGGTCGGTCGACCGGTCCTCACTTTCCTTTATGCTTATTGCTAAGCATAATGGAGCTATGTTGTGCCAGGATGCATAACCAAAAATGGAATAAATGGTTTGTACTTGACATTCACAATTCTTCATGGCCTTGAACATGCTTGAATATAACTTCCAATAATAATTACAGATTAAGTTATAAGGTTAAAGGTTTCTTCTTTGTTACTTCTCACATGCAGGTATATAAGAGCACAATTTTTCATTCAACATTGTACTATGTCATTAATATACCTTTTGAGTTCTTATAATAACATCATATTGAGTCACTACCTTTTCTAAAGTAATGCAAGGAAAGTAACGGACCCCAAGTCTGATGAACTGTCACCCCATGTACCAGTTGCAAGCGATTTTCAGTAGTCCTTTCTTCCGGGTCGATTTTTATAATGGCAGTCTATGGGAATTCCGGGGGAGCTTCAAGTTCAAGATCGGTATGATACTGTGGCTGGTTATGTGCCTTGTCAGCTGTTTAATCGCTGAAGTATGGAGCTTAAACTGCAAGGTCCTCACCTACAGCCAGGACCAGCTCCTGTCACTCAGGCAACCAGCCAGACCAGGAGACTCTGACTTCGACTTGCTGGATAAGTATCCAGAATTTAAAAATACCGGAACACGAAAATGGACTAAATTCAAGAAAAGAGGATCGAGAGGCGGAGTGAGAGAACGGCTAAGGAGACGAGGCAGCAGACCCCCCTTGCCGGTAATAACTCTTTCCAATGTTTGCTCGTTGACCAACAAGAAAGAAGAAATACGCGCTATGCGTCCACTTTCCCGTGCAGCGAATCAACCCGTGCTGCTTATTGGGGACTTTAACTCTTGTGACTTGTCCGATCACCTCCCCAACCTACATCAGTATGTAGACTGTCCGACGTGCTTGGCACGCACTTTGGATAAGTGCTACGGCAACATACCCGATGCCTATAAAGCCACCTGCAAGCCTGCCCTGGGGAAGTCAGACCACAAGGTCGTACATCTTCTTCCACGTTACAGGGCTCGGCTGAAACGGGAAAAGACAGTAAAAAAGGAGATTGTGACTTGGACAGAGGACTGTAAGGAGGAAATGCGATGCGAGCTGGAGACAGATAGAATACAAGGATAAAGTGGAGCATCACTACTTTTCAGGAAATGCCAAGAAAGCATGGGAAGGTTTAAAGGTGATGATGGCCAGGGACTCTAAGCAAAAGCGCACCCCCCTGTCACACCCCTCTCCATCCTTTGCTAATGACTTAAACATCTTTTTTAGTCGCTTTGATAATAACGACTTCAGTACAGAGCGTGATAATGTGTGTAGGTCCATTCCTGAATATGTCCCTATTACACTTAATGAACATGAGATTGTAACTAGCCTGTCCTGTATCAAGCCCAACTCTGCTCCTGGGCCTGATGGCCTGAGAGGCAGAGTTCTTAAAAAAAAAACATTTATGTACTTAAAGGTATTCTTTTGGAGCTTTTTCAGTACCTGCTTGATTCTTTAACTATGCCCAACGGATGGAAAATGTCTTGCATTGTACCTCTTCCCAAAAAGCCTGGAGCCACTGAACTGAAAGACTTCAGGCTCATTGCCCTTACCTTTATTCTGGGGAAATGTTTTGAGAGAGTATATAGCTTGACTAATAACAGAGTCTGTTTCTAATTGTTTTGATCATCTACAATTTGCTTATAAAAGTCAGAGGGGAACTGATGATGCAACTGTCAGCCAGGGTCCTGTTTATTGATTTTACTTCTGCTTTTAATAGCATGCAGATACACACTCTCCTGCAGAGACTCATTGATATAGGGGTTAATGGTGGTATCATCCACCTAGTCAGAGACTTCCTCTCTAACCGTCCTCAACAGGTCCGTGTCAATGACACCCGCTCTGACATCACTGTGCTTAACACAGGTGCTCCGCAGGGGACAATACTATCACCTTTACTTTTCTCCCTGTACACTAATGAATTCAAATTAGATCAGAAGTTTAGTCTCTTTAAGTATGCTGATGATATGGCTTTGGTTGCCATGCTAAAAAAGGGAGAAATAGTGCGGGAAGAAGCATTCAGAGGACACGTGTCTTCTCTCCAAAACTGGTGCGACGTAAGCTCCTTAGATATTAATATAACAAAAACAAAGGAACTGGTTATTTATCAAAAGGACCCTGTGCAGCCCTTTAAGATGAAGGGACAAAATGTAGAGATAGTTAACAAAATACTTAGGATCTATTGTTGACAGCAACCTTGACTTCAATGATAACACAGATAATATTTTTAAATCCTGTAACCAACGTCTCCACTTGTTGCACAGGCTCAACTCCTTCAGAGTGAGCAAATACATTATGGAGACTGTTTACAAGAACCTCATAGAGGGAATCATGACCTTTAACATAGCTATGTGGTATGGTAACCTCAGCAATGACACCTCTCATCCACTCCACAGGGAGTTCGAATTACTCCCCTCAGGTAGACGTTATAGAACACCAAAGTTTAACCGTAGCCGTAATATTTTTAAAAAATATTTTATTCCAAAGGCTTGGTGCAGTATTATGCCTTGTTGTGCTCTTCTCTGCCTGTTAAGATGTTTTGTGTGTAAATGTTTGTTGCTTGTTGTTGATCTTGTTGTCGTTTTTAATGTTTTTTGTACATGAGACTAAAGACAAATTTCCACTTGTGGACAATAAATAAACTAACTAACTAACATGTGTGAACCAGATTCTGATGAAGAAGTACAACAAATTCATAACTGCCTACATGTAGTCGCAAAGGTCCCCTGACAGCTGAGTCCCCAGCTTACAGATATTAGTTGTAATTTGGACACCTAGGCCTACTAGTATTGGTATCCATTACATCAAGCACATTATTACCATCACAGCACACATTATACTATCATCGGGATACTTGTTTATTTGTCATTATTTATTCTAATGATATATTGTAATGATAATTTATTTATTCCTTCATCTGACTATAAATATAAACACTTAGCCTATGTTGGCTATATAGCTGCCCATCCTGTCACAAACTACAAGGTTCCTTCACAATTTCCCCTCCGCTCCACAAGGAGACACAAGTTCAGTAGAACCCCCTTTGCATGGAACCTACAACCACCTCACTTCTTGTCACAGTCTACATACAGGCCTGGATCCCCAGGCCCAGTATTCTATTGTCTACAAACAATTCACAGCCAGCAGAGCCTGCTGTGTTTCCTACAAACTGATGATGATGCTATGCGTCTTTGAACATTGATCTATGTAAGTCCAAATGCCCTGACTCTGATGTTTATGGATGGATGCATTTGATTGAGATGTGATTTGGTATATTATATTATGAAATTACTTTTACTTGGCTTGCTATTTATTATTTGAATGCTCTATTAGGTAATATATTAGACTATATGCAAGTATTTAAATGCCATATTTATCTTCTACTTTAAGAGAATATTACAATCTGTTCCTTTTATAGAACCATGAAGAAGACAATAGGCAACGCACATCGACTGATGGGTGCTGGGTTAAAAGAATACTATTAAAATGGATGGAGCCCGCACACCAGATAAGGTACAAAAAGACTTTCTTTATTTGGATCGTCCAAATAAAGAAAGTCTTTTTGTACCTTATCTGGTGTGCGGGCTCCATCCAGCTTGCAGCAAAAAGCAGCAAGCTCATAAAGTTTATCCAAAATAGGAACCTTTGATTCCTAAAAGGTACCATAAGTCATTTGGGCGATTTGGAAAATCCTACTGGATGTAGCAGCTTTCTGGACTGAAGTGGTGGGGGGGCTGCACAGGTGCAGTGATTAGAGGCAATTCTACTCCACTACATCTCATAGCCAAACATAGCCCCATTTACCCACTACAATTATATACTGTATATGGTATAGTAAGTGATTTGTGTGATTTGGGAAACCCTCCAGTCCTCCTGGTTACAAGATGTGCACATGCACATACTCTACAGTGGGGTGAAGTGCAACAGTGCCCACCTTGGGGTACAGTATACACTGGAGCTGTGTGTAAAGTTGGTCTGACCTCTTCAATAGCTTGTTTCATTTATGCTCCGAGTTGAACTGTCAGCTAGACTGCACCCATCCCCCACTCCACTCTACTGTAGCATTCTGTAGCAGCTTTACAAAATGCTACAGTAGAGTGGAGTGGGGGATGGGGGGGGGCTGCGCAGGTGCATTGATTACAGGCAATTCTACTGCACTATCTCAGAGCCAAACATTGTATTAGGCTCATTTCCCACTACAGTTATATAAAAGGTATAGTTAGTGATTTGTGTGATTTGGGAAATCCTTCAGTCCTCCTGGTATGTGCACATGCTCATACTTTACAGTGAATGAAGTGCAACAGTGCACACCTTATAATGGAGCATTTTAACAGAAAATGTTTTGGACCACTTACTATACCTTTAAATCCTTAATGGTTTACTTTGGAGATATGACTTAAGCATTAACCACTTCGATCCTGTGCATTTCGGCCACACTGGCTACTTAACTGTAAATCAACTGATTTGGCAGTGTACCAAGTACAAAAAAAACAATCAAACAAAAAAAAAAAAACTTTTGGTCATCTTATGGTCTACTCAGTCTCTTATAACTTATAAACAGTCTGGGGTGAAACACTTCTTTAACAGAGCCCAGAACGGCGCCAAGACCAGTTATTTTCTTTTGTTTGTGAAGGCTTTCAGTTCAGCTCTCACATCACCACAAGCTGAAAATAGCTGATCTAAAAGCTCACAGCGCGACGCAGACACAATGTGCTGTGAGCTTGCAGAGCTGCTCTATTTTCAGCATGGAACACGCAGTAGGACAGGGGTCTCAAACTCATTTAACATAAGTCAAGTAGTTCCAATTTGATCCGTTCAGTGAATAGAGTGGACTAGTTGCTGCAGGAGAGAGCACCAGCCAGGAAGCACCAGGAAAGCAAGGGTTGCTGCTTTCCAGAAAGGCATACTTTTCAATATGCACTAATATATAATAATGCACATATGATCGTTGTAAAAATGTACATCATGGTTTCTTCATAAGAATACAAAAAGAAAGTTCCACAGGTTTACCAAGGTCCAAGGTGTGAGATACTGTTCCAAATTCCAAACTGTTCTGCTCTGCCCTTCATAGAGTAGAGTGCAGGGTCGTTAATTAGGCTGTGTTGCTACATTAACGACCCAACCGTGGCAGTATGGGGGAAGGGCAGCAGTTGAACTGAGCTTACAGAAACTACAGCAGTGAATTGTTCTGACAGGTGAAAGAAAAAAATCTGAGTATCCTATTATTGCATCATACTGATTTTTGCCTCACACAAACATCTATTCTAATCACATAATATAAGTGTATTTAAACTGGCTAAAATAAATATTGATAGAAAATGTTTTGGATGTGATATAGTAGTGATTCTTGTAGCTTGGAGTCACCTCTTAAGAATTCAAGAGGGTGCCCACTGATTATGCCTCGGGCATTTTTAATTATTAACCCCTTAATGTCATATATATATATATATATATATATATATATATATATATATATATATATATATATATATATATATATATATATATATATATATATATATATATATATATATATATAAATCCATACAAAATAGAGTTGTATGGTATTTAATGCAAGGGCAGTTAAGGCTCAAGGCCTACTGTTTTGGCCAGAGCCTGTGCCAGAGTGTTTGTGACCTGGAAGCAGGTGGTGCTCAGTCCTACAAAGGTGACATCGATAATACTGAATTATAAAGTGGCTGAAAGCAACAACCAAGCCTTCAGTGCGTCCAGGTCCTTTAGACGAGCTATTCACAAATCCACTACATACAGTGGGCTGCTGAAAATATACTGACTTGGAGGACCAATCTGCTCATTAAATCACAGTTTTTCCCACGTGCCATATACATACATATATTTATTGTGGATTTGAAAGTTTGAGTGTTGCAATGATTATGAGTCGGGCTGTGTGCAATAATAGAACGTATTAGGCCTATACTGGGCCTTTAATTATTATTTAATTATTTAATTATTTGCATGATTTGAGTTTTGTTTGCCATGATTACTTTATTTTGCTTTATTTACATAAGTTACTTCCTTTGATTTGGAGTGGTTGATTTGCAGTGTTTGTTTAGTTTTGAGGACTCAGTAAATCTATTACTATTGTTTGCCTATACATCCGCCCTAGAGCATCATGATATATATTGATATGACTTAATATAACCCCCGCTTCCCTTCTGTATTTTAAAGTAGTCTTTCTAATTGTGAATAAACTTTACACTTTTGATACATCAGCCGCTGGTTCTATTCATACGGAGCCCGTACCTATAGTATATGGTATATGGTTCATGCTATGGTTAATGTATTTATAGGATCTCTCACTCCTATATGTGATAGTGGGGTTGTTAAGTCATAATTGACCCAGTGTTTCACTGTCAACAATTAACCAGGAACTGTTGGATGCAGTACAGTGCTTGTGGGCAAAGTAAAAAAAAAAAAAAAAAATCACGTAACCATGCATTCATCTCTGGTCCTATGTCAAAGAAGCAGTCTTATGGGTGGTCCGGTAGGCTATAGGAAACAGGTGGTGAATAAATCTTTAGCAGTCTGCTTATCTTCACCATACTGGTATTCTGTGTGGTTTGCCAAGGTTAACTCACTGGGTTTTTCAAGAGGGTTCCCTGCCTTCAATTGTGATGGCATACCCTATTTTTGTGGGCCTGGTCAATGCCCGGCCATCACCCACTCCTGCTTCCAAAATCTTGTTAGCCGAATGTAGTATTACGCAAGTATAGGGCAGTGCCCGATTAGCTGGGCTGTTGCATGCTGGTTATTTCGTTTGGGGCTACACATGCATTGACAGACAGGTCCTCAGCGATAGAACAGAGCTGAAACGGTCACCAAGTACTGAAGTGCAAAACTACCTCCCCAACCTTCCCTCAGCAGCATTCAGCAGCCGATGGAGTTAGGGACAAAGGAACATAAAGCAATTCTTATGAATGAGGGGGGCTTGCAGGCGCCCAGACGGTAACAGTATGTACTATGTACATATAGAGGGTGAGCTCTATCAGCTTGAATGGACTTAACTTTAGGAACACCTGCTTATTATAGATGTGGTCTAGACTGTTCATTTGGGTGCCAAACTCACAAGGGAGTTCTTATCCTTGACGCTAAGATTACCAAACCAGCAGATAATCAAGAAAGTAATAATAGACTCAACATAAGCACCATAGAGCAGTTTCATGATAGTTTTATCCACATTGAACTTAGCCAGTTTCCTCAAACAATGTAGGTGCTGTCAACCTTTTTTGTACAACATGCCAGTGTTGAGGTCAAATTACAATTTCTCATTGATGATTGTGCCAAGGTACTTGTAGCTGGGAACAAGCTCAGTTTGTCTGTTAACAACAGTGCTTTGGGCAGCATATAAGGAGGAATAACAATACCGAGATCTCCATATATTGGCATAAATGTGACAAAGACAGATTAGATCTCAAATATCTGCATACCACAGGGTTGAAACGTATATGGGTTGGCTGTGGTCCTTCAGTGCATGTAACAATGTGATGTTGATGTTCTATCAGTCTGTAATGGCTAGCTCGCTGTTCTTTGCAAATGCACAGGGGGTTACATACATACATATATATACATCTATTATGTTATCTGATGATATCTTGCTTGCAAAGTAATTGGTGTCATTAGTAGTGACATGGTACAGACTCCTACAAAGACTAGTGCTAGGATGAAGACATGGATAATATACATAATACATAGATAATAGATAGCTCTATATATAGCATTTGGCTGCACCTTCATGACAGAACTTGCTTTCCTGACCAACCTGTTATTGTTGATTATGTCTTGGGCAATGTATGTGTGTGTTTGTTTTTGGGGCATAGTGAGGACCGGCGTGGGTTTTTAACCGACAAAGAGAGGACATTTGTATGTATGTATGTATGTATGTACTGTATGTATGTAACTCCCGGTGCATTTGCAAAGAAGAGAGAGCTAGCCATTACACACTGATAGAACATCAGCATCACATTGTTACATACACTGACGGACCACAGCCAACTCAAAGGACAATCTACTCAGGCCCTTAGTTTAGAGGGCATCAGAATTGTTAGTCTAGTCCGATGCAATGCTCCCATAGTGTCGGTCTGTACACCCTTCTTACTTGCATGTGCTCCTTGTTTAGCCATTTAAAGGCCACAAAAAAACACCCTGATCATCCAATCCTACACATACTGAAAATACATATGAAAACTATGTGATGATTAACACTGATAAAACTGAGGAGATCATTGTCGATCCGAGGTCAGATTGTAATTAATATCCATGACCGTAACATCAAACAGGTCTCCTCCTATAAATATGAGGAGATTGATCAAGATGTGAGATGGCACATACATGTATCCTGTAACAAGTAGTGACATGGTACTGACTCCTACAAAGACTAGTGCTAGGATGAAGACATGGATAATATACATAATACTAGGCACATTTGTCACTATATTTAGCTTTTTTTCAGACCAAGCGCCAAAATTAGTGAAAATCTTCTGGTGGAAAATCTGGTGCTTTTGAGTTGGAGCGAAATTGGTTGACAGTCACCAGAGACAAAACCCTTGTTTTTCACCATTTTTACTTCTATGATGATGAGTCCTCCTTCCTTCCTAGAAAGGACCATTGGTAACCAAATGGACCCCTTATAGACCTGTAACTCTTGAGAGCGTAAAATGAAACCAAATGGACCCTACCAAATGGACCCTTACGGTCCATTTGGTTTCATTTTACGCTCTCAAGAGTTAAATTATATTATATCTGAATTACCTAATTTTCAAGAATCGACACATTTAGAAGATGTAGAAGAAATGCTATTCTGACAAACATTTTACCACTTATTTCACCTAAATTAGTCTGAGGGACTAAAATCAACATCAAATGGTGGTCCTTGGCTAAAATGAGGAATAAATAATGGGTCCTGATATGAAAATGGTTGAAACCCACTACTCTAGTGCATTTGGATTTCGGCAGTTGGCAACACTTGGCTTGGATCATCCCTGGGAGCTCCCTGGGGGAACGAGGAAGAGGCCTAACAAGTTGTTGTTGTACGCAATAAAAGGAAATGAAACCATCTCTAGATTCTCTACATCTGTGTCTTTCCACCTCTGGAACGTGCATGTATATTAGTGTTTACATTTATCTGGCTCCATCACAATAGATGCTGATTCTGGAAGGACATGTGAGGGTATAGTGACTTGTAGTAAATTCAACATTTGGCTCTGAAGACGCAAGTAAAAAGTGCTCCAACTTCTCTTGTATTATAATTGTTATATTCAATTTGTCCCACTGCTGAGCATAGGGCCCTTATACAAATAACTGGCTTACACACTAAACCCACAGATGGCTCCATCCCAAAGGTACTTTATGGTAGGTTGAATCTGCTTATACAGTGTATCTACACAAGAGGGGGGGAAAGCAGGCAGCGCAAGTTCAAATTAAATGTTTTTATTCATGTTGAACAAAAGACATGGCTTACAGGTCTATAGATGCAGTAATTTGTTACATAATTACATTTTATCTAAATATTTTCATTATTAACGCTAGTTCAGATAAGCAACACACCAACATAACTGTTAAGAATCTACAGGTTGTGGCCGGTCCTCACTATGCCCAAAAACAAACAGGAGTGTGTGTGTGTGTGTGTGTGTGTGTGTCCTCACTTTCCTGTTAAAAATATTTTTTAAAAAAGAGGTTTTCAGCTAATCTAAGTGAGTATTTGGGATAAGGGTACCCCCAAGTGTCCAGAATGACCCTTGGTATTTTCGTAAATCAATCAGAAGTGGTGGTCCTCAGTTTATATGGATTTTGGGAGGACCTCACTTTATACCAAAAACAAGGATGTGTGTGTGTGTGTGTGTGTGTGTGTGTGTGTGTGTGTGTGTGTGTGCGTGCGTGCGTGCGCACACGTGCGTGCGTGTGTGTGTGTGTGTGTGTGTGTGTGTGTGTGTGTGTGTGTGTGTGTGTGTGCGCATGCGTGCATGTGTGTGTGTGATATTTCTACTTTCACCGAAATATCATCTGCAAACCCTAAATTGAAAACTTGATACACAGTAACATCCTTGGTGTTACGAGACACCAAGAAGAGTACAAATTACATCCAAATTAAAGCTTTGGCCTGACAGCGTGTCACATGTTCAAGTCCCATTCATCACGATTCACGACCTATGCTGCTTGTCTCTCCCCTTCTCTCTTTCTCTCCCTCAATCAGTAGTCAGCTATTTGATGATTGAGTGATTGGTTGATTGGTTTGGCCATTTAGGCCTGACCTAGGTTTTCTGAAATACTTCAAATATGTACAAATAGCAGTATCAAAACAAATTGAATGTCTGAATACTGCACATACTGTACATAATCCAAAAATGGATTCCCAGCCTGAATGAGTTAAATCATTTCGGGCAGAAACATGTTCTAAGCATTACTTTAGCTATTGAAAAACAGACCTACAAGCTCACAGGGCACCAATTGGTGGAGCGTTGTGAGTTTGTAGGTCTGCTGTTTTTTGGGTAAAAATGTGTTGCTCTTACTGGTCAAAGTGATAGACGTGTTCCCCATAAATAGATGACAGTTGTAGAATCTGTTCTCTGGTAAAAACAGCTGGTTAACAGCTGCTTTGGGCCAATAAGCCCCTATAGATATGGCCTATAGGGTTGCTCCCTGTGTAATATCGGAATCATCAGCAGAATGGACCCTACATAAGTATATAATTGGAGATCGGATACTGGTGACATTTAATAATCGCGCACTCTTAGCAGGCCTACAAATGGAACCAAAAGTGTAAGCCCAGCGGGCAAATGGCAAGACAACATTCACTAGTCTTGTCCCTCAGCTGCGATGACAGTGGATAGGATGGGAGAGAAGGGGGGAGGATGGGGAGGAGGGGGAGGGGGATGGAGGTCCCAGCTCATGCTGATACTCAGGGTCAGTGGGTCAGAGGCACGGAGCCAGAACACACATGGAGCGCAGGGCTTGAATACTTCAGCTGACAGTAATTGTCCCTCTGTGCTCTCCTTAGGAAAACATGTTTCCAGACAACGGCGGCTGGCCGCGCCGAGGCCAGATAGTAATCATGAGCTTGATTTGCTCCATGGAGGACGGAGAGAGCTCAACATGAGCCTCCCCTTAATGGCAGGGATCAGCCTTTCCATCAGAGCTGACATCGGGCTGTAGCGAGGCTCTCTCTGCGGGGGAGTCGGCAGGCCTGCATGTGCTAATGGATCAAGTTGAACTCGCTGCTGGTTCCATGTGGCATGAGGAACGTGCCATTTGACTGCATCAGGAGAAACAACTGTAAGTAAAGGGACTTCTCCTACGTGGAATTGCATCATGAAGGCTGCTACTACACACTGGAGAGAACAGGTCGCAACCTGGTTTCGACTAGTTTCTTACTATTGACGACTAGGCTCTGATTGCGACTGGTAAACCATTAATTTGAGCCTGGTCGCAACGAGTTTCCTATGGTCGCGACTACTAAGCAACTAGTTGCAAGCTGGTCATGGATAGTTTCTTGTGGTCTCAACTAGTAAGCAACTAGTTGGAATCTGATAGCGATTAGTTTCCCATGGTCGCGACTTTAGGCAACTGGTTGCAACCTTGTCACAACTAGTTTCTTGTGGTCGTGACTTTAAGCAACACGTTGCAACCTAGTCACGACTAGTTTCTTCAGGTCCCGACATTAGGCAACTAGTTGCAACCTGGTTGTGACTAATTTCTTGTGGTCATGACTTTAGGCAACTAGTTGCAACCAGGTTGTGACTAGTTTGTGATTGCGATTTTAGGCAACTAGTTGGAAACTGGTTGCAACTAGATTATAGGTCGGGGGAGAGGGGAAAACCACCCCCCCATCCACTCTTACCCCATACCTAACCATAAAATAAAAAAGTACAACTCATGATAAAAAATAAACTATATATGCAATCCTTCCCAGAGTAATAGATCCCCTGGCCGAAAAAATAAGCTCTTAGAAGGGATGAGATTAAAGGATGTGTGCTTTCAACATCCGCAGATGTTGTGCAGATGAAAAGGTGTCTGAATCTCAACAACAAAGACAGAAAAAATCACCAAGAGACACATGGTATTGTGTGTGTGTCTTTGTGTCTCTGTGTGTGCATCTAATGAGTCCTTGGAAGTTATTGTCCTCGTGCTGCTGGAGCACTGCATGCTCCGTGTCAGCGGCGGCGTGTCTTTTTTCGGGGAGGGGGGGCAGTGAGCGAATGGCGGATGAGCAGCACTCCACCACCACCTCTGCTGCTCAGCTTGAAGGTCTCGCGTTCTCATCGGCGGGGAGAGAAAAGAGCAAGCAAGGACAGGAGAAGATGAATGACATCGATGGCCAGCCGATACTTCCAGGGACGTGTGATTGAGACAAATGAGCCTTGTTACATTAGCTGGGGATACTGAATCCTGCTGCTCAAAGATCCACTGGCTGATAGAGCTGAAACTAGAGGCACCCAACCTTTTCCACAGATCACCCTGTGTCACAGGGCCCCAGAAGGAGACATTTCTTAACCACTTAAACCCTGTGTAGTGTATACTTTGTTGTATGTCAAAGCGCACCACAAAAAGTCGATCTGAAATCTAAAAGCGCATGTTGTGAGCTTGTCGATCGGCTGCTGTCGTCTGGAAAATGTTTGCCTGTACCACGTTGTTGTGATAGGCAAACACACACACCCGCACACACACACACGCACGCACACACACACACACACACACACACACACACACACACACACACACACACACACACACACACACACACACACACACACACACACACACACACACACACACACACACACACACACTTGTGCGTGCACACGCGCACTCACACAGATACTGCAAACAAAAGTGTGCATAAAAATAAAAATAAATGACACACACACAGAGCACAGAGCACGGACATTTGGTGTGGGGAAAAACACACATTTCCTGGTCATGTTTTCCAGATTGCTGGCAGTGAATTAAAGTGGGATGAAGACATTATCTAATCCATATATGGTGCCTAAGGCTATTAGTGTCTTATTAAGTGACTGGGAACATCTCTATCATGCATCATTTATCTTTAATGGCACTAAATGTGCAAAACGATTAGACAGAAATCATTCGATGGCTAGCCATGTTAAATATTTACTAGATGAAAATAATAATAATAAAAAGTAATCTATCTGCTAGTTTCCTTTCGCTCCAAGCAATATCTGTCGCCTGGCTGATAACTGGCGCCGGGGCAATGAATGGGATGGATGGCTTGAATTCCAATCCAATTTTGTCACTTTATTGATATAGATGTTCGCGAGCATCGGCGAGGAACATTAGCTGATGCCTAACGTGGCCTAGTAACTTAGAAACACGTTAACTGATACAATTTAAGTTAACTTTCACCTTTGCACAATAACAAAGCCAAACTACAAGCTCACACAATGCATCACATGTACACATTGTGAGTTTGTAGCTCTCTTATTTTAATTATGTTTTGAATAGAGGTACCCAATAGACATACTGTACATATTAATTATTGTGGCACTTTGTGTTTGTTTTTGCATTTTTTCCCTCTTTTTTTCTAGAGGTTCTAGACCTAGAGGCTTTCTGTGTCCCAAGTGCCCCGATTTCCCTACTGAATGTGATGTCACATTCTGCAAATCTAATACATACTGTATGCCACTGTGATATGACAGCGCATGTCACTGTTTGCCTGTTTTCACTGCAGCTCAAACCTCACAGAAAACTCCAGATCACAGGAAAAAAAATCCACTTAATGTTCAAAGAGCATGCAGTTTTCTGGGTGTAACAGAGATCATAAAACCTAAATGAATAGCGAATAATGTCACAAAACCTTTATTAGCGGTTAATATAAGGAAAACACCACAATCGTTCTAATGACTGTTTTACTCCAGCCACTACATATAGGATCTGCTCAGTGAGCTGTGGGCCTCCTGCTGCCTCCCAACACAATCTCACCCCAAGTCTTATATGAATACCACAGAGCAACATTACGCGCATACTGAAATAAGTATTTCATATAATATTTGGCCCATTAACGATGACGGAGCGGCGCCGTCTCTACCGGACTTGATCATGGTGAAGCACCACTGAGTGAGGCGCTAGCCGAGTGAATCACTGCACTGAGCGCTGCAGATTTTGGTAGAGTCGTCTCAGCCGTGTCCAAGTTATACGATGTGTTATGGACAGAATAGTAAATAGTTTATAACCCAAATGCATCCAGCTGGAAGCTCCCAAGTTTGTGACGACTATAAAAGCCACTTCTCAGTCACACAACAGTAATTTATGAACAGAACTTAGGGTACAAATTTCAGTGGGTTCTTACTATATGAACGTAGTCGCTGAACATTTTTAGTTTTAGTTGACTAGAACAGCACAACGTGCACAGACGTCTATAGCCTACTGCCATGCAGAGTTCACAGACTGCTTTAGAGCATGCATGTGAGGAAGAGGCTAGGCATACTCCCTTTGCAAACATATATGCATCAGTGCTTTTACAGTTTCAAACAAACAACCGGCCCGGTTTGGCCCGGCATGGCAGGGATTATTACGCGACCGTGCATGAAGCATGCTTCCTTTCTCGCCACGACACGCTTTCCTTCGCATTGTGTGCACGCAGCAAAACAAAGAGAAAAAAAGACTGTGAATTTCACACTCCGCACATGTACGTGGAGGTGCCCGACGGGCGGACCGTTGGAGCAGCTACCTTTCAGTGAACCAGGCCTCAGTGACCACCGCCAGCCGCACAGGGGTGAATATGCCGCGGTCGGTGGGTGCTGCTATAATCCCGGGGAAAATAAACAAATGCCAAGATAAACGATTGCATACAAAACACACACACACACACACACACACACACACACACACACACACACACACACACCCAAAGCCCATGGAACAACAATCAGCGCTTCGGCCCATTCTGCTACCCGCATGCAAAGGCTCTTACAGTCAGCTGACAGCCAGTAAATCCCTCTCTCTCTCAACACAACCGGGAATCGTCTGTGTTTTGCCTCATTAACAAAAGGGAAGTAGTTGATAGTTTCCACTGGAGAGTTGGGAGCACTTGTCATGATAGTCATCAGGGGGTGAACCTCTGATAAGATTAGGGTTCTCTGCTCTTTATGACAAGGCCAACCTTTCTTCTTCACTCCTGCTCAGGGCCGGTTCTAGGCATAAGCAATATAAGCGGTCGCTTAGGTTTACATCACAGGGAGGAGATTGATTTTATTTTCTACAGTATGTATCCCCCTATCACAGGCTACTGGTGGCCTGGGAGCATGTTGCCCCCCACCTTCACTTAATGCAGCAGGTGAGGCAGTGTGTAGGAGGAGGCCACATTCAATAATGTTGCATAGGGCCACCTAACTCCTAGAACCGGCACTGGTCCTGCTAGCTATAAGGTCATGGTCTGGCTCTGCTCTCTGCAGGTCTGCAGAGCACTACAGTATATCTGCTACGCACCTGTCACAGGCCTTATAATGAAGACAAGACGCCTGGGTGGAATAACGCTGAGATGGTCGTGGCAAATACATCCGTATTCCACACAACTTTGTCAGCCTGTTCCTCATTGTTACTTAGTTTCTAAAACAATGATATGTTTTGAGGACAGTTTTGGTAAGACATCGGGAAGACATTAAAAAGCGACGTGTGCACGGCAATAAATCACAAGACCGGTGCAGACCAAACAAGGCCATTAAAATGACATTAAGGAGCACGGGCCATCGTCTCAGGCACGGGCCGTCGTCTTTGGAGCGCTGAATGTCGATTGCTCTGCCATCAGACTAGCCTCTCCCTCTGTGATGATGGGGGTGTGTGTGTGTGTGTGTGGGGGGGTGTCTGGGAGCGAGGGCAATGGATGGTGCTCCTGTTTTTTCTTAACAGTTTTAGTGATTAACAAGCTTAACTTACATTTGCAATCAATGCTACGCCTGAGTTGTCGATGTTTGTTTTAGTCCCTGTAATCAATTACTTTTAAAGAATGTATTAGCATTTTTTGTATTTTTAGCTTACGGCTGACCAAATTCACCTACCAACGGGCAAAGACTGCGTGTTTGCATGCTTGTGTATGCTCGCACACAGTCTTTAAGTGCATCATGGCTCAGAATCTGTTCAAAATGCGATATCCATTGCTCAATTCGCAAAAGATATGACAAGACTATATAATAATTGCTCAGACAATCCAAGAGTGCAACACTCCAGTGAAAAAAAAAATGTTAACTCTAGTTTGAACAACAACGTAGAAAAAAAACAAAACCTGCATTGATTAATACTTTACACACAATTCAGACTAATACACAATTCAAACTAATTCAAAGTAGTAAAAGTACTAGTAGAATCACACCCGTATGAAGTGAGTAAGTGGAACTGTCATCAGCAATAGTCTCATTCCGACCAATCACAATTTGTGTTCTACCTTGGTCTTCGACAATGTTTGATCCAACTTATTTTGAAGTAACAGATCGACAGGCTCAGAATGTGTCAATGTGTTGTGTGTATCGGCTTTATCAGCTGGTATATTATAGTCTTTACGTAAAATAAACAAATCATAAAACAGGGATTATATGCAAATAAAATACTGAATTTTACAACCATATTTTTCGATCTACAGACGTTCATCTTCAGGACAAAATAGACCAAAACGTTGTTGCATTGTATAAACATTAAATATCTTTGTTGCTTTTGAAGATCTTTCTTCAAATGAAAGTGTCTACAAATAAAACGTCTGGGTCAAATAAAGGCCTGGAACAAATACAACGTCTGGGTTTCCGAGGCCAAGTCTTCTCCTACGCACCTGTCACCTGTGTAGGCCCGCAAGACGTGCTGTTTACAGCATGTCTTTTGCACACCTACATAGGTAGTAGATGTGTTTTTTCTTCTTCTTTTTTGAGTCAGCTGACTTATCAGTTAAACTGAGTTATCAGTTTAAAAAAACCTCAACGTTTTTTCTAGGGTTAGATCAAACGTATGGTGATATTGACTCATATATTAGTGTGATGGCCATGGACCGCCCTGCCACTATAATTCGGATAGAACTACAGTAGGCTATATATAAAGTTCACACTGCAGTTACACACATATAGTCTGTGTATGGCCTGATATCAGACCCAGAGCCATAGAGAAATAACAGAGTTACGACAACTCCAGTCACTTCAATGTAGCAAATAGTGACAAATAAGGCCTGAACTGGAAGTTTACAGAATGCATTGGAGTCTATAGGCTTTACAGTGGAACATGTGACTGGGATGTTTTCCTCCATCTCGTTGTCTCATAGCTCTAATCAGACCCATTAACAAACTATGCCATCACGATGACATCAGACTTCAACTTCAACAAATCATAATAATACGGATCCATACAAGGAGCTCACACTCCCGGTTGCCCCTCACGTCCGAATAGTGCTCTGCTCACTCTATCCTCTTGTAAACAGTGAGAAAAAGAGAAATAAACAACACCGACGCCTTTGATACAATACACCCATACAGTCTCCCCACACATATACGTGCTTGATGGTTGCACCCCTAATGGCCCAAATCTCGTAATCTAAATCTACAAAGTAATTCAAATAATTGTGGAGCAGCCTCTCGATGGATGTTACATCCCACCACTGAGTGAGTGACAGACAGACAGACAGACAGACAGACAGACAGACAGACAGACAGACAGACAGACAGACAGACAGACAGACAGACAGACAGACAGACAGACAGACAGACAGATAGATAGATAGATAGATAGATAGATAGATAGATAGATAGAGAGATAGAGAGATAGAGAGATAGAGAGACAGAGACAGACAGAGACAGACAGAGACAGAGACAGACAGAGACAGAGACAGACAGAGACAGAGACCACAGTCCAGTCTAGTCCAGTGTGTGAGGGCAGGGCAGGGCAGGGCAGGGGAGCGTGGGACATTCAGATGTAGAGGATGGAAGGCTCCTCGCCAGGAGGCTGCTGTGCTCTCCCCCTGTATGAAGGCAGAAAGAAGCAGCCCCCCCGCCTAATGAGGGGTGAAGTAGGGGGCCCCCTGTGGGACCCCCTCAGGCACATTCATTAGGAGATGAAAAAGCGTTTCCCGCGGCAGTGCAAGTGCCCGCCTCGACTCGGACATGTTTAATTTAGGCTTGGATGAAGGAGGGCCCGCTTTGACCAGGGCCTGGCCAAGTCAATATGACGAGGCAGATATACTACTATGGGGCAGCTGGGCGTCAATGAGAACACAACGACTGACATGGCATGTTTAGCCTCAGATGATTGGAAGGTCACTTGCACTTATCATTATGGAGGTTATGAGTCAAATTGCTCTCGACTGTGTAGGACGTAGGAGATCTTTGGTGAGAGCTGCATCAGAGATAGGATAGGACGCCTCCTGCTGCTGTGTCTTATCGCAAGTTTTCCTTTCAACACATTGCATTTTGTTGCATCTTTTGCGCTAGGGGGCAGAAATAATAGATTCATTTAGCCAGCGGTGGTTTCTGTGGAGGGATAGCAAGGCTTATGGTAATGCAGCAACGGATGCTGCGAGCAAAATTCGGAAGAGGGAAGAAATTGTTGCAGGAGAGAAACAGAGGAAGAACTATTGGAGAGGTTAATTTATGCAATTAAAAAGGAATCTGGATTTATTATATATATATATATATAATATATTTTAGGAAAAACTGCATGGAAGGGAAAGAATCTCGTGTGCTGTTTTTGAAAAAAAAAAAATATTGCTTTGTTCCATTGAGGTATTACAAGGGGGTTTCAAGCCACAGTGTTACCAATAACATGTCCATTTATCGCAGCATGCTTATCCCTGTTCCTGATGAATCCTCAAATTTATTAAGGCTGTCTTCTTGCCTTGTTAGATATGTATAACCAATCTCCTGTAATTAGCAACCGCTAACCTTTAGGGTGCTAATCCCCCGTGAATTGTGGATTTGTACATCAAAGCCCACACTCTTCCCCATATAGAGCCGGTGCTTGAAATTACAGTCGATTTGAAACCTGCAATTATTTGTATAGCGTGGATGCAAACAGCCTCGTCTTTTATGTCTTCGAGAATCCCGTGGGTTTGCAGCAAAAGAACCCCTTAATCCACTCCGGTGGAATTCCAAATATAGAGTTATAACACTGGCTTCCAAAAATTCTGATTCGCAGCCAAATGCCTGCTGTGTGCTGCGTAAAAAGTGGAGAATCCTTCCGTTTTTTCCCATATAGTGAAAGATTAGATTTCTTTGGTGGCTTAGATGCATCGTGTAAGAAGAGGGCTTGGGGGGGTTGGGGGGGATAAAAATCAAACGGCCTTAATAATGGAGCATGGCTGCACTTCACAGGCCGCCGTTTTTTCCAACAGCAATAATTGAAAGTTAATGAAACAATCACGCCTTGAACCGATGTCTAATGTAATAATCACATGTCCAGGGGTGCTGCAGTGCAAAACTATTCTGTTTAAAATCTGCAGCAGTTTGAACCCCCTTCAATCCAAGGCTGGGTAATCCATTGTACAGGGACGGGGGAAGATTAAACGGAGAGAGGGGGGAAAAACAACTGAAAGAGCTTCCCACACACACACACACACACACACACACACACACACGCACACACACACGCGCGCGCGCCTGTGCATGCATGCACACAGTTTGCAGGGAGGAATGCCCGAAGCATTTATTTCCTCTAATGAGAGACATGAGTCTCACATGTGTCAGTGATGCGCAGCATGTGAACAATACGCTTGGCTTTAATTCCATCAATCTACGGCGTTTATCCATGTATCACATCAATACCTGTCAGCTGAGCTGGATGAGATAAATCATGTCAAATAGATTGAGTCAAGCCTAGACTGGGTGCAGATAATACAAATGTGCAGTCTTAAAAAAATGCTCTTAAAACTCTGCGGGTGGGGTGGAGTAGTAGGGGCTGGATCTTAGTTATACACGCATCCACACAGTAAAATCCTTGGTGTTAAAACTCGGTGACAAAAAGCGTTAACATGGATTCCATGCATGGAAATGCGGGAGATTAACTTACGTGACACAAAGACCTTCCTTTCCTGCACTTACTCCGGTACAGTGATTAAACAGCCATGAATTAGCAATGATGTTGTTAGGTATTTAGAAGCTACGCTACACCGCGGCTGTCACCTAAGCCAGCCCATGGAAATCTCTTTACTTACCTTACAGTAACAATGATCCCGCAGTTACACTTCTACTGCCATGCTAAATGTGATCTGACACCTCCCACCTCCCCAACACCTGACATGGCAAAATGCATTCAGGGATAAGTGGACGACATACAACGCGCCAGTCGGTGTCACAAGAAAAAAAAAATGTTGAGAGAGAATGGGGCAGAATCATACTGAATAGTACTCTCTCTTCACTGTGACTTGTGCTTGTGTCATTGTACAAAAATAACTAGGGCTGCAACAATTAATCGCAATCAATCGATTACTCTAATGATGCCAAATAACGGTTTGGCAGATATTTGCGGTTATCGATCAGTATCGGAATTGGCAAATAAATTTGACATTAACCGATGGCAGCAGGCGATGTTTATCTGTTGTTGATGAGCATACATTTTACATCGACTATGTTGGTATGATGATACCAAGGTGTAGATTCTGGACATTTATTTCTTGTAAGAAGTATAGTTTCCCTGGCACAAAACGAGGGAATAAAAACAACAAAAACTAAATAAGCATACAGTATATTGGTATTGATCTCGACTATCGGTTACATTGTTATTTTAAATATTGCTCTCTGTATCAGCCAAGAATTTCAATATGGGTGCATCCTTAGATTATTCAATTAGTTGTCAACTATTTTAGTAAGTTGGTTAAAACCCATTCAGGCCAGGAATTCATTTTTGGATTCTGTACAGTATGTACAGTATTCAAATATTCAATTTTGTTTGATGCTACTATATAAATATTCAAAGTTTTACAGAAAACTTAGGTCAGGTCTAAATGGGTTAATCGGATTGTTGAGTTTTTTTTTTTGCTATTTCTGGATGTACATGGATGTACAGGGACAACTTAAAACAGTTTTTCCAGTGTCACTAAATAACAATCTGATGAATCGATTATGTGTATGAACACATGCATTATATGTATGAACACATGCAAAGAATGTTTCATCTAGAGAAAGAAAAAAAAAACGCAAGCAGTGTTTTTTTTTCACGGCCTTCACATATGTGCAATAATATCAGATTTATCATCAGATGAAAAAGTAACATATGAAATAGCGCGAGGATTGGCTTTGAGCGATAGCAATAACCTTGCAGGCAGCCAAATGATGATTTATGTACTGAGGCTTGAGAGTGCACGGGACAGTAATGTATGTGTCTGCGGCAGCCGGGGCTTCTTCTTGACTGTAGCGCGGGGCTGAGAGACTGACGGTCTCGCAGAGAGCAACCCACTTGGTGTAAAATTGCTTCATCTGTTTACGATTCCATTTGGACTTTATGAGAAAGACAGACAAACACGGGGCCTGATGTATCGCCCCAGTGTCACGGCGTGGCAGGGGCATCCACGCGCAGATTCATCTCTCACTTAGAAGCCAAATGATACGTCTAATTTGCTGCGAGCACAGTTATTTTTAACCTCTCCAGCTGTCAGATAATGGAGCCTGACTGTCAGCGCCGGCGTGTGCGTGAGCGTGTTAAAAGGTTGCGAGCTCTTTTCAATTTGCCCCGTTCCCTTTGAGCGAATTACAAAACGTTGCAGTCCCATTAGTTGGCCTGATTGACATACCTGACTTCTCTTATCAAAACCATACAGGTAATTAAACAAAAACAAGGCAAAAAAGGGTTTGATGGGATGACAAGGGAGACTAAAGAAATTTGCCGTTGACATGTCTTGCCAAGCATTACCCCACAATCGAAACTTCTTGTTTTCCAAATTATTAGAAGAGTGGGATCATTCAACGCCATGTTGGATTATATCAGTATTATTGTTTCCACTAGGCCGCTATATCTCCTCTAGATTCTCTCCCCAAATCCCACAAATTGTTACACATTATCTCTACAGTTATGTGCTCAAGACAGATCTCTATTTCATATTCCATCGTAATTTACTTTCAAAGTTTGCAGGATTGGCAGGCAAAATTATCGAATCATGAACGCAGCATGCAATTTATGTGAAATCTTTAACGCACTTTCCTACTAGACAATTCCTACTAGACCCTTTTCACATTGGCTGGATATAGCGCCAACAGCTGGATTTTTGCAAAAAACATTTCTTGGGTAAAAAAAGAAATCACCCAATTACCAACTCTTTTCTCATTGTCTTATACAACCACCAGGAGTCCACAACCAGACCTGTGCCCAGAAGGGCACTTTATCTAGTTAGAACAGTGTGTTCATTTGATGTGATGTTGGACTATATTACTATTAAGTGAAAAGCAAGTCATTTTAGCAGTGTTATGCTATGATGCCATCGTTTAACAATTCATAATAAATTAGCACCAAAATGCTCATGGAACTTTCCGGACCTCTATGGCCGTTTCTACGTTATTCAATGCTCTTGACAACAGAGACATTTAGTCATTGTTGGGCTAAAAAGGAAAAGCTGCTCCCACAAATGTATTATTTCATCTTGGCAGTCTGTTTATTTCGTTTAGTCATTTCTTCCCAGCTGAATATCCATGTATGCCCTAATAGTTGACATTGGCAACAACAGGGGCCTCCAAAAGTGTGGCTCTTTCTAAAGCCTGGTGGTTGCATAAGGCCATGAAAAGCAGATGTGATCAATGAGCCTGGCCATGGACTTTTAGGGGCTGGTCGTGTCAATGATGTGCTGGGCTGATGTAATCTGGATGGGCATTAAATGGATACCGCCAGCCCCTCTTCATCAGATACGGTGTAAATCACAGTAGCTTCACTAAAGGCAGGTTGGACGTTACTAATAGATCTGCAGCTCAACCAGCAGCAGCAGCAGCACTGGTTAACAGCACTTTAGATGAGGCAACAGGACCAGCAAAGTCCTGCGCTCAAGACATGAACGGGGTCCAAGCTGGAAACATGAGAAAAAGGTGTCGGAAATGAGTTGCACTCATTGTCCATACCTTGCACTCAAGGCCCTGCAGTCCTTTGCTTGCAGAAACATTTCCAAAACGTTTAGGACAGTGTGCAGGTTTTTATTCTGCACTGATCCGACCTATGTTTCCCTGTACCTGTCAACCTTGACTTGTAGGCCTAGATGTGCAAAAATCCCGCTAGCTTGTGTCATTGTCGCATGATGCAAAATAATCCTCTGCCAGTCAGTAGTCATTAAACAACCTGAGAACTGTTTCTGAAGTTACGAAAAGATACTGTAAATGAACAGTGAGGATGGTATGGTGCATGTATACTACTATTGGCTGTACCACAACAATTATAGAAAAAATGGAGGAAGAACAGTGATTGTTTGCCTCTACACAGCACTGCTACACCGCTTGAATGAACCTCTGCCTGCCCAGCACTGTCCCAACAATAACCACATGACCTGTGGTGTGGTTGTTTGCTAAGTCCAGCTTAGCAGCGTGTTACATAAGAGGTCTATGTGTGTGTTTGTGTGTGTACTAGACAGAGAGAGAGAGAGAGAGAGAGAGAGAGAGAGAGAGGGAGGGAGAGGGAGAGAGAGAGAGACAGAGAGAGACAGAGAGAGAGCGAGAGGAATAACTAGAGACTGAGCTCTGCAGGCCTGAATGTAAGCTTTCCCAATTGGGGGGCAGGCGAAAATGTTCACTGGGTATACAGGTTTCCTTTGCCTTTCTGCACCACCTGTCTTTACAGTATGTGGTCTTGGTATTCCTCCTTATAGGTCGACTCACAGCAGGGAGTAGACTTTGTTAGTCTCTTGTAAACTGCTGGTGAAACACACAGCTAAACCAAAGGATTTTTCAAAGTGTAGCTGACCACACAATGTGTACAATGAGCTCAAGTTCCTTGTAATAAAAGGAAGAAAATCATCCCTGGATGGTAAACCACCACCCCAGGTATACGGTTGTTATCTCACATTTATACCTACTGAAGTTGTGATTGGAAGCAATGCTAAAACTTGCTGCTGTGAACAAAAGGTGGAGTCCTCCGGGGTCAGCAACGTCCAAACACTAAAGGGCCTTTAAAAGGGTGCAGCAGTGGACGCACAGGTTGTTGCTTGGGTCGACAACAGGTGTGCTACAGGTCTGACCAAGAGGAGTGTGACAATGCAAGGGTAAAAAAAGCTAAACAGAATGGTGAGTTGCGGTTGTGCGCGGTGTGCATCGATTTCTCCCGCAGAAATATGCGTACTTACAGAAAGTAAGAGATGGGTGTTAATTGTTTTTGATTTGTTGCTTTCTTGAGTTTTAGGGATTTTAGCTGTTTCTGACATGGGGACAGGGGCATCCGAACATGGCACTAAATATGCATTGTTTATGAAGTTTTATACTTTTTGCTATTATCTACTACAGTCCTAATAAAACCCAGAAAATTGTAAGAACATGTAAGAACAGCTAAAATCCCGAAAAACAAAAGAAAGCAGCAAGTAAAAAACAATTAACACTCATATTTTATGTTTCTCATATTTCATATTACTCATATTTCTAACCCTAACTCTAACCCTAACCCTTTTTTAAACAAAACAAAGTAGTCCTATTAATATTGTATAAAAATATATATAAAAAAAAAAAAAAATATATATATATATATATATATATATATATATATATATATATATATATATATATATATATATATAATATATATATATATATATATATATATATATATATATATATATATATATATATATATATATATATATAACTAAATGCCACAAAGAAAGTGACTGCAAAAGTCAAAACAGTTCAGTGAATGACTTCATTTGGGGGATATAAGTCCAGCATTAGCTCATTCTTAAAATGAGGAAATCATGCAAGTCATTATAGACTTCATTATTTTAAGGCAGAAAAATGAGAATGGTGTTTGTTAGATTTGGTTTATAGACATAAATAAATGCTCCAAGACAATTATTCTTGAAATAATGGAGCATATGCATCCTGCTCTCAAAGCACACACACACACACACACACACACACACACACACACACACACACACACACACACACACACACACACACACACACACACACACACACACACACACACACACACACACACACACACACACACTGTTCTCACACAAATATGGCAGCAAATCAGACTTCTCTCTATTTCAGGGTTTATGTAAGTAGTACGTTAACGGCAGAGCGGCCAAGTGCATGTGTGGGGAAACGTTTGGGACGGGAATCCTCCAGCGGTAACGTGATCGTACACCGCTCCGATGTCCTACACGCTCCCCTAGGCCCAGTACGCAACACAATAGCCTTTATGATTCTAAACAAACCGCGTACACAGACAAACAGCAAGGCTCCCTCTCTCCCTCTCTCTCATTTCTGAACACGCGCTCCATCCATTAAATTGCTTGTTCACTCGGCACGACCCACACACCTCGTTGTGAAAGAACACGCGGCTTTGGGGAATTTCTCCTGAAAGGCGGGCGTATAACGTTGTTTGCTATAGTCGAAAACAGAAGAGAGGTCGCAGCGGGGGAGCTCAGAAAAACAGGTATACCGATCAATTGCGGTGATTCTTAAAGCCGTGTTTGTCAACAACACTTGGCATAATTTGCACGATTGTCAGGTAAGACATTCTTTTCTCCGGGAAACAAACCGACGTGGTTGTATCCTCCTGGTAAGTGCGGCCGCTGTCATTAAAGGGGGGCATGTTTCTGGAGGCGCTCCCAGGGACGCCAACATGTTGGTTGGATAGACAGCTTCGCCTGATAAAATGGCGGCCTCTTATCTCGGCTATGCATATGAAAGGCTTATGCTTTCTCTGTGACAGACGCTACGTCTCATCACCGCGGGATTTGCCCAGATACACCAGAAACAGGGGGCTGGAAAGAAAAAAAAAGCCAACACAATGCATTACATGTATAGTCTCATCTTAACACTGTCAACTCTGTCAATCCTCAAGTCTCGATGCGCGTGTCTTTGTGCATGCCTGCGTGTGGACATGAATGTACGGTACAACGGTGCATTCTTTGGTGTAACAACACACCATCCAGCAGCAATTCAGTCAGTAAGAAGCCTGATTTGTACGGAGTTTCTGCCTTGCTTTGAAACAGACAGGGTTGGGGTTTATTGAATATTTTGATTTGGTCTCATTTCTCAATAACACACATTTAGTCTTTTAGTCCCATTTAGTCTTCTGAAATTCATTTTTTGTTAGTCTCGTCGTAGTCGACAAAATATAAAAAAAATGGTTTAATCTTAGTCTAGTCTTTTAGTCCTTGTGGTTTAGTCTTAGTCTTAGTCTTTTCATGGTTTAGTATTAGACAAATACTTTGTAAGTTTTTATATGTAATACAGATTTATAGGTTTTAACATGAAACATCTTGTTGTATTTCTTAGTATCAAATTACTGCATAAGCCTTGATTTTATGACCTGCTCTCCTGAAGATATTCAACACATTACTCTGAAGTTATGGTATTATCTCTTACTGTAAAAAATGCTCATGTACTTACAGTATGTTCAATAAACTTAAAAAGATATATTAAAAAATATATAGAAAAATGCCTATTACAATTAGTCTAGTCTTAGTTGACTAAATATCAAAACCGTAGTCGATTTAGACTTTAGTCTTAGTCGTAGTCAACAAAACAGCACTGCAAACAAACATGTCATGCTAAAACATTTTGTGAGCTTGTAGATCGACTATTTCTCTTTTGGTGAGACACCGGATTCGAAGCAAAGCATAAATCCAGCCTTAGAATCCTGTGTCTGTGGATCCTCTATATTCCCCTCTCCTCCACAGTAATTCCCAGTCAATTGAGAGCATTGCAGGCTTAGAAATTCTAGAGCAAGCTTCAATTATCGTGATAATCTGCAGTGAATACTTGATATGATAATGATATAGTATCTATAATTACCATGATGAGGTAGGGGAGAGTATGTCGAAAAATAATCAGCTATATCATCGCATCGCTGTTAATCTGACAGGGCTCATGTAAAGAGTCTTGTTTGTTTTCCTCTGATTGCTCTTTTAAACACCCAAAATAAACAACGTGAATCCTTTAGAGTTGCAGCTGCGTAATCTGCCGATGCCGCAAAGGCATTTATCTATAAAATAATTTCCAATCTGAGGTAAACTGAAAGCTAAATCACTACCAGGGAGAAGATGATTCTAATTACTTCACCAGCTGTCGTGCATGCTGCACGAGCACAGGATGTGTCGGAAAAAACATGGAGCAACTAGCAATCAGTCTCGTGGAATCATTTGTGTACATATTTACATGTCTCACTAACCATTAAACATGAAGGTGTTCTTATTTGGGTGGCAATGCGGTAATTAAAAGCAGCATATGCTATTATGTTAGAAATTAGATTTAGAAATAGGAATTACTTGGTCAATTTGCAGTGACATCTTAATGGGTGCGAGTGTTTATTTGCTGCTGCGGTGCGCACACTAATTGGAATATAGGCCTGCAGTGCAATTTTCCACACTGAGAGCGTTCAACCAATGGGCTGCTTGCTGACTGTGGGTCTGCAGACGACTGGGAAATATAGAACTCAAGTGGGTACTCCTACTAATGCGGGTCGTGTCCCTCGATAAGAGGGGTTTAAAAACACGCTACACGTTCAAAATTACACAGAGAATTAGTATTAAGCCATTCTGAACCGGAACCCCTTTAGGTGTTTTAGTTATTGGAAAATAGCAGATCTACAAGCCCATAGCGTGCCACAGAGTGGCACGCTATGTGGCTTGTAGATCTGGTATTTTTTATATTGTGAACATTTTACAGGGGCAAAAATGTTAGTCCACAGATAAAACGTTAGTTCCAGGCACAGGTTTTTAGTTCCAGGGACAAAGCTGTAGTTTCAGGGATAACATTTTTGCATCCAGGGACAAAATTAAGAGTTTGAGGGACAAACATTTAAGGAACAAAATCTTAGTTCCAGGGACAGAGATTTAGTTCCAGGGAACTAGTCCCTGGAAATACATATTTTCAGATGTGGGTTGAATTCATCATTTTGGACGTCCTTGAATGAAATAGTCGAGCAGCACTGACATAGTTTTTTTGACATAGTTTTTTTCCTGAAAAATCTGAATTTAGAAGATTTATTTATTCATTTATTTATTTTAGATTTGACGAAAATGTGTCAAATGTATCAACTATCATACTACTATTATTTTTGCATGTAACTCTGGGTTTTCCAACAACACTGTGCGAATTAGACCATATGCCAATATGGCTATTGGTCTCTGGGGTCTTTTAGTCTGCGTCCTTTGCATTGCTTTCCACCCACCTCCCTGGCAGGTCTGTTTATGGCCCTGCTGTTACTGCTGCTGCTATCAGAGGGCTGAGTGCCCCCGCAGGATGAGCCTTCATTAGAGATTAAACTGAGCGTCACTGAGTCTCCAATCATCGTTGCTCCACAACCACAAATGTCAACCGGAGCTGAGGCTGTAAGGCTCGCACCTCCACCACAAAGACCATCAAACTAGGACCTCCACTTTAAAGAGAGAGTGCTGTGATTTTTTGTATTTTTTCCAATTTTGTACATGTTTAAGAAGTGACAGTACTTAATTAGACCCCTTGGGGTGTAGTTGGTACTGTGTGTGCAATGATGTCTTCCCTTTGTATTTAGGGTTTCTTAACTAAAAAAAAAAAACTAAAGACATTCTCAGACATTGGCTTGGATCGCCAGGTTTCGTCACAGGATTCTCCATCACAGTGATGAATGTATATCTAGTGATACGATCAGCACTGCATAACAAAGTCCCCCCAATCTAAACCCGAAGTCATGTTCATCTCCTCTAGTGAGAGAAATGCATCCGAAATGCATTTAGTCAAATCTGCACCATAGCGTGACATCTCCTTCTAGGAATACCCAATGTCTTCAAGTAGGTGCAATGTGGTGATATTGTTTATAACAGGCGGCGGATGCCAGGAAATGAGGATGTGCTGTTGTGTATCAGACCAAAGATATGAAGCCTATAGCCTTATCATCGCAGCTATCGTACAAATCTGCAGCCAGCACAGACGTTCTGCCCGGCGGAGCCTCTTGCCCTCGGCGGTTTAAACTTGTCTATCTCCTTTTCCCTGTAGCCACTGGAATTGATTATAGAGAGACGGTTGTGCATAAACAGCAAACACAACATGTGGAGCCATAAGGAGTATGTGCCTCACCGCTGCAACACGTCTGCCCATCCTGGGGTGGTGCTATGCTGTATGTATAGCAGGGGTTGAAACTAACGTCTGCCCATCCTGGGGTGGTGCTATGCTGTATGTATAGCAGGGGTTGACACTAAGGTCTCCGAGGTACTTGCCCATCGGGCAAGTGCAAGTCAGGTTCTACTTGCCCTCAGGTCATGGTCACTTGCCCCCCTAGATTCCAGATGGTCCCCAGTTAAGTTGGTTAACCAGATGTAACTCTTGAGAACGTAAAAATGAAACCAAATTTGGTTTCATTTTTACGCTCTCAAGAGTTAAAATTCATCATCTTGATTAGCCCAGGTCTACACTGTAGAAGATTAATGGTCATTTTGATGTGTTAATTTGCCTGTTTTGTTTCCCAAATCCAGCCTGGAATTGCGGATAGCTAGAAAGCAGGGAAAGACACAGAGGCAGAGTGCAATGACTGCCTTCAAGACAAATTCATCTTGTGTTGTGTTATACAGTAGTGCACTAAGTTGCACACTTGCCCGATCGGGCAACCAGGTAGCAGTCTTCACTTGCCCCACCATTTTTTTTTTTACTTGCCCCGGGCAAGCGGGCAAGTGTTAGTGTCAAGCCCTGTATAGGTACAACATGTCTGCCCATCCTGGGGTGGTGCTATGCTGTATGTATAGGTGCAACATGTCTGCCCATCCTGGGGTGGTGCTATGCTGTATGTATAGGTGCAACACGTCTG
Source organism: Benthosema pterotum (assembly GCA_039105355.1). NCBI lineage: Eukaryota > Metazoa > Chordata > Actinopteri > Myctophiformes > Myctophidae > Benthosema > Benthosema pterotum. The sequence goes on from CM076969.1 coordinate 38,898,901, forward strand.
CCCATCCTGGGGTGGTGCTATGCTGTATGTATAGCTGCAACATGTCTGCCCATCCTGGGGTGGTGCTATGCTGTATGTATAGGTGCAACACGTCTGCCCATCCTGGGGTGGTGCTATGCTGTATGTATAGGTGCAACACGTCTGCCCATCCTGGGGTGGTGCTATGCTGTATGTATAGGTGCAACACGTCTGCCCATCCTGGGGTGGTGCTATGCTGTATGTATAGCAGGGGTTGACACTAAGGTCTCCGAGGTACTTGCCCATCGGGCAAGTGCAAGTCAGGTTCTACTTGCCCTCAGGTCATGGTCACTTGCCCCCCTAGATTCCAGATGGTCCCCAGTTAAGTTGGTTAACCAGATGTAACTCTTGAGAACGTAAAAATGAAACCAAATGGACCCGTGCGGGTCCATTTGGTTTCATTTTTACGCTCTCAAGAGTTAAAATTCATCATCTTGATTAGCCCAGGTCTACACTGTAGAAGTGCAATGACTGCCTTCAAGACAAATTCATCTTGTGTTGTGTTATAGTGCACTAAGTTGCACACTTGCCCGATCGGGCAACCAGCTAGCAGTCTTCACTTGCCCCACCATTTTTTTTTACTTGTGTTAGTGTCAAGCCCTGTATAGGTACAACATGTCTGCCCATCCTGGGGTGGTGCTATGCTGTATTTACTGTTGTATTTACTCTACTTATATTTATATTCTTTCTATGACTACCTAACTAAGCACTACTTTGGGAGGTGGTGTGTAAGCCTGATGAGGTGCACGAGTCACTACTATTGTACTGTATGCACTGTACTGTATTGTCCTGTATTGTCTTACTTGTTGCTGCAAGTCTGTATGTCCAAGACAAATTTCTCGAACGAGACTAAATAAAGTAACCTTGAACCTTGTATGTATAGGTGCAACACGTCTGCCCATCCTGGGGTGGTGCTATGCTGTATGTATAGGTGCAACACGTCTGCCCATCCTGGGGTGGTGCTATGCTGTATGTATACTGTAGGTGCAGTGCAATGCTCAACCCAGAACATCACAGTGGTGAAGCCTGAACTTCACTTCTGGGTGGGCCTGTCCAGGACTGCGTGGGCCTGCCCTGCATGCAACTTATTTACGTATAACATGACAGCCTACTAACCTGACTGACAACTGACGTGATAGATTTGTACGGTACTAGGGGTGTAACGATATAACTGTATTGAAATACATACAAGTATATTGTAATGTAAACAAAACATATTGTATTGTTTGACTTTGTATCATATCGATTTGCAATGTAAATGATCAAATCACTACCAATAATAAGTACGTATTGCATTGTATTTAGCAAAGGAAAACACATATTGTGTTGAAACACATATTGTGAAAACACATATAGTGTGTTCATGCTTGTCCTTGTTGGTGTGTTTGGTTGTTTCTGTTAAGCTGTGTTTCCGCTGTCCTTTGTTTATATTTGTCTTTGTTTTTGCTTTCTTTATGTGTGCATTTGTTACTTGTTTTTCCACTTTAGCTTTTAGTTTATTTGTTTTTTTAACTTATTGTACAGCACTTTGGATACCTTGCGTTGTGAAATGTGCCATATAAATAAAGTGGATTGGATTGGATTGGAAAACACATATTGTGTTGGAATACAATGTCCACCTATATGCCAGATCACCATTTTTACTTATTTATATCCATTATAAACCACACCACACCTTAAAAATCCTGCATTATCCACATGTTTCACACATATTTCAGGTATTTGCTAAATAGTTACTGTATTGATTTTAGATCCTTGAATCGTATCGTATCACCAGAGGGAACAAATATCGTCATGTGTCGTGATACGTATTGTATCACTATAAAATGTATCGTTACACCCCTAATTTGACATTACAATCAATAAACCTAATATCCATTTAAACAATGGGTGGCCCAGCTCTCTATATGGCTGGGCCGCGCCCTCCCCTTGCCCACCCTGACACATCAGCCTCTCCCCCCCTACAGTACAACATTAACCTAGCAAAATTATAGACAAATGGCTGTTGTAAGGCAGGTACATATCTGAGGTTACTGCAGGCCTATCTGTCGCATAGTTTCTACATACGCAAAACCAGGCGATTGTTTCACACCTGTACGGCAAACAAAGTTAATGCAATGTAATGCATAATAATGCCGCCCCATAATAATGCCAGGCTTAGGTTAGACAAAGGCTTTTATACACATTACACGCTCGCATTGCTTCTGCCATTAAAATTCCTCCCGTCGCGCCACAACAAAGAAGCCTATTCTCAGAGGGGAAGCATAAAGGACAGACACCTGTCAATCACGGCTGTTGGGCGACTCCATATTTCTCGGTGTCATAAGGCTGCGGGATGGTGGAAAATGTGCAATATTCTGATAATATTTCATGCAAACTAATGCAAGTCAGGACACTTCCCTGCTGGCCAGAAGGAGGGGAAATGAGAACAGGTAATTATCGGATTGCCTCAAGGCGAGAAATGATAGAGATTGCAGCGGAGCGGGGGATATTTAGCCTGCTAATGAAGGCCCATGTTTTGGGAGCAGCAGAACGGGGTGTCTGGTAGGAGCAGAGAGGAGCCTGGGCAGGAGGTAGGGTCTGATAACACCAGCTCTCTTACATAATGGTCAGCGTTTACCTGTGTGCTTGTTATAGGCCACTCCTGGGCTTGTTTTTTCTGTTATTCTAGTAAAAAATATTGTCAGTTTGCTTATTTTTTGGCTTCCGTCCTTGCTTAAAGATGGGTGCCATGATTTTTTTCCAACTTAAATCATGATCATCAGGTATTATTGTGATATGAAGAGAAATAATTTTCTCAAAAAGGTGTACAGTATTTGTTAAAATGATGTTTTTATGTGGATTCCCCCACCAGCTCATCAGGTATGCCTGGTTTGCCTGGTGGGTGGTGATGGGTGGAGAACTGAACCTGAATTGAAGCCACACCCACAGCTGTAGTGGTATAGTAAAGGAGGAGGAGTTAGGGGAGGAGCTGATGTGTGATGTCACTACATTACAGCATTTGGCATTGGCACATTTGACTGGAAAGGTTTTAGCCTCCAGGAAGAAACCCTAAATACAAAGGAAAGGCATCATTACACATAAAAACAGACCAAGGGTTCTAATGAAGTACCATCACCTCTTAAACATGTACAAAATTGGTTGGAAAAAATACAAAAATCATGGCATCCCTCTTTAAAAAAAAAACTATAACATGAAATTCACAAGGCACCCCCCTCCAAAATTGTCTTAAGTGGTAAAACTGGTTGCTTGTTTTCATAGACCCGCATGGTTTCTTCTTTTGGCACTAGTAATGGTCAGATCCTTGGCTTGGCTTCTCTGCTTGGACTGAGGCTCCAGTTGCTTTCTCTCCCCGCACTAAAGCATGGCTGGCCAGAGGACTCTAACATACTGTCCAATATGTCAGCCGATATGTGCATAATCACCCAGTGCTGTTCGTAACCAAGAAACATGGTGACCACTTAAACCATACACATATTAACAGGGTCCTCATAACATACTAAACTTAGCCACCACTTAAACCATACACATATTAACAGGGTCCTCATAACATACTAAACTTAGCCACCACTTAAACCATACACATATTAACAGGGTCCTCATAACATACTAAACTTAGCCAGGGGCAAGTACTGCAGGCTTCAATGCGCTTTGCTTCCCGAACCTGAAGACCTTTGCTGTGTGTCACTCATCGTCTCTTTCTCTACCTATTTCCGGTCTAAATAAACCAAGAACTATACAGGAGTCATATTTGATCAAAAAGATCTGCACTATCTGCAGGGAAACAGCTGCCAGCATCAAAATAGATTTTTGGCTAAAACGTTGTCTATAATACCTTCAACATCTTCACTGCGTAATCCACTATACAGTACACATGCTTATTTATCCATTGTCTTTTCCTGCAAAAACACTATTAGTTTTGGTTGTGATATTGAAGGGTGACAAACTGGAATTGTAAATGCATTGGCTGCTGCACTCGCAAAGCAACATGCAGCTGCCATTTAAATGGTGTGTCATTTCTTGTTTATGTTTAATTCGCCTTTTTTAATGTATTTTATGAAAAGCCAGGTTTTATCGGGTACATCATAGCGAGGCTGACACCGGAAATCAAAATACAGTATACAGTGGCTTGCTGGGAAAAGGAGTTTGATACAAGTGAAACTGTATCTAATTACTAATTTACAATTACAATTTACAATCTTAATCCGGAGCGATTTACAATAATCATAATGGATTATTTTTCAGATCTGCAACAAACCATAGGACTATTTTCACAGATCAAATTTGCAAAATACTTACTTCAGCGTTATGCTCCAAAAGTAATTAACTCATTCTGTGCTCTTTGGCAGCCTCTGGTGGCCACTGCCACTCATTCGCCACCATTATAGGAAGCATTACTTTAACCTTACGCATTCATGATGACTATTTTTTACTTTTCAGTTCAATTCACACATTTAAAAAAAATGTTTAAACCCAACAATAACAAAACATTGACAACTAAAATGACCATACAGCACATGGGCTACCTCCATCTGACTTCATCATGTCTCTGCAAGTTGAAGAACGCATTCATGCACTGAAATGAATGGAATCCAATAGCCACAGTATGTTTTGGAAAATGCTAATGTCAAGTGCAGTGTCTCTGCTGCCTGTGTGTGCTGCTAGACTCTGCCAGATAGGACCACCTGCACGGGTCTTTAATTCAGCGTTAAGGCTCCAATGATTGCAGGGATGCTGGCAGGGACTTGGGGTTATAGCCACATAATGGTTGCTATGCAAATGCCTACTGTACCACGTTAAGTCTAATTCAGCATCTTATATGGAGTGCATCAACACCACTTATATGGTAATGTTCATTCAATAGAGACAGAGTTCCCATTATGCGCCTCTTGAGTGATTTGAGTGATGGACCGCCCGCCCAGCCGGGCCCGGCTCAATTTAACCCCGTCGAAGGGTACACACGTTCGCCCATCGCAACAGCCGCTACTTAAAGCGCTGGAGGAGGGGAAAAAAAGATATAAAAGAGCCTGCTTATTTTGTATATGCAGCACTTCCCCCGGACGGGTATGAAATTTTAAACATGTCATTAGGATTCACAGGCATTCCCTTGCCAGACCTGCTCGCAGACATCAGAATTGCTAATTTGCCAGTTTCAGCCCATGGACGGGGCTGGTTGGTGGTGGTGGGAGAGGAGGAGGAGGATGGGGCATGAATGGAAACAGGAGTCTGATTTGTCCTGATAACCTTGAACCCCACGAAGCTCAGCTTCCTCCGATGGCTGTACAACACAGCTCAATCAGTCCCTCTTTATCATGTTAATCTGAGCCGCTGGTCAGCCCAGCACTGCCCAACGCGGTCGGCCGCTCGGTCGGTTGGTGGTGGCACACCGACTTGATATCCTGACCACATTTAGTCTGCCATTAGATGACATCACTTCCTCCTGACTCAGTGTCTGTCTAGCGCCCTATCAACAGTCATCAGGCCGCAAATAACATCCCTAAAATTGTTTTTAATACTTCATATCATATGAAGACATGCAAATCCATTGACTCCTTCAAAACCACTCTCAAAGGGCACCTACATATGGCTGCAATTCAAAACTGGGCCCTCCGTAAATCCACCCCATTTTCCCCAATTGTATGTCTTTCTTTTCCATTGTACCTCCACTATGACCTCTGCTTATGAGAAGGGAATATTTGTATGTGTCTAAATGTCTTGATGAAATGAACAGGGTGGCCTCTATTGTAAGCAAGTAGAAACGCTTAATGGTGCTGTCCACTCCCAGTTATCAGTATTGAGTTGTGCTTGAAAAGTACTGTAATAAACGAATGAATGAATGAATGAATGAATGAATGAATGAATGAATGAATGAATGAATCAATCAATCAATCAATCAATCAATCAATCAATCAATCAATCAATCAACCAACCTTCAGCTGGAATTCTTATTATTATGGAATAGAATCAACCTGCAGGCCAGAGCCCACTGCTGCTCTGTCAAAACATTTATTCATTATTATTCTAATCTCCATGTCAGTTATCTAGTGTAATCCTGGGCGCTACACCTCCTCTGCCAACCTGGTGGTGGGGGGGTGGGGGGGGGGGGGGGCAGCAGACTGACCTCATGCTTCCTTCTGTGCATGAGGAGTCCACATCTGTCACTTTGACCAGTAAGAGTGCCACATCCCCCACCCACACCCCTATAACACTTTTAAATACGGCAGTCAAAAGGATGCTGTGATCCAGAAAATTTTTGAGAGCAACCGCAGCAGAGTCTCAACACTCAGATCCAACGCACAGATCCATCTATACATCTATCTTTATATCAAATATATATCAAAGATCGCTGCTTGCGTTTGACGTTCTGATCCGACTGATGCATTTTCCTAGCCCTAAGATGAGGTGAAGCCGACGGACATATAGACCTGATAAGGAAGAAAGGCACTGACAGGGTTATGACTCAGCACTAGAGATGTGAAACCTCAAATTGGTCAAGCTAAGCATTTCAGAGCTGATTTTGATTCAAGTGGACTGACTGGTCAGCCGCGGCACACACGCACACGCACACACACACACACACACACACACACACACACACACACACACACACACACACACACACACACACACACACACACACACACACACAGATGGGCAGGGATGGAGTTGCTCTTAGACGTGGACGCTTCATCAGCACATCAACACAGGGAGGATCAAGCAGCCCAGCAGCACTGAGATAGAATGCAACCATTGTATCATATACCGCGTTATATCGATATTAATCCATTCATTTGATTTTGAAATATGAGTTTGAATCCTACCGGTATGTGTGTGTGTGTGTGTGTGTGTGTGTGTGTGTGTGTGTGTGTGTGTGTGTGTGTGTGTGTGTGTGTGTGTGTGTGAGAGAGAGAGAGAGAGAGAGAGAGAGAGAGAGAGAGAGAGAGAGAGACTGTGACCAGCTGATGTTCATTGATGCTCACTCATAATATCAAGGACTGTCAAGATCTACAGTACATCTATCACAAGATGTCCAACTTGCTTCTAAACAAGTTTTTGCACAGAAATGAAAGCACTGGTACATTTGAAATGTATGGATGGAAATCATGGGGAAAAAAAGCTTGCATGGGAAGATAAAATATTGTGAAAACAGTATAGTGAACCTCATGTCGTGATACGTATTGCACCGTGACTTGACCGTAATGCTACTGTAAGACACATCAACTAAATACAAAAAGCAACTTGCAGCGGCCACTCTCTGCCTTTTTTCCTTTCCCAACAAAGCCCACCACCAGCATATCATACCCATAAAACGTGGCTGTTGTTGTGAGTCCCCGATGAGAGCCCAGCCAGGCTCCTGCTATTAAAAGAATCAAAGTAGGGATCTATCATCATCGGCAGGGAAGAGCGCGAGCAACACCGGGGTGGAACTCTCTCTCGCCGTTTCCTGTCACACGCAGCCTCAGCGGCACACGCGCACACACGCCTCGCACAGTGCCATCTTTCACCCATGCCAGCCGCTTGCCTCCCTCCTGGCCCACTGTGCCCACTGTGCCCGGGTATAGCTCATGGCCCTGACAACAACATCCATTCATGCCAACGCAGGGCTCAAGACGGCGTGACGCGTCTCGAGCACGTCTGCGGCTGCGCTGTGCGAAAAGGGACCCGTTTACATATTCCAGCAGAGAGTGGCTTATTCGCAGGCAAGTGGATCATGCACTGTGCAGTGTGTGTGTGTGTGTGTGTGTGTGTGTGTGTGTGTGTGTGTGTGTGTGTGTGTGTGTGTCTGTGTATGTGTGTACACCACACACATCCGGTGCATGGATCACAAATATCACGCACGCACGCTCACGCCCACACACACACACCTTTTCACATAATTAAATGCTTCATTTAAAAAGCAGGCTTTGATGATTTCTCTGGTAACACCTTGTCATGACGGCCGGTCTGACTTGAAGCAGGGGTGGTAATTGCATCCCCGCGGAGGGCGAAGGGGGGGGGGGGGGGGGGGGGGGGGGGGGGAGTGAGTGTGTGTGTGTGGGGAGGGTGGGGGGGGCAATTGCAAAGCTTGTGTATAGGCACTCTTCACAATGCTAGGTATGCCGAGAGCATGTGCACTTTGCAGCAGTAGCAGCTGCCGTAGAACAGCCGCAGCAGGCGCTAGTGTCTTATGCGGAGGCCCAAACTCTTACCCTGCCTTAAAACATCATACTTACCCACTAACTACAAAAATTAAAATAAAAGCACCGTAAATATTTTATTTCATCCATAAATAGAGAATATTTCACCCAATGGGGTCTGCTACTGTCACAAGTTGATGATGTCATAGGTCCATGTGTGGTCTATCCTTAAGGCATTATGGAATGACAAGTTATGAAAAAGAATCCTCTGAAGCTTATATTAACTTACTAGAAAGTATGAAGTTTTTTTTGTTCATTAGCATATATTGTTCATAGGGCTATAAACTGAGATGGACATATGATATCACCTTACAATAGGAACAATCCCTATTGAGTGAAAGATTCTCTATTTATGAAATAGATTAAATCATTGAAGTGTTTTTATTTTGTAATTTTAGTTCTAGAGGGCCAGTATAATGTTCTAAGGCATACTCGTCTTATTAGCCATCTTATTAGCACGGCGCAACGCTGAACCACTGCAGCACCGTTGCAGTGCAACGCCGAACCACTGCGGCACCGTTGCAGTGCAACACCAAACCATTGCAGCACCGTTGCAGTGCAACACCAAACCATTGCAGCACCGTTGCAGTGCAACGCCGAACCATTGCGGCACCGTTGCAGTGCAACACCAAACCATTGCAGCACCGTTGCAGTGCAACGCCGAACCATTGCGGCACCGTTGCAGTGCAACGCCGAACCACTGCGGCACCGTTGCAGTGCAACACCAAACCATTGCAGCACCGTTGCAGTGCAACGCCAAACCATTGCAGCACCGTTGCAGTGCAACGCCGAACCACTGCGGCAACGTTGCAGTACAACACCGAACCGCCACGGCTAACGCAGATGCCGGAAAGTGCACTGGCTCCTTCTGGGTATGTCCATGTGGTGAACAACACAAGAGTCAATAACTGTAAGTAATCATCACACAACTGAATGCACTATAAGGGCAACATAACCAGCATCAGCTTGGCTAAAGGCATGATCTCCAACAAGTGCTAATCCCACCTCCTGTAACATGGCCTGGAGGCATGATTTAACTCTCTATCTAACCTGAAGATGCTGCCTTTTGTCTTTTGAAGTGGAAGCAATAGATGGATACCGCCGAACAGATGGAGATGTTGGATGCTTTCAGGAATTATTAATGGCACGCTATGATCCCAAATGACCTTCAGCAAATAGTCTCCCAGCACTGGAGTACATACGCACGCATCCACACATACACTACACGCACCTCACTCTGCAGCCATGCTGTATGGACTTCACGCGTGGGGGCGATCATTACTGCACTTCAGACTCCCAGTATTGGGGAGGTTTGCAGGATGGCATCCTATTATTATTTTTTTTTTATCGCTCAAAGAGGCTACACAGTTTTCACCATCGCACACAATCCCAGGAATAGATTTGAGATTCCTGCAGCAAAACACGCTAATTCCATAAAGCCCAATTTGATTCACCTCCACCACAAAGGGATCTAGTGTATAGTACGCTGACAATTATTCTGCAGAAAAGGCTTTACTTTAGTTATTTTTTTAAAATAAAACCTCTTGTCATTGGCGGATGGCGCATGTGGTTGCTCAAGGGATGCATGCGTACAAAAATGTCTCCAACAGAAATGTCTATAACAGCCAAATTACTGTCACATGCGGATAAACATTCAGTTCATAATAACACAACACTGAACGGTCGTTGGATTGGAGCGAAACCAAGACGTTTTTAAATGCTACAACTCCTTTCTATTCCTGCAGTGAATACGACACAATGCCACCGAATATATCTTCAGGGACGTTATTTGGGGGAAAATACTGTACGCCGTAGTGTTAACACCCACTGGAATGTATTGAATTTGCATTCAGGGATTTTGGGCTTAGTTAAAATCTCATAGGCCTCTATTTGCAGAACCTTTGCACCCTTTATGCAATGCCTGCTCATTTACTGATGGTTACAATATGACTTACAGATAAATACTATACAGCAAAAGATCTGATTCATTATGATGATTGTGCTATTGAAAACGAATTCAATGGCTCTGTGCTTCAATTATGATTATATAAGCATTATATTCATATTGAACTGCATTAAACACAACTGGAGACTAGTGCTAAGTGAATGAAATCAGTATTTAATTTATCCATTTCAAACTCTGCGAGCTGTACAAACAATTGAATGTGTTAATTTATTTATTATTATATTTTTTCTAATGATACTGTGTATTACAGGAAGTGTGTCTTAAATGTGTGTGCTACAGCTGGATGATCGTGTTACCACACCCTTGGATTGTTTGTATGTGCAAGGTTTTTTTTAAGCCTTTTTTCCTAGCGAACAAAATTTGCGCTGGTTGCTCTCAGAAGATAGTACTGCATTACTTCAGAGCCACATCTGAGGGAGAATTGATCAAACATTTTCTCACCCTCTCTGTAAGAGCAGGAAGGAATACATTATTTGAGTGGCGTCTATCTCCTCCGTACACCCCGAGTAGCCTGTGATTAATTACCACAGGGCTCACTAATGAGCATGTGTAAAATTAACACAATAGCAATGGGATGTTTACTAAAGATTGCTCGAGCCTGGGAAATAAATAATCCCTCATGTATAAATTATAATAATCCCACCACTATAATAGTAATAAAAATAATAATAATAATAATCCACTCCAAGATCAAAGAAGGAAGGCTGTCTAATCATTTGCCCATGAAATGTGTCGAAGATCAAAAACACACAACTTCCATCCCTGCATGCCCACTGAAATAACAGCGGTCTGGTTAGCTGAGTTGGTGCTTAATTCTACGCTGAAAAAGCCGCAAAATTAATCCACGACAGATCCTACTAACGAAACACCATTACATATCGTAGTTTAATGAAACGTTTCATTTCCAATAACTACCGGTACATATACAGTAGCTTAATTTTTGCAGCTTGTGCAAGAGCCTTCTCTGTATTTTCCACACATTGCATTGTGCATACAGTGGGATTCCATAGTTCAGGTGGTTCATACATACAGTACAATTGCAATACACCGAAAAAGGAGCCGGGGCAACAGTAAAGGTAGATGTACTCATCTTTTTCCTAGGTAGGTGTACTGTATATTGACATCAGCAAACAACGGGGGCAATATAAAAGAATTATAACAATAACCACTTTCATGACGTGACGTCCCTATTTCGGATACATTTTCTCAACATTTCCTAGAAGCTTTCAACATTCTGAATGAACTCAACAAGGCTTGAGGTAATGCGCAGTATCAGCATACATCAACGCGTTTGCCTGTGAAATACTCGGTGACACCGAAAAGACATGCATTCCGGAAGACCTCCGTGCTAAACTATGAAACGAATTCAAGACGTCTCGACTGATGCCTCCTGCAACATGCTGCTAGACGTTGAAACCACATGTTTCTCAAAAAACACTGGCTTCAGAGGCAGGAGCGAGCACATGCATTCCTTTCTGACTATCTATCACAATCACTGCGCACAACAGCCCCCCCTCCACGCACATGCACACACGCACCACATGCACACATGCACACACGCACACACAACGCCACACACACACACACACACACACACACACACACACACACACACACACACGCTGGAAGGCACAACAAAGCGGTCTCTGCTGAGATGCTGTGGTTAAGACGTTCACACAGAACACATCTCGCTCTCTCTCATAACAGCAGCATGTCACCTACGTCAAGAACACTATTTACAGACAGAAGCACAGAACACACGCGATAGCCGTTTGTTTCCTGTGGACGGCTGCGCGCCGTCATGTCTGCTACGAGCTATTACATTCACTGTCGACCCCCTCAGACATGTTAACGTAACCCTCAAATTAGCTTTTAGAGTTCTGTGGTACGCTGAATACAATGTGAACAAATGATAGTTATCTGGTCCTTTCTATATGTGTGTGCGCGAGTGTGTGCATGCGCAAATCTGTATGTTTGGCTGTGTTCCTTTCTGTGCATCTGATTTATGGCATGTTCGTTTGTGTGTGTGTGTGTGTGTGTGTGTGTGTGTGTGTGTGTGTGTGTGTGTGTGTGTGTGTGTGTGTGTGTGTGTGTGTGTGTGTGTGTGTGTGTGTGTGTGTGCGTGCGTGCGTGCGTGCGTGCGTGTGTGTGTGTGTGTGTGTGTGTGTGTGTGTGTGTGTGTGTGTGTGTCCAGTTAATTTCACTTAATTGAATAATGAATGTACATTCTGGATGTGGTCTGTTTGTTCCACCTGCATGTAAAATGATGATGATCATGATGCTCAGGAACATAATAATGTTCCTGATGTCTGTGGTGGAGGTTCTCTCAGTACCTTCATGATGCTCTGTGACATCATAGAATGTGGGTTTGTTTCGCTGTTATTTCTCCAGGAAGGTTTCGGGGGAATTTCACCCGTGTTTAAGTGTTTCATTTTTTCTTCACTGGACCAATCTCACAGGCCTTAGGAATGTTCCCAACTTAATTGCTCTTTTTTCAGGAATATTTTAAAAACAATATGTACGTGATAGGTCTCCCCCTTACAATCTTTGATATATTGTCATGAGTAATATTTTGTATTGAGTATTTTACATTGGGTAAAATATACCCATGTTAAATGATGGTGTAAAGAAAAGTGTTCTAGGGTTCAGAAGGTTTTATTCCAAATTGCACTCTTCCAGGACCGGGGTATAGCAGAGGACAGGATTTTTGGAGCTATAAAACTGTGGGTAACGCGTCTGTCTGACAGTGGGAAGTCATTAAGAGCAGTGTTAGGGCTGTGTAGCTTTGATAATAATTGAGAACACTCGGGTTTGGGCAGATTCCTCCTCGACTAGCCCTAAGACACACATGAAAGGCATTAATAAAGCCATCAGCGCGGTGGGAACACGACCCCCTCCCCACTCCCCACCCCGCAACTATATTGACAAAAACAAAAACTCAGGGAGACGACAGCTGCTAACGCTGATTAGCAACAGTCAGATTCCTCCGAGCGAATAAAAAAGTCAGTCAGTCATGCCTGCGTGCCTGCATGCTTTTTCTTGAAAATTCCACTTGTTTCGCTGTCACAGAGATCAATTAAGCGGCAAAGACGAAGCCCCTATATCTGTAATGAGGGAAAAAAGAGAGAGAGAGAAAAGAAACACAACGTGTACTCCAGCAGCAAATGCATACGCAGCTACAGCAAGCTATTACTTTCAATTTAGTTGACAAAACTCTGCATCTCTTATTGGACTCTGTTAAGGTCTGAAACGCAAGCAGAGAGAGACAGAGAGAGAGACAGAGAGAGAGACAGAGAGAGAGAGGGTGACCAGATCCAAACTGTTCATTTGAGGGACAGAAGTACAGCATTAAGGGGACAAACGGAGGAAACATGGGATGAAAACAGGGTTAGCAAATTATTAATGTCTTGATGTCATATTGAAAAACCAAATTGAGGAAGTATAGCAAAAAATAGTTTATCTACGTTCTACAAGCTCAAAACGTGTCATGCTGCAACGCATTTTGAGCTTGTAGATCGAGAATTTTTGATACGACATACGACAGGTAGGCCTACATGTAGCGTGGCCCCTCTCAAGTGAGTGTGGAAATACTCCTCTAGTTATTTGAACAGACTAAGAACTAAAACACATCTATAGATGGAAAAGAGACAACAGAAAGCCACATCTTAGGGTGTTTGAACACTGATGACGTCTGTCAGTCACAATGTGGGACACGTGGGTTTCAATTTGTGGGACAGACACCTAAAACGTTTTGGAAACAAGAAACTGTCCAACCTAAAGAGGGACATCTGGTCACCCTAGAGAGAGAGAAATAAGCATTTTTTTTTACATTGGGGAGGAGATCCTTTTTTGGGGGGGAGGTGGGCTCACATAAAGAGGGTGATCATAAGCACATCCTGGGGACTTTGAGCGAGGGTCTTTGCTGACACTGCTGTTGTTGTTGTTGTTGTCGGGGGGTTCTGGGGGACCAGACACAGCTCATATATACACCGAGTGGAGCAGCAGCAGCAGCAGCAGCATGCCGACTGCTGGCTGACAAGGGCCTAGCTGTGCTCAGCACTAGGAATGCTCTCATCCAGAAACACGGAACGAACCAAGCCCAGGGGAACAAAGACAACAATATGCCACAAAAATAAAGCAAGGGGGGAAAAATTGAAAACAAAACAACAACAAAAAAAGAAAAATCCCCTGGAAAGTGCCAGTGTTGGCCGATTGCCAGCTGCACTCCACATTACCAGGGATCTTGGAGAGCCTAATCAGGCGAGGAGGGAGGGGAGGGGGGGAGGAGGGGGGGGGTTGCTCCTGATGTGCGCAACGCGACGGGGAACAATCAGTAATCAGATATTCCATGTTATGAGAATAGGGGGGTGGAACGCTTGTCTCACATAGGTCAAGCACCTCTCCGCAGACAGTCAAGCCCCCTTTTGCTCTACACACACCCCCACACACTTTTGTCTGGGAGGCCCACCCTCCTCATTTGGACCGCGGCACTCCATTCATCAGTACACCGCAAACTTGTTGGGGCCAGCGTCGTATGCAAAGGGACTGGGTATGGTATTCAGTGCTCTTATACACTATAACCGCGAATAGAGTTTAAATGTTAAATAATAATGCAAGGAGTTCACAAGAGGGGTATGATTGTATTAAAGCACCGTGTCCCTGAATAAGCCGTGCATGCGCTGCGCCTTTAAACAAAGTTCATTGCCTTGCACATTCTACCTCCTTTCATCTTTGTAATTAGCACTGAAGCAGCATTTCTTTTATTTCAAATAAATGCATGTGCATAAAAATCAATCCTAAGTAGACTGCTCTGGCAAGGCTGTTTTTTCTTTGTTATTTATGATGATAATAAGATTCTTTTCATGCGGCTTAGTTGGGGGAAAAGTCTTTTTCGAACGTCGGTAACCTTGAGAATTGTTTTTTTGGCTGAGACACGTGCCGATTCCTTTGTGAAGTTCCAATATCCTCTGTAAAAACGATGTTGTGTTGTGGCAACATGTGCTGGCACAGACACCAAAGTGAAGAGGTTGGTCAGCTATTGAAAATCTCAGTAGCCTATCGCAGCGAATTAGAGCCAGACCGATGCCAGATTAAACAGCTGTCTCATAAGCAAATCATTAAAAGTTTATTAAAAATAAACACCAAATAATATTTTGATAGATATACTGTATATAAACACAAACAGAACTTTATTTCACTTAATCACTTCTTAATCACCACTCAAGCCCTATCAAAAATATACAATACTGTATAGGGCTACAATATATCAAATCTATAAATAAAATCACAATGCATTGCAGAGTTTCTGGGTTTGTGGATTTGCAATTTTAGAAACATTTAGCCTACAATGACGTATAATACAAAAAGATGCTTGGTCTAAAGCGGTTGAAAACAGCGACATTGTGGAGTAACCACGGCTTTCTTATAGCCAATAAATCTTTGCATTTGTGTGTGCAGAAGTTCCTCTTTCTTTTGCTGTGTTGCCAGGTTTGCAACAGAAACAAGTGGCCAGCACAAATGAAAATAGCTGATCTACAAGCTCACTGTGTCACATTGTGATATTGTGCATCTGTAATTTAAAAACAAATTGAGAATTAAACTCAATATTTGGAATATTATTTAATCCATTTTTTAATAAAAGAGCCACACCAATATTCCAATATACAATATTACGTGATGAATGTGGAAAAACACTGGTTTAAACATTAGGAAGCAAGACCAAATAAGCAATTACTGACTTCAATTACTCACTTTAGAAACAAGCCCATTTCTCAGTAACTTCCTACATAAGAAAAACAAGTCAACAGTTGCTTAATACAGTAAGCAGACATTGCTTATTGTGTGCTTTGGTTCCGGTCCCCACCAGTACCTTGGCGTGGACTCTCATGCAAGGTGTTATATCATTAGAACTAGTTGTTCTTGGACAGCACCCTCTGGTGTTTGGGAGTGCTCAATTTCAGCTGATTTTTTGTCAATTTGCAGGTGCCTCATCGGAGGGTTGTAATAATGTAAACGATGCCACACCATCCTACGAGGAGAAGCCCCTAATGGTCTCTGCAGGGACGTCTAATCAAACGCACCAACCCACCTCTTCTCTCCCCCTTTTGCAATCAAGCTGCAGTGCACATGTTGTGACGACCTTTGTTAACGGCTGCCTGCCTCCCTCGTCTCATCAAAATTCCAAACCACCTCTCATTTTTCATCCTTTGTTCCTCACCTAGGGGTCCCTACATGCCATAGCCGTTCTCTGTGGAGCGCAGACCAGTCGGTGGAGGCGTTCATATTGCTGGGGACCCCCATGACCCCTTTACTCCCATCTCCTGCTCTCACAGACCCATTACTTTACCACTACATCGATGGAGACACCATCGGCCTCGGCTCTGTAGATGCCTGCGTGTTTAATACTGCCGGGCGTCGAAGTCCTTGACAACGGCAGGTAATTTATCTGATGATAATTGACAACAGAGGGAACAGAGATGGACAAGATAACGTTAGCCGTAGTGCACCTGTATGTACCATAAGTGCTGACTGAGGCGATGTGTGGACCGGCGACGTTCCTAAAGGCTGTCAGCGGCAGTCAGAGAGCAGCTCTCACAATGTCACTCCAGGTTAGAGATTAGATTAGCAGCGCCCAAAGAAACAAGCATGACCTGACCTGAACCCGACCCTGGCACAGCACGGCATGGTTTAGAACTCAGCCTTTGTTAATAAGACAGCTATTTTTTCACCGGGTGAAATCAGACTTTTAACGTCATGCTGTAATTTAAAGGAGAATTCCACCCCAGAAGGATTTCTTACCTTTATTTGCAATTGACACCCGTTGTGAAAATAAATAAATAAATAATAATAATAATAATTCTTTATGGCTATTTCCCCTGCCCCAAAATAAGCTTAGAATGAGGCTATGGGATGTTATTCAAATTCACCTACTATCCACCTACTTTCCATCATTCCAAAATGCATTTTTTGCTATTATCTCTCCACCATGTTAGTAGTGTGTTGACAATTACACTTTTGCTTCATCAGTGGTTCAGCTGTCTCAAAAAGTGGGGGTGTGCTGCACGGTTTAAGGCTGAACCACTGCTAAAGCAAAGTGAAAGTGTCAGTGTCTGTACACTACTGGCATGGTGGAGGGACGACATATAGCAAAAAATGCATTTTGGGGCGATGGAAGAGTGTGAATTTGAACAACATCCCATAGCCCAATTCTAAGCTTATGTAGGGGTAGGGGAATCAGCCATGAATTAACTAAATAAATTAACAACTGGACCACTGGGGGGGGGGACCCCCACCTTACACATAACACATCAGAACATCCCACGTCATCAGCTTATACTGTAGAGCATCTTTTCCCTCTACAGCAAATATAGGCAAGATGACACCTGTCAGCTATAAGTATTAGTTTACTAAATATATACCGTATGAGTGTAAGGGTTAATCATAATCAGTTGTAACGCCACAGTGGTCCTGCACACACCTATTCAGGGCAGCACTGTTTGTCGCGTACATTTACAGAAAGCCGAAAAACCCAAACGAACTAAAATCGCAATCTGCTTCCACGTGCATGGGAAGATCACTGTTACTTCTCACACTCATCAAAATATAGTGGTTGCTTTGCGACTTTCAAAAAAAACCTCTGAGGATCTGTCAGTAGTTTGTTTGTTTGCGTGTGTGTGTGTGTGTGTGTGTGTGTGTGTGTGTGTGTGTGTGTGTGTGTGTGTGTGTGTGTGTGTGTGTGTGTGTGTGTGTGTGTGTGTGTGTGTGTGTGTGTGTATGGCACAGTCATATGGCAATGTGTAAGTTAGGCTTAAAAGCGATAAACCATCGCAAACAATGCCTACTTTGCCTGCCTGGAGAAGGGTCTGGTTACAGTATACAACAACGGAACAGCTTGGTGTGTTTCATAGAAAAGCAGGCCAACTGGCTTGTCAGAGCTAGGAGGTGGAGGGATGGAAGATAACCAACGTATAGTTGGCTCACATCTGACCGATTTGTGACTGCAGAGAGCAAAGGGCTGTTTCTTCATCATCTTTATCATCTTTGAAGAAAAACTAACTGAGGCTCCATGTACCTCACATGTCAAAATGGGTGGTTTTCATTATGCTGATTCCATTCCAAGCATTAGGTTTGCTAAATAATCATAATAAAATGAAATAAAATAAAACTAGACCAGTGCCCCTCGTGGCACAGGTCTCCACCAGGCCAGATCAGCTTGTGGCCTCCTGGTGGCACTATAATAGGCCAATGTGAAAAGGGTGCTATTTATCGTTATGCCTGATTAATGGGAACTGAAGAAGGTACTTTGAACCATCAAAGGGTGCCAAGCACGAGCAGGGTCTTAAGATGGGGAAGGGGGTGACGTAGCAGTTGACGTAACGTCAACCCTGACCGACTTCACCATACTGGTGGAGACAATAAAATAAAAATGGCCATAGACGTCATGAAAAATGTGATGAAAAAAAAAATGTGATGAGGTCAGCTCAGCATAGTGAAAACCACTTAGTTTGACATGTCACATGCTATTTAAAGAAGAATTCATTTGTGGTATGTTTGCCTTATTATGCCTTCACATGTTATTTGATGGAGGCTATGGATTTGGGACTGATGAAAAATTCTCCGCTTTTTTTTTTTTTTTTTGCGAGGTGCATTGGGGATCAATTTGTTTTTTAACCTTCACAGATGATAAATCCGCTGAGGAACGGACCTTTGCTCCCTGTGGTCACAGATCGGTCAGATACGACCCAGCTAGTGGGTGGGTGTGGGCAGGGAAGGGCCGAGGAGGACTCTATCTCTCTCTTTCCTGGCGGAACATTACGGTAATGGGCTTTATTTACTCTGACGTTAGGGGCAAAGAGAGAACTGGAGGGTGGTGGGGAGGAAACAAAAAAGATGGATTTAAGAAAGAGACAAGGTTGTGTCAGGCGATGCATTATCGCTGTCTGGACTTCCACTTCAGTCTTCACCTTGTGCCTCTCTCTGTCTCTCTCTCTGTCTCTCCCTCTCTCTCTCTCTACTGCCCCTCTGTCTCTCTACTGCCTCTCTGTCTCTGTCTCTCCCTCTCTCTCTCTCTCTCTCTCTCTCTCTTCTCTCTCTCTCTCTCTCTCTCTCTCTCTCTCTACTGCCCCTCTGTCTCTCTACTGCCTCTCTGTCTCTCTCTCTCTCTCTCTCTCTGCCTCTCTGTCTCTGTCTGTCTGTCTGTCTGTCTGTCTGTCTGTCTGTCTGTCTCTCCTCTCTCTCTCTCTCTCTCTCTCTCTCTCTCTCTCCTCTCTCTCTCTCTCTCTCTCTCTCTCTCTCTCTCTCTCTACTGTACGCCTGCCTCTGGCTCGCACGCAGGGGAGCAGAGCTGCCCCCACTGCCAACCAACACCTCCTCGCTCCTTATGTGTTTTTTCTGTCCTCGGTGTTCGAGTCAGACAAAACGCAAAATCAATAATGCTTTCTCTCTCCCCATTTCCTCAGCTCTTTGATGCAACTTCAAAAAGGCCAGAGGCCCAGGCCCTCCAGAGGCCCATAGGAGGGGAAAAAAGCCCAACGGTAGAGAAAAAAAAGCATGCACAGAATAAATGTATGGGACGGGTTGGGGAGAAAGAGGCACTTCTTCCCCCTTTCAACCCTTCAAAACGCTGTTAACGTCTACACTAGCCCCAGAAGGCAGTTTTGAGTCTAAAGAGCAAAGTGAGGTAGAAACGTGGCTATTAGGGGTGCAACAATTCATAAAAAAAAAAAAAAAAAAAAAAAAAAACTGAATCGTTCAATACGGGGTACACGGCTCAATACACGCTAATGAACCGCAATATTTTGGTTTGCCTAAGATGGCGGCCTCCATGGTGATTGCTCTGGGCCATGGAATATACACTGTTATCAAAAATTCCATCTAGGACAAGGAATAGCAGTTACAGGGATTGAGAGTAACAGATTGAATGGCTGTCTATGGGCATGATGCACAATCCTGTGTTATAGACAACATCTAGGAAGAAGGTGCTAACGATGCTAATGGTTAGTATTGAGTAGTATTATGACTTGACCTATCAAAAGGACTATTACGGAGTGGTTGCCAAATGATGATGAGCATTGAACTATTGTTTAATACTGTTTAATTGACGGCGATCAACACCAAACTAATACTAGTACAAGTACAAGTAGTTTGGGAGAGGAGGTTGTACAGATGAAACCAAACGGGACACTTAATGCGAACGGACAGGATTTTGCTGTGTATAGTGTAAAAGCAAGACCTATGTTTTAGCACTGGGGTGGAAGCTAAACCAAGTCCCCAATGTCAGCTGCAAGAACAACCTACAGTGATGTCTACTTTAAAAAAATACACAAAGAGGTTCTTTCACTTCATGGATAGTGTGTGATTATCGTTAAGGTATGCCGAGAGAGAGAGAGAGAGAGAGAGAGAGAGAGAGAGAGAGAGAGAGAGAAGAGAGAGAGAGAGAGAGAGAGAGAGAGAGAGAGAGAGAGAGAGAGAGAGAGAGAGAGAGAGAGAGAGAGAGAGGAGGAAGGGCGTATTCTATTGGCCGTAAAAATGCTGCATGACAGCGTAGACACTTCAAAGGATCCATAAGAGACTCCTCCTGAAACACAGAGTGAAAGTCAAGCAGGAAACGACCATGACATTACAGACACATGTGACTGCGACCAGCCCGGTGGCCTACACCTCAGTGGATAATCTCAACCTCCCATGTAAAATAATCATATTACTTGAACAATTGAGTGAGAATAGCCAATCTACAGGCCCAAAACACCTAACACTGTGAGGCATTTTTTCTTATTGACAGGGAAAAGTGTCTTATTGACAATCTTTGCTACCATGTCTGCTTCTTAGAAGCTTTTTTTCCCTGTAAAGTCACTTGCAAATAGTTACTGGTTGAAGGTTTTGGGGGTTTGTTTCTAAAGTGTACAGTACTTATTTGGGCTTGATTCCTAATGTTGTTTAAACCAGTAGTTCCCACATTTCACATCTAAGAACCCCGGATTAACATGTAATTTTCCACACTCATCCATCTGAAAATATGTTGTGCCTTCTTTATTCAATAAATTAAGTATTCCAAATATTTCAATTTATTCTCAAAACGCTTTCAAATTACAGATGCACAAACTCATAATGTGTTGCTGTGAGCTTATAGATGAGCTTATAGCTTATTTCATATACCTGGCTACTTGTTTCTCTTGCAAATCTGGCAACAAATTAAGAGATAACGGGAACGGCAGCCAGTTTTTTATCTTACAGTATGCAGCATTAATATGGTCTTTTTTCATTCTTGTTGTTTAAAAAGGTCTTACAAGTCCTCAAATCATTACTTCACTGTCATCTGGGGACCCTGTCAAAATTGAGTCACTTTCCTACATTACTGAACTGCCAAGTAGAAAACCTTGAGTGAACTATGTGAGTAGACGTTTGGAAATGAGAAACGTTATAGGTAATTGGACATAAAGCGGTCGCTGAATGGGCCTCAGACAGACGGCAGTGTGTGTGTGTGTGTGTGTGTGTGTGTGTGTGTGTGTGTGTGTGTGTGTGTGTGTGTGTGTGTGTGTGTGTGTGTGTGTGTGTGTGTGTGTGGGGGTGGGTGGGTGGGTGGGTGTAACTATATAGCTGTGATGATGACGTACAGCATGAGTGCTTCTCAAATATTTTCATATCAAGGATCCCCAAACGTGCGCGTTTGGCCGTGTGCCACATGCATGCAGTGCAAGGATTTGAAAAGAAAATAGGACTGAAGTGTTTAATATGGGGAGAGAAATGGGACAATATTATCTTCACACGAATGCGTTCATACGAACGCGTTTTGAAGTTGTACAAATCCTTTACGATATTTGACAAAAGTCTTTTCACATTTTGCAAAAGTCTTTTCACGATTTGCAAAAGATTTTTGTATTTTTACAAAAAAATATTAGATTTGTGTGTGTGTTAATCCTTGAAAAACATTTGTAAATCCTCAATTCTGCTTGTGAATTCTAAAAAAACACGTGTCATTCCCTTTTCTTTTTGAATCATTTTGACCCAAACATCATGCTCGTTTATGATAATTTTCACAAATGTATTGTAATTATTCTGCGATTTACTAGTTTGTCTTCAAGATTTACTAATGTTTCTCTGTGATTCACAAACTAAATTCCATGAATGACAAATATTTCTTCGCGATTCACAGATGTTTTTTGTATCTTTACAAAAAAAATATAAGATTTGTGTGTGTGTTAATCCTTGAAAAACATTTGTGAATCCTCAATTCTGCTTGTGAATTCCAAAAAAACACGTGTCATTCCCTTTTCTTGTTCAATAATTTTGACACAGATGTCATGCTTTTTATGGTGATTTTCACAAATTTAATGTTGTATCCACAAAAGAAATTATGATGGAATTACAGGCACTTTCATCATCAAATATGTGTAAAGCATCAACTCTGTGTGTTGCCACCAGGTGGCCACCATGCATTTGTGAGTAAATCCCAGTCTTTTGTGAATTTATTTAAGACACAAACACACCAAGCACGCTGGGATTATTGTGTCAAAAAGATTGATTGGCTGCCTCGTTTCTAGGCTACCTCTAGGCCAATGGGAGACTTGACTTGCCATAAAACCCATAGTCTGAAAGACGCTAGGGCCATTATTGAGAATGGGACAGAAGTAGGGACAAATGGACTGAGTCAGGCAAAAGTGCAGTTGTAATGATCTTAAATCCTTTTATTAGAGCTGGTTTTGTTGTAAACAGCATAAACACAACACTTTAGAAGCCGAAAATAGCTCTTATTTGCGCCGCCCTTGTTGAAATCAACGCATTTCCAACTCCAGTTTGCCCCTATTCTAGCCGAACAAGGCACAATGTGCCTCGGTTGTCAGCCAGACAGTGTTGCCAACCTGGCACATTTGTCACTATATTTCGTTTTCTTTCCAGACCCCTCTATCGCCAAAATTAGTGAAAAGCTCCTGGCGGAAAATCTAGTGCTTTTTTGGCTGCTGAGTTGGGGTGAAATTGATTGACAGGCGCCATAAATAAAACCCTCATTTTCACCATTTTCCTCCTATGACAGTGGTTTTCATCCAGTGGACCCAGGCTAAGATGGACAGTTGCTTAACCACATGTAAATCTTTGAGAGCGTGAAACCAAATGGACCCTTGCAGGTCCATTTGGTTCCATTTGCAGTGTTGCCAACTTGGCGCATTTGTCGCTATATTTAGCGCTTTTCCAGACCCCCCTAGCGCCAAAATTAGTGAAAAACTCCTGGCGGAAAATCTAGTGCTTTTTGGCTGGAGAGTTGGGGTGAAATTGATTGACAGGCGCCAGAGATAAAACCCTCATTTTTCACCATTTTTCCTCCTATGACAGTGGTTTTCAACCAGTGGTCCCCAGGCTAAATGATGGATAGTTGGTTAACCAGATGTAACTCTTTGAGAGCGTAAAAATGAAACCAAATGGACCCTTGCGGTCCATTTGGTTTCATTTTTAGAGTTAAAATATTCATCATGTGAATTAGCCCAAGTCTAACATGATAATCTTCTACATTCTCTAGTTGTGTAGACTTGGGCTAATTCACATGATGAATATTTTAACTCTTGAGAGTGTAAAAATGAAACCAAATGGACCCGCAAGGGTCCATTTGGTTTCATTTTTACGCTCTCAAAGAGTTACATCTGGTTAACCAACTATCCATCATTTAGCCTGGGGACCACTGGTTGAAAACCACTGTCATAGGAGGAAAAATGGTGAAAAATGAGGGTTTTATCTCTGGCGCCTGTCAATCAATTTCACCCCAACTCTCCAGCCAAAAAGCACTAGATTTTCCGCCAGGAGTTTTTCACTAATTTTGGTGCTAGGGGGGTCTGGAAAAGCGCTAAATATAGCGACAAATGCGCCAAGTTGGCAACACTGCAAATGGAACCAAATGGACCTGCAAGGGTCCATTTGGTTTCACGCTCTCAAAGATTTACATGTGGTTAAGCAACTGTCCATCTTAGCCTGGGTCCACTGGATGAAAACCACTGTCATAGGAGGAAAATGGTGAAAATGAGCGTTTTATTTATGGCGCCTGTCAATCAATTTCACCCCAACTCAGCAGCCAAAAAAGCACTAGATTTTCCGCCAGGAGCTTTTCACTAATTTTGGCGATAGAGGGATCTGGAAAGAAAACGAAATATAGTGACAAATGTGCCAGGTTGGCAACACTGTCTGGCTGACAACCGAGGCACATTGTGCCTTGTTCGGCTAGAATAGGGGCAAACTGGAGTTGGAAATGCGTTGATTTCAACAAGGGCGGCGCAAATAAGAGCTATTTTCGGCTTCTAAAGTGTTGTGTTTATGCTGTTTACAACAAAACCAGCTCTAATAAAAGGATTTAAGATCATTACAACTGCACTGTTGCCTGACTCAGTCCATTTGTCCCTACTTCTGTCCCCATTCTCAATAATGGCCCTAGCGTCTTTCAGACTATGGGTTTTATGGCAAGTCAAGTCTCCCATTGGCCTAGAGGTAGCCTAGAAACGAGGCAGCCAATCAATCTTTTTGACACAATAATCCCAGCGTGCTTGGTGTGTTTGTGTCTTAAATAAATTCACAAAAGACTGGGATTTACTCACAAATGCATGGTGGCCACCTGGTGGCAACACACAGAGTTGATGCTTTACACATATTTGATGATGAAAGTGCCTGTAATTCCATCATAATTTCTTTTGTGGATACAACATTAAATTTGTGAAAATCACCATAAAAAGCATGACATCTGTGTCAAAATTATTGAACAAGAAAAGGGAATGACACGTGTTTTTTTGGAATTCACAAGCAGAATTGAGGATTCACAAATGTTTTTCAAGGATTAACACACACACAAATCTTATATTTTTTTTGTAAAGATACAAAAAACATCTGTGAATCGCGAAGAAATATTTGTCATTCATGGAATTTAGTTTGTGAATCACAGA
>CM076969.1:38926476-38936476 GCA_039105355.1 Benthosema pterotum
GGCCTAAGAAGAAAAAAAATAAAGAAATTGATATAATACTCATGAGAAACTACAGAGATATTAAGTGATACTAATGAAAAATTGTCCCCCCACCCCCACAAGACAAAATATACTTAATTCCGGTAATAAAAAAGCCCTCACTGTGAATCCCATAATAAAGGACAGTAGGTCAAAGGCAATCCTTCCATTATATTGTCTCGCTGAGAAATAAGCCACAGGGAATGCGCTTTCATTCAATTTCACACATTCACCACACACATTTCGCACGTACATCACACACTTCTCACACTTGATTATGAGCAGACTTTCCACACATTATGATCAATATAACACACCTTACACTGACTGTGTCCATGGCCAAGACTTTACACAGGAATACTGAATACGATATTGCATGAAATTGGCATAATATCTTCTGTTCAATCAAAATAAGCTAGTGGGTATAAATGTATCCTGTATATTGGTATGAGCAATATTACATGTTTCTGTTATTTCGGATTCATTTTTATCAACAGTAAAGGTGTTTGAAATTTTGTAATTTATTTGGCTTAAAAAAACAAATGACAAATAGATGAGCTCCAAAATGCTCATATGAGCACAGGTGATTTTGTGGCTGATGGTAAAGCAAACATGCAGCAGCACAGTATATCAAATCATATTTTACAGTGACATTGCCCATGTAGCACACATAATGACAGCTGCATGCCAAACCGTGGTTGTTATTGAACACAGATGAATCATGTGAGTGGTTATGAGCACATATGTTTGGATGGATATGCCTTTTCATGTGTGCGTACATGGAAGAATGAATTGTGTATTTATGTGTGCGGAAAAAAGTGTGTGTGTGTGTGTGTGTGTGTGTGTGTGTGTGTGTGTGTGTGTGTGTGTGTTGTGTGTGTGTGTGTGTGTGTGTGTGCGTGTGTGTGTGTGTGTGTGCGTGCGTGCGCGTGTGTACGTCTGCAAAAGCATGCCTGCATGAGCATGTGTTTTATTTGGTTTGCACTTTCACTACGTGCCTGTGCACAGCTGCGTGTGTGCGGGCGTGTGTGTGTGTGTGTGTGTGTGTGTTTGCATCTGTGCCTGTTTGATGAAGGCGGTTGGGGGGGGTAGGATTAAGCATGCTAGTAGATCAACATCACACAGTGACTGGGAAAGGACCACGAGTAGTCCCACTGTCATGGCCACGTATGTAAAACACACACACACACACACACACACACACACACACACACACACACACACACACACACACACACACACACACACACACACACACTATGCCCCAAAAATGGGTCAGTGGAGCACAACACACGAGGCGAGATATAATGTCACACACACACACACACACACCCACACACACACACACACACACACACACACACACACACACACACACACACACACACACACACACACACACACACACACACGCACGCACGCACACACACACACACACACACAGTGCATAACATGCACCGGCATCAACTCCAAAAGAATCCCAGGCTGGCTGCTGGCTGGCTGTCGCGCCAGCGCCTCGACTTCT
Source organism: Benthosema pterotum (assembly GCA_039105355.1). Classification (NCBI taxonomy): domain Eukaryota; kingdom Metazoa; phylum Chordata; class Actinopteri; order Myctophiformes; family Myctophidae; genus Benthosema; species Benthosema pterotum. The sequence continues at coordinate 38,928,020 of CM076969.1, forward strand.
CCGTCTGCAAGCCACTCCGTTTAGTGCTGCCGCCGTGCCATCCCTACCACCACCCTCCCCCGACCGACACAGACACGTCCTCTGGACTGGAGCACTGAGGGGGTAGTAGGGGGGTCTGACCTCCACAGACACTGCCCCCATGCTCCCCCTACCACAGTGGTTTTCAACCTTTTTGACACCAGGGACCCACCATTTATTTATTCAGCATTTGAGCCACGGACGGACCACTATTTGATGACATTTTAGCCCACAGACCCCCAAAAGCTAAAGATTTATTTTTGTACAGTAGACGAATTAAAATGATGAATAGGCCTATTTAAACTCTTGAGAGTGTAAACATGAAACCAAATGGACCCGCAAGGGTCGCATCATGTTTTCGCTCTCAAAGAGTTACATCTGGTTAAACAACTGTCCATCATTTAGCCTGGGGACCACCTGGAACCCTCTCAAGGACCACTGGTGGTCCCCGAACCACTGGTTGAAAACCACATTAGGCTATATACCTCTCCACTAAAAAAAAGCTTTTCTCCACCAGAAAGATAGCCTACAGAGAAGCATGGTAGAAAACTCTCTAAGTATCACCTCTTATAGAAAACACACGGCCAAGGAAAGAGAATTGCAAAAAATAAAAACGTCAAGTTCAAACAAACAGCCATCCTGATCCTGCCATTACCATTACGGGCGTTTTATAGCACTATTAAGCTTTCTACTAGCTCAAAGAAATAATAAATGTTACTAGGATACTCGTCGTGCAAGAAAAGAGACATCATCATCATTCACTACTACAGCGCAATTCACGTGCAATAGGCATAACTCGGTACAGTACAGGCTGTCTCACTCTCCCTCCCTCTCTCCCTCTGTCTCTCTCCCTCCTGATGTTACACTCTTGCCTCCCGACTGAAACGAGAGAGAGCGCGCGCGCGCGTGGGGGAGAGAGAGACACACACACACCGAGAGAGAGAGAGAGAGAGAGAGAGAGAGACAGAGAGAGAGAGAGAGAGAGAGAGAGAGAGAGAGAGAGAGAGAGAGAGAGAGAGAGAGAGAGAGAGAGAGAGAGAGAGAGAGAGAGAGAGAGAGAGAGAGAGAGAGAGAGAGAGAGAGAGAGAGAGAGAGAGAGAGAGAGAGAGAGAGAGAGAGAGAGAGAGAGAGAGAGAGTTGGCAGGCTATGAAAACAGCCACTTCGTAATACTTCCCTACTTGTTACTCTGGGGCTGCCTGGTATGCAGAGAGAGGGAAGGAAGGGGTTGTGCAGAAGGGGAGAGAGAAGAGAGGAGAGGGGATCGGCATGCATGTGTCGTCTCGTCCAAAGCTTACCTTTCATAGCTGAAATCACAAAATACATCATTAAGCTCCGAGTCCATAAGAGAACGCGATCACCACCAGCAGCGAAGCACAGCAAAGCCCTCCACTGCTGTCTCAGCAGCAGCTGGCCAAGCACACCACAGCTCTGTCTCGCAGCCTCCGAGCATGACCACACCAGAATCCATGTGACTGTGACATCAGCGGTTCATGTCTGAGCGCTACCCCGCCCACCAGCCTTTGATTGGCACAGCGTGCAGCCAGTAGGGGCGCTGAGAGCCCAGGCAGGGGATGCTGGCTCCTGTCCCACTGATTGCAGTCTGGCTGTACTGTAGCCTCAGTCTGCCGGCTGGGCTTATTATTGCTGCTAGACACAGCACGGACTGCACGCACGCTCTCTCTCTCTCTCTCTCTCTCTCTCTCTCTCTCTCTCTCTCTCTCTCTCTCTCTCTCTCTCTCTCTCTCTCTCTCTCTCTCTCTCTCTCTCTCCCCCTCTCTCTCCCTTTCTCTCTCTCTCCCTTTCTCTCTCTCGAGCTGTCTCTTCTCTGCCTCCTATCTGTTTTTTGCTTATCTTCTTTAGATAAAAGTCTCGCAGACATGGATTCTCCGTGCCTCCGTTATATGCCCACTGCATCTCCTTTCTAAACACACCCCCCCCCCCCTTACACACAACACACACTAACACTCTCATACACAAGACAATGTAAATACCCCCCTCACACACACACACACACACACACACACACACACACACACCACACACACACACACACACACACACACACACACACACACACACACACACACACACACACACACACACACACACACACACACACTGTGATTGACAGACATCAGTGTAGTTAAAATGTCCTAATATGTGGCTTTCTGTTGTCTCTTTTAAGTCTGTCAAAATTCCCTAGCAGTCTTTCCACACTCACTCCAGAGGGGCCATGCTACACATACTGTATATATATATATATATATATATATATATATATATATATATATATATATATATATATATATATATATATATATATATATATATATATATATATATATGTTGATATATATATATATTTTTGCTATATTTGAATTGAAATCCTCAATACGTTTTTGAATTCATCACATCAAGATGTTAATTTGCTAACCCTGTTTCATCCCATAACGTTTTCCCACAAATGCAGAACTTCTGTCCCTCAAAGGTTTAGATCTGGTCACCCTAAGGGTGATGAATAGTCATGAGAGAGGAAGAAAAATGTGTCGTGTTAGCTCGTCATAGAAAATACAACCAGCAGGTACGCGTAACGTGTCGTCAGCGCGTCAAAGATTCCATTACAAATGATCCAGACACTTGTCATTTGACAGAATATTTCTGTCTTCAACAACAACTCTCGAATATGAACGCTTCTACAGATGTTAGGTAGGTGTCAACGGAGATAAAAAAAATAAAAAAAATCCTCCCATGGGTCAGTCGGATGGGGTTTTTTCAGAATAAGAGCCCTGGCACACAAAATCTGGTCACTGATTGTGTTAATGAAAGCGAAGGGTTGAGGGGGCATGCTTTTACATTGGTCAGATAACTGTAAACTATCTCTAACCCTTACCCTATAGCCCTAACCTCCCAAGGGAACCAATGAAGGTCTGAATAATGCTCTGTCTAACCACAGTATGCCTGTCCATCAGAAAATGAATGGGGGAGAGAGTTGGCTGCAAGTGAGAGAGAGAGAGAGAGAGACAGATACAGAGAGAAATAACATCTGTGTCTTGCTGGTGAGCAAATATAGCAAGCCCAGCCATCCCCTCAACCCCTCCTCTCCTCTCCTCCCGTCTGCAGGTAGATATGAGTGATCAGTGTGAGGCCAGATGTCTCGTATAGCAGCGGTGGGCCCTCCACATGGTTCTAAAGACGAGTTAGAGCCTCGGTCCTCTTCCCCTGAACCCCCCCACCACCATACAGTCCTATACAGCCCACCCCCACCCTCCTCCTCTTCCTCCAGGTGAGAACAGAGAGATAGTGGCGAAACAGGGGTTAGGATGATCCCCTCTGCCCCACAGCGGCCAGGGGATGAGTTTCTGCTTGCTATATCGCTCCTATACCTCCCCATCTCTCTCTCTCTCTCTCTCTCTCTCTCTCTCTCTCTCTCTCTCTCTCTCTCTCTCTCTCTCTCTCTCTCTCTCTCTCTCTCTCTCTCTCTCTCTCTCTCTCTCTCTCTCTCTCTTTTCTCTCCTTCTCACTGTCTCTCACTCAGTTTAGTTTCCCTCTCTCCAGGGCCAGATGTAACCAGACCCACTAGGGTGGGTTGGAAGAATGGGGGGCAAGTCCAGTATCAATATATTCCTTATTTGTGTTTTATTCCCCATAAGAGAAGATTGTATGGCTATAGCAGTGATTTTCAACCTGTTCTTTTTACGGGTTCAGAATCAGCGATATGTCTACGTATACCACCATTGAATGCCATTTATGAGACCCCAATATTGTAAAAATCAATGTTAATTTTAACATTGGAGATGCCCTGCATTGTTTGCCCAGTATTTTTATTACTGAGGGGAAAAAAGACTACCAATAACTATTGATTGATACCAATAACCACCCCCAGCCCTGCCTCCCCAATAGATCTGGCCCTGCCTTCCCATTCCAGCCTCTCTCTGTCCATACAGCTCCCAACCCCCTCTCTCTCTCTCTCTCCCCCTCCTCTCTCTCTCGCTCATCCTCTCTCTCATATGATAATCTGTTCTGACTCCTAACCAGCTGGCTCCCTCTGATACAATATTCTGGTTTTTAGTAAAAAAAAAAAAAAAAAAAATACAGCGCTGGCCAAAATAACCATGTTCACGTTTGGAATTGACAGAAAATAGAAAATATGGCCAGTGCTTTTCGTATCGCATCGTCCTGAGACAGATGCACAACGTTTGTACACGACCGGACTCATTTTTTCACATTTTTTTAAAGATACAGTACAATAGAGTGCCAAGTTCAAGACCATGAACGATTTAGTCTGAATCAATACCCTTCACATTTGAAGACTTTTCAGCCAACAGACTTGTGCTACATTTGTTTCATTTATTGTTACAATGGCATTGTTATTATATCTCACAATAAATATGTATCACGATACAGAGGCCATCGTACAATATAGATATATTGATTTACCGATATATATCAATTATACTGTAGGTTTAATACAAAAATAATGACCATGTTGCACTAATACAGTGGTTTTCAACCGGTGGTCCGGGGACCACCAGTGGTCCTTGTGAGGGTTCCAGGTGCTCCCCAGCTAAGTTGTTTTAACCAAATGTAACTCTTGAGAACAGAAAAATGAATTTTTACACTCTCAAGAGTTAAAATATCTATCATGCGAATTAGTCTAAATCTACACAACTGGAAGATTAATGGTCATGGACAGAAGCAAAAGAAATCTTTAGCTTTGGTGTCTGTGGGTCTAAAAATATCCTCAATTGGTGGTCCGTGGCTCAAATGCTGAATAAATGGTGAGCCCTGGGATGAAAAAGGTTGAAAACCCCTGCACTTATATGCAATAACACTCTCAGGCTCACAGGGATCTTTAAATGAGAATATTATGTGTAAACATCTGGGAAGGGAGTGCATTACAACTTGGCTTTGATACCATTAAACAGAGGTAAGGTTGTCAGCAATCACCAGATAATTCATGCTGTTAAGCTGTTTATTGCCATATCAATACGTAGCCTCTCGTCAATACACCTATTATCCAGGAGTTTGAGCTATATATTGCAATATCGATATACAGTATTAGCCAACACAGGCAACAAAATGCACACCAAGGCTTTGGGACAGGTGCATAGGCAGCTATAAACTTAAAACAGAATAAATATAATATACATATAATATAATGTACATATATCAATTTATTGAATACACCACACACACACACACACACACACACACACACAACACACACACACACACACACACACACACACACACACACACACACACACACATTATGTGCGATAATGTCACTGCATCAATGGAATTGTGAGCTGCGTTCACAATCTGTCACCACATTTCATTCAAGGAGTGCAATGGCATCAGATTATTCAATTTGTTTTGCAACATGACATAAAGGCTTTTCACAAAGGCATGGCGCATAATATGGAAATGAAGGCCATATAGCGGCCGCCACCCGGCGCCATAAATCTTACCAAACGACCGTGTTTTCATTAGGACCTCTATGATCCATTAGAGACACTAAACACATTAACTCACGTTGTGTCAACACCGGTCTCTCTCGTCGCACACTGTCTAATGAACAGAATACCATTCGGCAGGCTGATAGCATCAAATGAAGCGTGCTCCGGTTACCAACTAAAGGGGAAAGCCATGCAGGCCCTGCAGGAGAATGTTCGACACGATATGCGATGTCAGAGACGAAGCACTTGTTTGTTTGTGCACCCCTTGCGCTGGATTCACACCACAAAACCCTCAAAATGTTCACTAGATGAGTGAGCTGCCCACCCCTCTCCCCCACCCCCACATACACACACGCAACACAGGGTCTAACTGCCATTGTCTGTGGTCGACCCTGGTATCAGTTCTCTAGCAAACCATGCCTTGGCAGAGAGTCTACCGCTGTGCACTAAGCTCTTGTTTATGAAACAGCAGGGCTGTGTCTGTGGGCCCTCTGCCCTATCTGTCCACATGCTGTAGGTGGGTGCACGTACACATGCAGCGCGCACAAAAGGAACATTCATGCATGCATAAACCCACACACATGTGTGTGTATGCATGCGCGCGCATGCACGCACACACGTACGTGCATACAGCTCAGATACCTGGAGTTTAGTCTACCGGCTGGTTATCTGATGGCATTTGAGAGGAAGGGACCATGTATGCACTGTGTTTGCATGTGTGTGTGTGTGTGTGTGTGTGTGTGTGTGTGTGTGTGTGTGTGTGTGTGTGTGTGTGTGTGTGTGTGTGTGTGTGTGTGTGTGTGTGTGTGTGTGTGTGTGTGTGTGTGTGTGTGTGCGTGTGTGCACTTGCTTGAAATCTGGGTTGTAAGTTTTGACTGCTCTTGTTTGCATGTATTCTGCAAGGTGTGGGTGTGGATAACTTTTGCTTTTCCGTTGTACAAGGATTAGGTGGATTCTTTGGAACTGCCCACTTCTATATATAAAATGTATACATGCCCCTGAAATGCAGCACACTGAAGTGCATATACTGGTACTGTAGACAGCACACAAGTGAAAATGCTAATCTATTACTAATCTCATGGAGAAACAGCAACAAAAAGTAAAAGTATCCACATGACTCTCATTGCAATAAGTCGCAACTGCCCAGCTGACCGGTAAACTCACTCCTGTGTGAAGGAAGTGGTGCAACTCCATGCAGGGGTCCCTGGGGGGTCCCCTGGAAGACCGCACAAGTTACACAGGAGCCCACGAGTAACACAAGTTACACAACGTCAAAGTTGCATGATCAATCACTCAACAATAGAGATGTAGTGGAGTATGGGCGCGATTTTCCTTCCACCCGTTGTCCCTAACGTTACCCGATACCCGCAGCGAATTCCCCTTATTGCTATTTTGGTCACCTTTTCTCTTCCCTTAGCCACTATTCTTTATGCCGACACCGTTATTTGTGACTGGAGGTGTGGTCATGGGCGTGTTTGTTGCGCAGTCCTTTAAGTTTGCTAATTTCGTCAAATAGATTTGGGAACTAGATAAGGCCATCTCAGACCACCCCTTAACCGATACTAGAAGGCAGAGCCACGTGCGCACAGTGCGGGTGTCTGTGCGCCTTTGGAGATGTCCACGACTCCACGTGGAAAGGCGCCAGTTCAATTCATCTCCTTATTTATGGATTGTCCTATAAACAGCTGTAGATTGCCTGCTGTCGGTCACTTCCTTGTGTTTAGGTAATGTACAGTATATAATATAATTAAATACATTAATTAACTTGTGACGCAATGCTGTAAATTCGCGGCAAAAAAGACGTTTTTTTGATCATTAATTTCTCGGTCAATTCTGTACCATTTTTTACATTTCAAAGTGCAGCGTGATGGGAAAACCCCACTCTCTCAGATGCTGTATAGAATATGTGGGTAGGTCTTCTGTACGATGCGGGATCGGGCAAACTATAACTGTCGGGGGATTAGGCGGACTGTTTCCACACCGAATCCCCGACAGTTGCAGATTGCTCGATCCCGCATCGTAGAGAAGACCTACCCACATATTCTATACAGCATCTGAGAGAGTGGCCTTTTCCCGTCACGCTGCACTTTGAAATGTAAAAAATGGTTCAGAATTGACCGAGAAATGAATGATCAAAAAAACGTCTTTTTTGCCGCAAATTCCCGACTTTTTTGCAATTTACTTCATAACATTTCGCAGACTTAGGATAAATGCACGCCACATGCAGCAAAAAAACATGGAACATGTTTTTTCAACATAACATGTTGAATGGTAAGAAATGATTGAGAATTGACCGAGCTATAATTGAGAGCTATAATCTTTGAGAATAGGCTACTCATGCATGTGTCTGTGCAGCCAGGCTGCGTGCTTAGGAGGGTCAGGCTTAGCAGTAGGGATAAGGGGAATAGATAAGGGATGAATTAAAGGGAATGGCAAGACCAACACGGATTGGATGAGAGCTAAAAACGCCCAAACCACACCTATGCATAATTTAACGGGTATAGGAGGTGTTTAAGGGAGATCGGATGGTAACGAAATTATCAACTTTAGTGGGGGAACGCCTCTTCCCCAATGCTAAGTGCGTTAATTGCGTATAAGGGCTAATGTAACCAAAATCAAGCCCTATATGTTTAAATACTCAGGCTACAAATACCTCAAAGAGCAATTATAAGACGACTCTGAATATAAGACAACCCTTCATTTGTGGAAAAAGAACATTGGATGTCAAATAGTCTAGTCCCTGATTATTATACAATCACGTAGGATATTTTAATTAAAAAAAAAACAAAAACAAAAAACAACAACAACCCTATTCACCCGTTTCCGAACGGTCGAGCCCGCGGTCGGGGTCGCAAATTGAGTTCGCTGGCTCTCCTATAATCTTATACTCAGGCCTACTGTATATGGGTACTTAACTTCTCAGCAGTGGTTTAGTCTGAGGCCAGATGTGTCTCCCGCATGCAGAGAGCACTTCATTTG
>CM076969.1:38941476-38948976 GCA_039105355.1 Benthosema pterotum
GGACAGGACAGGACAGTTGGTGGCTCTCTCTCTTATTGCTTGCAGTGAGCGCAGCGACTACTCTCAACACTTTTTACTCTTGACTTATGAGGATGCCATGGGTGTAGGGGAGTGATTCATCACAGGTTGTGGTGTGTGTGCTCCTCTCTCACACCCCCCCTCACACACACATTAGTAATGTGGTCCGCTGAGGAAGAGGAGTCCTGTCATCAGTCCTGTAGTACCCGGACCCCTCGGAACAAGGTAGGTCAACAGCGTGGCAGCGCGCGGGGCTGGCCCACTTTTAGTCTTTCACAGCACCTTTAAGTTTCCTTCCGGCTCTGCCACAGCTGTGTGGTAGGGCTGACGGGACGGACGGACGGACACACACAAACTGGCCTGGTCAACACAGTAAACTGTGAGGTGGGTAGGGGACACACGGTGCCATGATGCAGTTGGGTCTGATGGAGGTGCCAGACCAGGGATGGTCAACACAGTGCAGTCAAACACAAGACTGGTGATATATGCTGCCTTATATTGCACTTGCACTGCAATCTGTTGACTCAGTGAAACACCTCTCCTCTCCCTCCCCTCCCCGTATTGGCTAAGTACATTGAGACTTGCTATATCGACCACCAAAGTGAATTAAAAGGATATTTCACTTTCTAAAAACGTTTGGGCATTTTATCGTCCAACGAGGCATATGTTAACAACACCCTGGATAGTTTTTAAAGGACCAGTGAATTGAAAACTATGTTTTTTCTCCCCCAGACTTTTTTTCATTATATGGTGAAAATGCATGGCAAAAATGTGAAATTTTTCACTTTGTATTTTTCACTGTGTATTTTATATGAAAACTTCATAGAAATCGAAATTACTTCCTTAAACACCATTTTAACCATGATAGAGAAAAAAATCTACATATATTATTAAAAGAATCATTACAAATAAATAAAACCATGCAGTAAATTGAAAAAGCACAGCACTTTCTTGTATATATATATATATATATATATATATATATATATATATATATATATATATATATATATATATATATATATATATATATATATATATATCAGACATCAGAACGGAAAGTTGTTTTCGATGAATCTATTATCGGTTAAATTGGTATAAGTTAAAATGCGTTTGTGTAGGAAGGGGGTGGGGAAGCTAAAATGAATATCAAACATCGAAATATTGTCTTGTGCAACATAAAAACTGTCTGGGGTGTTGAAAGAAAATTATCCATTTGAGCCTATTAGCTGTGATGAAGATACATAATAAGAACGATGAACAGCATATCTGACACTCTTATGCCAAAGTAGCATAAATGTCCGATCTACGAGCTCACAGTGCATTGTGGCACATTGTGAACTTGTGGCACATTGTGGAAATACACAAATTGTGTACAAAATAAAATTGACATGTAATTTTGGAGATTGCCTTTTTGAACTTTGGTCCAGGTCTAACACCCTGTACAAAAACATCCAGGTAAAGAGTCCCAGAAGTGTCTCGTATTGGATATGGATGGTTTGCTGAGAAACAGACTTTGAGGGGGATAGAGATAATGCCATTCGAATGCATGGGATATAATGGGTGTAATTTTCCTTACAAACTGTCGGTGCCCGTTTCGTCCCAAATGAAATGCAACAAAACACCAGTCGGCAAACTTAAATTACAAAGGAAGCACAATCTTCAATATAGGACGTCTTCCAAGGAGTCAAAGTGAAGAGGAAAAATGGCAAAAGTGGAATCCAGGTTTGGAAGGAAATATTCCCAGGCTCGTCCAATCAGGAAGCACCTGTGGGATCTTCATCACGTGACCTCTGCTATTAGTCTTTTGTAATTCACATACAAAACAGTGTGAGAAGCAAATACTAATTTTGTTTTCACATGCGATAACATGCGAGCCACTTTAAGTCAGCATAAAGCCTTTGACCTCAGCACTACAGGTAATGCACGTTTTAAGCACCCTACCTCTGCATTCATGTTTGTCATTTTACTTGTAAAGATTATAGGTGTAAAAAAGGGCTATTTGAAACCACAACACAGGATTAAGGGATAATGCCGCTCTGTGTCTTGTGAGTCGACCTTGATTCTGTAATCCAGCACAATACTGGAGAACAGCATATTTCCCTCTCAGCTAGAGTCAATACCCTCACTGGAGAACGGCTCAGTCTGATGGCAGAAAATACATAATGGGCCCATGCTGAGCCAGAGAGGAAGTAATCTGAATGAGAAGGAACTTCAATGTAACATCTGAGCTGTTTTAATAATTCCATTATAAAGCAACGTGTAATTGATAGCTAAATTGCATTTGATTAAATACAAAGAAGTCTGAATTTGAAAGCGCAAACAGGCAAGCCAGGCCAGGTGTGAGTGTGTGTGTGTGTGTGTGTGTGTGTGTGTGTGTGTGTGTGTGTGTGTGTGTGTGTGTGTGTGTGTGTGTGTGTGTGTGTGTGTGTGTGTGTGTGTGTGTGTGTGTGTGTGTGTGTGTGTGTGTGTGTTGAACAGGGGGGCTGTGGGTATGGGCATAAGTGAATTCATTTGAATTACGCAGACCTGCACTTTAATGACCGCGGTGAGAAATGAACTTGATCTTTAAAGTGAACCAACCTGCAGTCAGCCACGGCATCATTAAGGACCCTGCCACTTAATCAGAGAGGACACCAATTTAGCAAGAAGCTAACTAACTATGCAGGAGGGGCCATTATGGAGCATCACGTCGCCTGACACAACGGCGGGTAGTGTGTACACTCTCTCTCTCTCTCTCTCTCTCTCTCTCTCTCTCTCTCTCTCTCTCTCTCTCTCTCTCTCTCTCTCTCTCTCTCTCCTCCCTCCTCATCTCCCAAATCAGCCTTATTTTCCTGACTCTCCATCTTTCCTGTCTATTTTTTCCTCCTTCTCTCCTCTTCCTCCTCCACATCTCCACTAGTGCTGCTGCATGCAGACGGTAGAACGAAAACCTGCCTTTGATGTCTGTCTGGGATCCTATAATGCTGAGGCGCAAAAAAATCCGCATGGCTGTTATCTGTAGAATCTTAATGATAACGGCCAACATCACAATGGGTTAACCGCGTTCCTCTGTTCTCACACGGCGCACGGATTGCAGAAACACAAATTTATAGCAACAGGGGGGAGAGAGAGAGAGAGAGAGAGAGAGAGAGAGAGAGAGAGAGAGAGAGAGAGAGAGAGAGAAAACACACACACAATTTCACCAATAAAGCAGATTCGACAAAAGTGTGCGATGTGATCAGCGAAAGTGTCAGTGTATACGAGATCAACAAAAGCTTTTGTGAATTTATGCTTTCTGTTCCTGTCGACTGCTTACTGAACAGCGGTGTTATGCTATGTTAAAATGTCCTCAAACTCGACTCTAATTAAATGGATTTCCATCGGAATTCGGGGTTTGTTAGCGCGCAAGTCAACTTGTTTTTCCCCAGAATTCATTCTCTCTGTGCGTAAGACACATCCCTATTCAAATAGCGTTATTACAGTGAACAACTTACTTGTGCCGCATAGTTTATTCAACAACATTTCATCTGAATAATTCAGGCATCAAATTATATATGCTAATTATAAGCCTCATTATTCACCCGTGATATCAATGCATGTGCATTTTTATAGCTGTTATAATTCCAAAGTCCATAATGTGATACATCTGAGCTCTGACAACAGTTAGGGTGGAATATTTCTTTCTACTTCAAGTAGATGTTAACTGTTAACTGTATTCGTTGCAAACGCGACAATTACGTATGTGTCTATGCCACAGCTTTCACATTTGAAACTCTTATTTTTAAGCGCCAGGTCTCCAAAACTGGATGTATGATGACGTCATCGTGTTTCTGGTGTCTTGACCGCAAACCATGGCTGGTTTGCCGAGAAAATGGACATTAAGGGGTATAGAGATAATGCCATCCGAATGCATGAGATAGAATGGGTGCAGGGGCAATTCTTCTTTCAAAATGGCGGCGCCCGTTTTGTCCCGAATGAAATGCAACAGAACGACGATCGGCAAACGATACGTTCTTATCAAAAGGCTGAATTACAGAATGGAATCAATGAATCTGTGGTCCTTGAGTTGGGCGCAGGGGACGGCAGGTATAGGGGTAAATGTATTAAGCATAGAAAGCATTGCCTAATTTCTCCAGCTCTGAAGACAAGCAGACATCCGACACATGCTCTTCAGCATGTGTGTGTGTGTGTGCCTGTGCCTGCTGCGTGTGGCTGCATCACACACACACACAGAAACTTGACGATGTCACAAGGACATTTAATTATGGCCCCCATCTTAAAGCTTCCTGTCAGCATCAGTCAGGATCATATCTGGAGAAGCTCCATGACCTCCACGTCTGTCGCCCTCCATGAATCAAACCTTTCATTACGTGCTGACACGCGTGTCCTGTGTGCTGGATGGCGGCGGCAGCGTGGTGCACCCTGGGAAAGTGATGAGGTGCAGGGATAGGAAGGGAACCTGACGAGTGACGGATAACCTGCGCCACTCGTGTGAGGAGAGGAGGGCTGTCTGCTGCCATCCACGGTGGAGTATATACTGTATGAGGGGGGCTGGTGTGTGGCCCTTTTTCCCCTCCTGGCAGTGCCAACTGCTTTTGCCTTTGCGCGCCCGAGCCAAATCAGCACAGCCTACCCCCCCAACCCCCCTCACCTGAGGCTGCGGGCAGACGGCGGAGGAAAGGAGGGAAGAAATCGCCCAACAGCAGATGGGGGAGCTGGCTAGTTTGGCTGCCTGCTCCATCCCCATCCCAGGCATTGTGTCCTTGTCACTTGCCACTTACTGTTGTTTTCTGGTCTGACAACACTTCAAGACGGGGGTCTTTCAGGTTTTTTTTGGGGGGGGGCGAGACACAAAAGGAAGAAAAAAATGTGTGAGGGAAAGCTGACGAGGCCTCCCCTCTCTTCTCTTCTCTTCTCTTCTCCGTGCTCTCTGGAGCTCGGATGCTGTGAAAGAGGCCTGCACCGGAGAGGAACCAGATTAAGTGCCCACAAAGACAACCCCCGCGCCCCCACCCGTACCCCCCCCCCCCACACACACACACACACACACACACACACACAGCCCCACAAAGAGCTATACCGCACACCCCTACAGTTCCCCACACCACTCTGCCTCTTTTAAAACACACTGGGCCCCCAGGAGATGATAGAAAGAAGCCTCCCCTACCCTGAGAAACTTATGCAAAGAACGTGCGTGCACAAAAGGACGTTTTGCAATTTTCTTTTTTTACAAAATGGCAGACATAATGCTTTTACTGAGAAAACCAGAGCCTGCCACAGTGTGTGTGTGTGTGTGTGTGTGGGGGGGGGGGGGGGGGGGGGGTAGTGCAGTACATTGGGGAGGATTTTTTATTTATTTTATTATTTTTTTGAAAAATCATGCTGGCCTGGTTTACGACAAATAGATAGCTCTATTGATTTCCTTTTTACAGTGTGACTCTCCATCCCTCACCATTGTGATTATACTGACCTATTTCAGAAAAGAAAAGGAAAAAAAAACAGGAAGAAAACACATTTTTTCATGGAACAAACATATACAGTAAGATAAAACATCGTCTGTAGTGAAGAGAGAGAACTGTCAATGTGATCCTGTGTATACCACGCTGAGAACCAAATAACACAACACACAACACATCACAATGCCACACTTGCCGAGGTCCTTCCTGCATTGTTGACCACGCAACATAAAAAACTAGACTGTCAACATCAAACATCAACATAAAAACAACTAAAATAAAGGATACTACAGGATTCTAACCAAAAGTAATAAGGGAGCATTGAATGACTGTAATTCAAGGCCCCCCGCCCACTTTTTTACTTGAGAACTACTTTACCATCACAACAAAATCTACACACACCAAACAAATGAAAATATTTTAAAATTGTATCCAAGTGGCTTTAGAATAGTGGCATTGATGATAAGAGACAAAGTTGTTGGATTGGGAAATACAGAGTGTGTGTGTGTGTGTGTGTGTGTGTGTGTGTGTGTGTGTGTGTGTGTGTGTGTGTGTGTGTGTGTGTGTGTGTGTGTGTGTGTGTGTGTGTGTGTGTGTGGGGGGGGGGGTATAAATGGTATTTTTGTATAACTTTGTAGTGCTACTGATGTTTGTAGTAATGCTCTTGAAAACCAAGTATTGCATTGTGGCTGACAGTCCCTATTTCATGTCAATCAATGAAGTCACCTTAATTCAAGTGACTTCAATAATAATTGAATAATGTATTTTAGTTATATAGCCTATATATTCTAGGGGCATGTCATGTGATTTACCTGCAAAGCCTGTGATCTACTGTTTGGGCGGCCCTGCTGTAATCTAACAACAGCATGTTGATATTCGACCCTACCTAAGCTATACACAGTTGCTTATTCTATTATAATAACACTACACGGCAGCGTGGCTCAGCGTTGATGATGCCTCTGCGTGTTGGGCTGTGTCGCTGCGCGTGCTCGCCCGCCCCGTTCCACGGCGCGTCTAGTGTTACGCGTCTCGCTAGACTATATCTCTCAACCCCCTCCGTGTATAGCTCAGGGACCTCGGGGCGTGCTGATCTTCATTATGAGCCCTAGCTTAACAATGTACTGGATGCACTCGCCACATGAGTGCAACTAACAAATCCCCACAGAGCTGAATCAAGGCAACGATGTGATGAAACACCTTCAAACAGCCGTGCAGTGCAGCGCGGAACACACCGCGCTACACGGAGAGGAGAGACGACTGACTCGCGCGGCTGCCCTGGGCGATTCCACAGGAGTGTGTGTGCGCCTGTTGCCAAGCAAAATTAGACAGCAACTGGGACGTATTATTCTCCCGAATTGGCACCGTACAGCACTATTAAGGGGCCATAAATCTCATGTTTGATTAACCGCAAATGCCTAAACTCGCAGAACCAATACATTAGCACGCTGCAGCTGTGAAATCCAAGTGGGACGACACATGTCACAATAAGACACAAGGCAGATGCGTTAAACAGGTAAAAAAAAAAATATTACCTCGCCGTGTTAAACATAGTCCAAATAATACTGGCAGCATTATCCTTCAAGTCCATTTCAGACTGCAGCAAGCATAGATAGAATAATATATTAACACAATTATTATTTAAATTATATTGTAGTGAACATGACTATAATTAATAATTTGGAGCAACCTGATTTAACCCATATTGTCCTGATAGATTGTAGTTTCTGACACTAGATTCTAGCTTTTTACGCTAGATTCTAGTTTCTGACACTATATAGATTCTATCCTCTGACACTAAATTCTAGTTTTTGACACTAGATTCTAGTTTTTGGCACTATATTCTAGTCTCTGGCTCTAGATTCTAGTTTTTGACACTAGACTCTAGTCTCTGACACTAGATTATAGTTTCTGACACTAGTTTCTAACGCTAGATTCTAGTTTCTGATGCTAGATTCTAGTTTCAGGTGCTAGATTGTAGTTTCTGACACTAGATTGTAGTTTCTGAAACTAGATTATAGTTTCTGTCACTAGATTCTAGTTTCTG
>CM076969.1:38953976-39021476 GCA_039105355.1 Benthosema pterotum
GCACTCACGCGTACGTGCACTACAACGCCCCCAGACAAGCAAATAGCTTAACACACAATCAAGCTTGCTGTTTGACTGAGGTAGGGCTGACGGCATGGAGTCGATGGTATCCTTCACCTTCGCTGGTGTCTGATGTAAGACAGAGCCAGGGTGTTTTACAGAGTGTAATCCAGCCTCAGTGTTTAGAGAGACACTCCGACCAACCACTCTCGCAGAAAAGCCCTCCGGCTTTCCCCCTTTTTCGCGAATTTCATCAGGATGATCAGAGCGAAAGGATACTACTAGGCCTCAGGTTCTAGGTCTATTATTTCATTCACGCTGGCTGGCAGGGAGAGAGGGAGACACACACACACACACACACACACACACACACACACACACACACACACGCATGCACATGCACACGCACACACACACACACAGACACACAGACACACACACACACACACACACACACACACACACACACACACACACACACACACACACACACACACACACACACACATACAGTACACAATGCTGACTGCATCGCGCTAATATTACATGTCAAAAATTCAAAATCGCACTTCACACATCATATCCTACTGTACGAATCCCTTGGAAGTCATTGATTTCTACAGGTAAGGCTTCTTCATCAAATCTTCATGCAGCAGATTGACAATGAAAAGGCAGTGAGGAGGTTTAGACAAAGACAGAGACACGCTGCACAGCTCACTATCGCTGCTACTGCTCCCCAGGGCCGGATCTAGGCATGGGCAATGGGGGGCATGCCCTCCTAAAAGCCCTGACTGCCCCACCAAACATGAGGGCATGCAAACAAGCCAAATGTCAAAGATAGTACAAATGAAAGTGCTTACAGTATATTTAAAATGAAACACTACGCTACTACTATAACTAACCACAATTGTTGTAGAAGATGGATTTAGATATAACCATGCCAAAATACAAGTTATCTATCCAGGGGTTTCCACCAGTGGTCCCTGAGAGGATATCAGGTGGTCCCCAGTTGAACAATGTAAAGTTGATTAACCAGATGTAACTCTTTGAGATTGTAAAAATGATTTGTCATGTTTACACTCTCAAGTGTTATTCACCATTTGAATTACCCAATTCTGCACAACTAGAGAATGTAGAAGATTAATGGTCATTTTGATCTATTGTTTGCCTGTTTTGCAATCTCCGAAAACAAAATAATTCTTTAGTTTTGGGGTCTGTGGGGCTAAAATGTCATCAAATGGTGGTCCATTTGGGGTGAATTTAAACACATTTTCGCCTGCCCCCCCAAATAGGGAAACGTTACATCTCTCAGCGCGTTGTGAACCAACCTTGGCGCGCCGAGCGCCAGGCTGTGTCTCTGCGTCCTAAGATCTGTGTTTGAGGAATACACACAGTACACACTCTCCGTCGTTAACCCAGCACTCAAAGGTTACAAACACACCACATCCGCCTTGCTCTTGGCTTGCAAGGCCTTGCAGAGAGAACAAAGGGTTTGCTTCAGCGCACCGGCAGGCTGGAGCGGCGTAGCGTGATGATCAAGCAAGTCATAAGACTGCATATCATTTTAATTTCATCTCTGGGGTTATTATTATCATATTCTCTCCGGCATGGTGGAGATACAGGAACGTTGGTAGAGAGGTGAAAGCAGAATGGCAGACGTGAGATCGAAGATGTTTGTTTGTTATGGTAGTATTCACGTCATAGCGAAATAGCAACACAAATATGTAAGTGATAATCCACAACGACCACATGCGTTTATTGGAAAAATTCTACAACGGGTTGTTTTGAGGAAAGGAAACTAATCTGATTGGTTGAAACATGTCACATGCAGTCACCAGAACCCAGTCTAACGTCTAATCAATACAAATATTTCAGCTGGTGTTTTCTTCTGATGAAAATGTGCTGCTGTGCATGAAAGGCACTTACAAATATGAAAGCAGTGATTTGTCAAAAAAAAAAAAGAATAATCTAAGGTAAATGGAATTTAAGCAATTAGAAACATTACTGCCAAAACAAGACAAAGTCTTAGTACTCACAGGTGTGCGTCTTCTTTGTTACTGAGATACCTGCAATGAGAAAATGGAAGAAACTGACATTAAAATCATGGAATTATTTTAAATCATTCTTTTTGTGTTTTACCACCCACAACACTTTTTTCAACACTCAAACATTCATTGAGATGAGTCTGAGATGAGTCTGTGATTCTCTGAACGGGCATGTCTGAATGGTGAACGTCAACTGTGAACCAGACGGAGGAGGGCAGGAATAAGTGTTGAGCAGGACAGGAGTGACAGTTGTAGACAGTTGTGGTACTGCAGCCAAAATGTCTTGCTACAGTATAGCATCCTGAGAGAGGAGGAAAATGAATGATCTAAGTAGTTGTTTAGGCTTCAGTGGGCAGGCCTATAGAGAGGTATTAAAGGGCTATCTTTATATATACTGTACATTGAATTTTCAATTCATGATGGAGCCATGAAAGATGCCAAATTGATAGTTTACATAGTACACAGTCCATGTACGTTGTATACAGTAAACAATGATTATATCTGGTTCCATAAACAACCTATTGTAGAGAAGGAAAAAAGTCAAAAATTTCATCATGCTTTATGTAGCATGTAATACAGTATATCTAACTAGAGGGTTTTCATGATTCCAAGCATTAGTTAAAACAATAGTCATTCAGCTAAAATGGCAATACCAGTCCTTAAAATGCTGCTATTGTTTTTTTGGCTGGAATGGCTGGAATGGATTCAGCATTATGAAAACCCTCTAGCTATGGGTAGATATGTTACATGCTACATAAATCATGATGGCATTTTGACTTCTTTGCCTTCTATAGGTTGTGGAAGTTAGCATCCGGCACTTTCTACATGCTGGGGACCCCTACTCAACATTTCTAACATAAAACCTCAGTGTACTCAACATGCCTGGGTTCACAATGAGGCTCTATGCCTGGTCTGGCAAGTAGACTAAGACTTATAGCTTTCTGGCTGTGAGTTTTGACCAGTGATGTTGGTGATAAAGAGGCAGCGCCCTGCGGACCTCACAGTCACCCTGCAAGGTCATGGAGGTGACAGGCCCGTGGGGCGGTGTGTGTGTGTGTGTGTGTGTGTGTGTGTGTGTGTGTGTGTGTGTGTGTGTGTGTGTGTGTGTGTGTGTGTGTGTGTGTGTGTGTGTGTGTGTTACGTTATGGGTGACATGACACGTCCTGCTGCCTAGTGGTGACATTACCAAAGAGACATCATGAAGCTTCTGCATCAGGGTTAGGCATATAGGCAAGTTTTTTTTTTTTTTTTTTTTTTTTTGTCCAGCATTTAAGTTACAGACCACCATTTGATGACATTTTCACCCCACAGACCACAAAACTAAAGATTCCTTTTGTTTTTGTCCACAAATCCAGGATGGATTTCGCAAACAAAACAGGCAAACAACTGGCAAACATAGAGATCAAAATGACCATTTTCTTTGCATTCTGTAATTGTATACACATTCATTTAGTGGCCTAATTGAGATGATGAATATTTACTCTTGAGAGTGTAAACATGAAACCAAATGGACCCGCAAGGGTCCATTTGGTTTCATGTTTGCACTCTCAAGAGTTACATCTGGTTAACCAACTTTCCATCATTTAGCCTGGGGACCACCTGGAACCCTCTCAAGGACCACTGGTGGTCCCGGACCACTGGTTGAAAACCACTGTTATAGGCAGCTCCGTCGTCCGGCAGCTAATGAAAAATTCATAATGAACGCAAAAAACATCGTATTTGGAATACTAATGTTCCTGGCGACCGCGGTGACCTTTCAGAGGAGAGTGCATGAGTAAAAACCATTCCCCCCAGAGCGCCGCGGTGTGACCTCAGCAGCGTGAATCAGACCTGGGCCGATGATGAGAGAGCCATCGAGGATGGAGCCCCTGAAGCTCCCTCTATACCCAACCACCAACCACCCCATCGGGGGTGTCAACCCCATCCAATGAGCCATTCCGTCTTTTTTTGGCTGTATGGCTGCTTCCCTCTCCCTCGTCTGCAGCAGCATCGCTCTAATGCCCCGGGAGTCTGACTGTCGCGGGCGACTGCACAGCCAGCCGCGGTCCCCGGCACCCCCACCCCCACCCCACCACCCAGCCCCACCCCACGGGACGGGGGATGCTCGTGCTTTGCGGGGCGCGCAAGAGAGAGAGAGAGAGCAACACTAATAGAACCCACTTGTCATGCGGAAGAAGGAGGCGATGGCTAATTTTTTTTCCACAGCTTGCATTCTAACTGGGGGGGTCACAGGCAGGCTGGTTGACATAATTCCATAACTGTCTCTGGAAAAAAGCCGTCTGACCAAAGTAACGACGGTGCAGACACATTTAAGGGGAACCAAGTCAAAGAGCAATGAGGGAGTATACAGTAAGACAAATAAGGCTCTTGGCCGTCTTCCTGTTGATAACTGGCCCTTTTTGGCACTTTTTTTTTGTCGGTATTCGGTATTGGCAAATACTGTATGGGTTTCGGAAAAGTAAACAGTAAACACAGGGGTAAGGGGTTGGCACTATAGAGCTGCGCAGTGACGTCACCGCCCCTGTTCCGGAAGTCTTTTCCCCATTCATTTTTCTCATAGACTTTTCGAAAATAATTTATATCAAGACGATTGCGCCGCGGCCAAAGCCAACTCAGGTCGTGACAAATCATGACAACAAACACAATATCGTCATATAATATAGAATTGGGAAGAAGTAGAAAACGGCATGATACAAGACTTTTTGTTTCGTTTTTCATCTTAGAAATTATTTTATTGTCCCAAAAGTTTGTGTATGTCATCATGATTCGTCACGACTCGAGTTGGCTTTGTCCGCGGCGTAATCGTCTTGATATAAATTATTTTCGAAAAGTCTATGAGAAAAATGAATTGGGAAAAGACTTCCGGAACAGGGCGGTGACGTCACTGCGCGGCACTATTGCAGTTACATAAAATGTTGCGGCATGTGGAGTTTGCTACGGAGTTGCCCATGAAGTGCACATTTGAGTGAGACTTGGTGGAATTCATATAAGATCTTTATTCTTTTTGGTATTATTCTATATATTATCCCCTAGTTATTGGTATTTGGTATCGGTATCGGTATTGGCTCAAAAGGTGGATTGGGACACCCCTACTTACATGTCCATTTGGTTTCATTCAACGTTCCCAAGAGCTAGATAATAATTGTTAAACATCTGAATTACAAACATTACAAACAATTATCTACACACTTATCTATAATTATCTCCAATTATCTGCACTCCACACAAAATGCGGAAGAATATAAGAAACTAAACCTCATCAAATCTACAGTCCCCTGTGGCTAAAATACAGAATAAATAGTGGGCCCTGGTATGAAAATGGTGGACGACTGACCTACAGTGTAGGGGCTGTGATAGAGCTCTGCCAATTGTTCCAGAGTTCTAGATATTACGTAAGGAGGAAAAACATAACTAATGAGTCTTAATTCCAAGACCTCACACATGGCCAGTGTTTAACACATTACCCATCAGGGAGGCCATGGCGTCAAGGTGTTGTAACAACAGCGGCCTGGCTGGAAATAAACACACACGTTATCACCTCTGTAAGCATGTAAATTACAGGTGGAAAATGTTCCTACCTTCTAGTCTCAATTGTTCGAAAGAATAGAGATATTTTATAAAACAAGTTTTTTTTTTTTTGTTTTTTTTTTTTTGCTGAAGCTTCCCGAAACAACGAGTTACTTGAGTAGTGTTTCAATTGTTTAATCTGCGTTTTTAACTAATTCGGTATGGGGATCCCTTTTGGTGTTTTAAGCTTTACTAAAAAAGAGCAGATGTGGGCTACATCTGCTATTTTTTCGGAAATCGTGAAAACACTGCACAAATCTTTGAATATATGTTCTTTCAGAGCAAACATATTGTACAATCTATATTGTCATGTCCATATAGGTTAATCTGTTTCATTTCGATTGGACAGCTATGGATATGAGCCATGCGTGGATGACGTCACTGTTTGAAAAGGTCTGTCGCTCTAAAAGCACAATGGCTTCTGGGAAAAGTAATCCAATATAAATCAATGGTGGATATGATGCTGCTGCGGCAATGATGAGTCACTGTTGTTGTTTTTTGTTCAAAAACAAGCTCTGGGACTATTTTATCAGGGATTTTCACCGATCAAAGCTGCACATACTGGCTCCAAAAGGTAATATCTGGCAGGGAGATATGGTTTACAAATCGCTAATTATAGAGTCAAAGTGATTTGATGGGTTTTGATGGGTTCAAACTTTGTCCTAAGACCTTGTACTGTACAGCACGATAAACTCACTCACTATACTGTAGGTCTCCACAAGTTGAAATAACATGTGAAGAGGGATTTATTTTCTTAAAATTTTCCTGGCTTGCAAATCAGACTGCACAAATGGCAGACACATAAAACAGACATTCTGAGACTGTTAAATCCTGATCTGGTTACCGTTAGTCACACCAGAGACCGGAGCAGATATAAGATACGTCTTGTCTAAAAGGTACTTCATTTCATATCACAAAAACACAACAGAGGAGGCATGCAAGGAAACTGATGATGGAAAATTCACTTTTCTTTCCACATTATATATATAGCCATTGCACAAGCATATGCACACACACTCTCATTTTCGCCTTAAGATACTAAAAAAATACTGCAAGCATGAGTCAGATGTATTGTACAGTGAGAGATAAAGAAAGGTGATTGTGTGAAATATGTTTATGACAGCGGAAGTGAGAGAAAACATGACATCTGTACATCTGTGTGTGTGTGTGTGTGTGTGTGTGTGTGTGTGTGTGTGTGTGTGTGTGTGTGTGTGTGTGTGTGTGTGTGTGTGTGTGTGTGTGTGTGTGTGTGTGTGTGTGTGTGTGTGTGTCTGTGAGGGGCACAGCGGGAGTGTGAGTGTGTGAGAGAGAGAGAGCGTGCCTGTACCCACTTGCCACAGAAACCACAGCCATGCAGTGCAGAAGTTGATTGACTGTCACCCCTACCACACACTGTAATGTTTAACGTAAACATGCCAAGTGTCTGAGTAGATTAACAACAAGCACACAAGAAGTCTGCAATGTAGTGAGACTTGTCACTGAATTGACACCAAATGTACAGCGTACAAAAACAAACCCCAGCCAGAGAGAATGACTGATATGAGAAAATTGTTTCATTCCCTTTGCACAAGCATTGGACAGCTCTGTTTAAAAGAGAATTCCACCCCAGAGGGCTTTTTTACCTTTATTTGCACTTTATTTGTTTCCCAAAAATGTGGTACATTATGTACCACATTTTAACTACAGTATGTACTATATACTGTAGTTATTGGCTGTTTCCCTTAACCCACCCTAAGCTGAACTGTGAGTGCAAACACTGTTGACATGGTGGAGAGACAATATATAAAAAATGCATTTTGGAGTGAGGTAAATAGGTGAATTTGTGAACACCCTGTAGCCTAATTTTAAGTTCATGGTGGAAACAGCCAATAATGTTTTTATTGGGGGGAATAAATCATCTGCAGGTAAAGGTAAGAAAGCCTTCTGGGGTAGAATGGTGTATAGAAGTATTGTATACATGACTGCTATGCTATGGGTGTTCAAATTCACCTATTCCCATCGCTCCAGAATGCATTTTTTACTATATATAGTCTCTCTAAAATGTCAATAGTGTTGGACTCTGGTTCAGCTGTGGTTCAGCCATAAACCGTGAGATAAACCTTGAGATGGCTGAACCACAGCTGAACCAAAAGAGAAATGTGAGTATTAACACACTATTGACATAATGGAGAGATAATATATATAAAGAAATTGCCTTTTGGAGCGATGGAAGTAGGTGAATTTGTGAACACCCCAGCATTTCTTTGGGGGAAAGCAACTGCAGATAAAGTCAAGAAAACCTTAGAAGGTTTTGTATGGAACTATGCGTGACATTGCATGTGTCACATTTTTCCTATGTGAGGACTATTATTGTGACTTTATTGATATGACCCATTGTCTCCCTATAAGAACAGGAGGGTCATGGGGCCACACCGCAATGGAATTCACATAGCACTGCCACAGCCATGCTTTTACCAGACCAGACCATTTGTTTTATAAAACGCGGTGCTAAACGAACCTGCGCGGGGGTGGGGGGGTGGGGGTGCGGGGGGGGGGCGGACGTCTCGCCAATAACAATAGCGCTGCTGCTCGCTGATCGCGGTGTCGTTCCCTGCGGTACAATTAAAATTCCGCGAGAGTTCTTTCAATCTGCCTCCCAGCCATGCCTGCTGTTCGGCGCTAGCCCTCCTGGGCCACGTCAATTCCTCTGCCGCCATGTATAATTCACGAGCCGCCGCCAAACGGCTCCGGCAGGCGACCGCTCACCTGCAACACGCGGCGGCGGCGACTCGCGGGGGCCCAGCAAAGCATGAACGACCACACCGGGGAGACCGGGAGGCCGCGCGTCTGAGCCCCGGCAGACATATGTACGGGGGGGAAGTACGACACGGCGCCTCAGTCAACAAGGGCTGCCACGATCAAGGGGGTCACCCTGATCACTCCACTAAACCGCCGCTGGCTGCAGGATCCTGTGCCGTACAGGCTTTCTTTCTTATCGCCATGCATGCGCGGTGACTGGGTTCTCTGCTTTTTTCATTCATTCTCCTTTTCTCTCTCTTCTTCTGAAAGACAATTGTGATGTCCTCTAAAACTAATTTGGATGTAAATCTTAGCTATTTGCAGATAATTCCATAGCGATGCATCGTCGTAACCTGTGGAGTCTTCGGAGTGGTTGCTTTTAGTTAAAACCAATTAGAAATGACCAGAAATAACATCGCCTAGAGACAGAGAAGTCATTTTTCTCTTGAGCCTCCCCAGAGATTTGGACTCTCCATGGATTAAGTGTTTTAGTATATTAGGGGGGCAGCTGATTAGAATCATTGTGGCTTTTTTAATCATTACTTTTTCCTTTTTTTCTTTGCATTTATAGTTTATAGCAGTGTAATATCCACAGCAAAGTGTGTCAGTGAAGAGGCGAGTGTGGTTTAACATGACTTTGGCTATGAAACGTTGGCCCTTCTTCACGACGGCTGCCAAAGTTAGAACAACACCCAACTCTCCACCCTGTTCATCTCAGACAGATTATTTATCACTGGACTTTTTTGCATGAGATGAGTGTTAATGCATGCACTAAGACCCGTCATGGCGCATTGGGGCCATTTACATACTGTACTGTTTTTGCACGCCATACTTTAAATGTTTTATTATTATAACCCCATTGGTGTCATTTGCATACTGCAGATGGGAATGGTTAAGATTTATAGCTTGGAAAACGCTGGAGCAAAAAGGATGAGACAATGCTAAAATTATTAGATTTTTTATCACGTGTATAATCTGTCTAAGTGGTCCATTCATCAGCTTATTGGATACATTTACCCTGCTACATTGACAGTTTTATTACATTTTTAACAACAGAAGCTTTGTTATTTGGACACAATAGAATACACTTGTTTACGAAAGTGCATTGCATTTCAACAATTAAAGAGTCAAGGACATACAAATATTAACTTCTGTAAGGTCAGAAGCAGCAAATCAAGGGAAAAGAAGAATGTATAAGAAGGGGGAAAAGGTGTGTGCATGGGGGAAACAAATTTTTACGGTGGCCAGTTACGAATTGCAGCCATCCGTAGGTGCCCTTTGAAAGTGGTTTTGAAGGAGTTAAGGGATTTGCATGTCTTAATGACTGATGGCAGGAGATTCCACACTTCAGTGGCATAGGAGCGAAAAGAATTAAAGGTATTATAGGCAATGTTTTAGCCAAAAAACAAAATATCTATAGATCTACATTTTTTGCCTTTTTCCTGTCTATGTTACTTCTACTTTGATGCTGCAGCTATTTCCTTGCAGACAGACACTTGCTTTGCCCTGCAGACAGTCCAGAAATGTTGTTGTAGTCAACAAATCCTTTTCATCAGGCTCATGACAAGGTGGAGAGATGTGCAGCGAAGGTTGTCATGAACGGGATGTGAACACAACGCTGTCAGGACAGAGCCTACATGTGGCATACTGTACGCCTGGACCTCCCCCTCACCCACCCACCATCACTATTACCACCACCACATTTCAATATAATGTAAAAGTAACGCAGGGCATGGTCAAGTAGTAGATTACAGCAGAGATGTATTAGGGCACACATACGGGTCAAACAGTACATCCATCATTCTTAGGAATGATGATGGCTTTGTTCCCATCATTAACCCACGACCTCAGGGATATACCGCCTGAAAATGAACAGTACTACTATAGAAACTGTTGAAACATCACTGTCATTAACCACTTTCACCCTGGTGTTCCTATTTTTGGGCATGTCATTATTATAGTCAAACAAACTGTAGTCTTTAAAACTTTTTTTATCATTAGTGACCGTTGGCAGAATGGTCCTTAACTCTGAAAAAAATGTAAAGTCAGAAAACAAATAATAAATGAACATGATTCAGTTTGGGTTATTGTCTTCTTTTTTCATATTAACTCAGTTTGAAATTTTAAAGGGGTTTTCATATAATTCGAACAGTTAATTTAGGGAAATGAAATGTGTACATTTATCAGTCAAAGTAGGCCCATGTTTCCATTACACCATTACATTAAGCCTGTTTTGGGGGCAGGTGAGAAGATTTGCATGCCATTGTTACAGTGGTCTTTGGAATGTCACTATTGTCCAGTTTCACTCTCTGAGCACGGCACCACTTTGTTTTTTTTGCAAACAACTATTCTTCAATCTTCACCCTGGCTGTAATAACCACCCGGGGTGAGATAGGTCACAGGCACTTCTGACCTGAAAGTTACTATAATAATTTGTTAAGCCAGTGATGACGATCACAGATGCCGCTGACGCCAAACTAATAATGACCTCTACAACTCGGACATAGACGTCTGGGCAGCACCTCAAAGACGTCTAACGTCAGAGTTGCCTCAAAGACTCTGACATCGGACGTCACTCATTCTTTCCTGCAGCTGGTTGGCTCCGTTTTCCACCGGCCGGCCGGCCCAGGACAAGCCAGACTGGGCCAGGACGGGCCAGGCCGGGCTGGGCCCTGTCGTGTCCTTGTTGTGCGGGCGGGCATGGACTGTGTGTAGCGTTTGCCGGCGCCGCAGCGCGGGGCTCGCAGGAAGAGAGTGAGAGAGCGAGCGAGAGAGAGAGTGAGCGGGTCTCCTCCCTGTCTCTCCAGACTGAACAGTGAATGAGGATAAGTGAGGAGCGCCAGTCAATGAATCAAGCAGCAGGAAGGGAGCAGCCAGGGGGGGAGAGAGTGTGTGTGTGTGTGTGTGTGTGTGTGTGTGTGTGTGTGTGTGTGTGTGTGTGTGTGTGTGTGTGTGTGTGTGTGTGTGTGTGTGTGTGCGTGTGTGTGTGTGACGCCCCCCCCCCCCCCCCCCCCCACGGGAGAGGGCCTCGCATTAGGAACTTCCTCGTCTGTGTGTTTCTGGCACAGGTTAAATGGATCGCTCCCATTAGCGCGCTGAGAGGACAGCTCCATTATATGAAGGAGACTGTAACTTTGAATGTCACGGTGCAACAACCCCAGAGCGCGCCCATGCCGTCTCCCAGGGAGGGCCGGGTGACAATAACCATCCATGATAATCATTCCCTGTCAGGCTTTAAGGAACCCGGAATGATGACGTACGGCCCGCCGCGCGCCTCAGACTTCATTACGACACTGTCACTTTGAGCCGCCACCGCCGGCCCCGCCGCTCGGTCGGTTGGTTGGTTGTCTGGCGTGGCTCTGCTGCTCGCTGTGTGTCTGCTGCTGTGCTGCCAGAGGAAGCCCCCCATGCAGCCAGCCCCACTCTCCTCTCCTACCCGTCTATAAGTGGCATGTTTACAGGATGTGCGCCCCGCCGCCGCCTCCCAAACACCCCCCCACCCCTTGCATATAGCGTTGACGCGCCGGAGGTTAACCTCCAGCCGTCTGCACAGTGCGGCTGCCTCCCCTCCACGGCGTGGGACGGGCGCAGCGGCAGGCAGGTCTCATGAGGAGCCACTGACTGACTGACTGTCTGTCGTTTGCTGGAATTGTTTACCGATGCGGGGTGGAAACGTGCGACTTGATCAAAGACGACCGGCACGCCTCTGACAGCCGTCCCTCCTTCCCATTGTGACAAATGGTAATGGCAAAAAAAACACACACACACACACACACACACACACACACACACACACACACACACACACACACACACACACACACACACACACACACACACACACACAGACACAAGAGTTCTGCAGTACATACAGTGTAACAGGAACACTGCTGCCATGGCGCGACACATTTATTTTATTTAGCCTGTTTGTGTTGGTGTTTATGATGGAATGTGATTATCACTGTATACAGTAGCACAGGACGCGACTGTAGGGCGTATAGTCAGGCCCGGATCTAACCTGTCTCACTTGGGGATGGGGCAGGAGAAAATATTCTGAAAGGAGCAGCTTCATCGCCTGCACCGCCGAGCATCGCGGACAGAAGAATGGGAGGTTACATCCGATGATGACGGCGAATTTTAAAAACTACATAGGCTATCGTGAAGTTATAGCCTAGACTTATAGCCAAATCAGAAATTATGCCATTGTTTTCAAGGTTGTTTAATAATGGCTACTTTCAAAATGTTTCAATATTTCCTAAATAAACTAAAATCAAGATTGCAGTGGTTAAATAAAGCAATAAACCATGAGAGGGAGCAGAGCGGAGGGTTTTCTACATTTAACAGGGCAAAATCCACAGTAACCTGCAACCTTAAGTGGTTTATTGCTTTTCTAAAACTGTTACAATTATGGCAACATGAAAAGTACCAATTAAAATAATTCACAGCTAAAGAAAATATTTCCCAGCCAACCAGCCGTAGAAACAACTCCTGCCACAAGATTCCATAACTACAACAAAGCTGGTTCCAGGTGGCAGAGTGATACTACTAAATGTGATGCGTCATCAGTGTGTTACTGGTGGGTCTTTCACCTGTCACATGACAGTGATCAGCCAATCAAAATCAGAATCAGTATTGGGATTAATGTTAATACTACATTTTGGGGCCAAGGAATCCAATGGATCTGATTACATTGTAAATGAGGCATGGATGGGTCAATTTTACATGATATATCATGTGCAAAATTGCTTAATAAGGTTGGCCAACAGAAATAGAGTAATATTTATGACCCAGTAAGAATACTACCTTTTTGCATGCCAACATGTTTGGTGGAGCAGTCAGGCCATTAAGGGGCCGGGGGGCATTGCCCCTCCCCCCCCAATGCCTATGCCTAGATCCGGCCCTGAGAACGGCATGTAGGATAGGATCCTACTGTCTAGCTGTGTGTGTGCGTGCGTCAGTGTGTGTTTATCTAGCAGCTTGTTTGTCAGTTTATCTGGCAAGGAGAGCTTCACCTCCAGGTTTGACCTCTGAACCTGCCATCCAGGCGGGTAGACATGAGCTGGCAGACATCGCCAATGTCATGAGCTGCGAACGAAGCCCCCCCTCCACCCCACCCACCCCCCCTCACAGCCTCACAGCCTTACTCATTGGCTCTGGTTGGCTCTCATTGGCCCCCCTTTCTCCTTGCCCCCTTCCAATCACAGGGTAGTGAATGACACATAGAGGAGGAAGCAGGGCCTGCCATCCTCCCCGCGTGGCTCCTCCATCGCTGCATAGCAACAGGCTGTTTTTCCCTCCACGATAACAGGCCCAGTAATGGCTTGCTCATCATTTCAGAAAATTATTTTTCGGGGCTGGGGTGGGAGCGTCGTGGGGTGACATTGAGTGGGTGACGAACATGGAAGATATCCTAGCGAGCAGTGTTGAGTAGGGTAGAATAATATATTCCTTATTGCGCCTTTAGAAGAGTAATAATATCACATTACTCATTACTTGGGACTCGAGAGTATAGAATCAGCACGATCCATGCTGTTTCACCGCGTTCGGGGGCTGAAGAAAACACTGAGAGACCGCCAGGTCCGTCTGTTTGGCGTAGTGGTGGTTTGGTGGAGCGGTGGAGCAGGTGAAGAGCCATGGAGGTTTCCACACCGCTCCTCTGATGTTCTCTGCTCTGATCCGGGGCTCTGGCTGTACTATACAGTAATTCTCCACTGAGCACAGGCCGGTCCCCCCCTAGGGGGGGCCGGGCGGATATACAGGAAGGCCCCAAGGCGCTGGTCAAAGGGAGGCCAGGGGCATGGGCAGGCCTCTGTGTACTCTCTGAGCAGACGGTTCCCAGCCCCATGGTAATCTCCCTGTGATCCAGACTCAACCGCATATGAAACCCAATACCCTCTCAGCCCTGCACCATAAATAAAGACAAACCATATATATATATATGTATATATAGAGAGAGAGAGAGAGGACCACCCTGGCTTTTACCGTTCAGTCACTGAGTGGTGCTGAGCACTGTTGTTCTAGTTC
The DNA here is from genome assembly GCA_039105355.1 of Benthosema pterotum. NCBI lineage: Eukaryota > Metazoa > Chordata > Actinopteri > Myctophiformes > Myctophidae > Benthosema > Benthosema pterotum. The sequence goes on from CM076969.1 coordinate 38,968,391, forward strand.
AGCGCTTTTCAACCATTTTGATCCCTTGGCCCACTATTTATTCAGCATTTGAGACACGGAGGACCACCATTTGATGACATTTTGACCCCACAGACCCAAAACTAAAGATTTATTTTATTTTCGTCCACAATTCCAGGCACGATTTCAAAAACAAAACAGGCAAACATACAGATCAAAATGACCGTTTTCCTACATTCTCTAATTGCATAGACTAAAGCGGGCTAATTCAGATGAATATTTTAACTCTTGAGAGTTTGTCCCTCAGAACAATTATAAGCTTTACTTCTGTATTCCTTTGCTATATTGCAGAAACAGCATGAATAACAACTTGATTATACTTCTCAGTTTCATTATAAAGGAATGCCCTCATCAGCTATAAGGGGACCTACATACTCCAACAGCACGCCAGGCACCCGACAGCAGTGGTTCTTGAAGTGGGAATAATATACATTCATAACCTGCTAAACTGTGCTCTCTAACCTCTAAGAACAAGCCATTCCCTTCACATTACAATAAATGACCCTGAGCCACACACTGTTTGAAATCTAAAGGGCACTTATTACCTACAATTACCTATAAATTCCTAGGGCACTGCGCTGTAGGTACACTATATACAACCCCAATTCCGTTGAAGTTGGGACATTGTGCAAAATGTAAATAAAAACAGAATGCATTGATTTGCAAATCGTTTTCAACCTCTATTCAGTTGAATACACCACAAAGACAATATATTTAATGTTCAAACTGATAAACTTTATTGTTTTTGGAAATTATACAATCTTTTGTAAATTGATCCCTGCAACACGTACCAAAAAAGTTGGGACGGGGGCAACAAAAGACTGGGAAAGGTCATGAATGCACAAATAACGCCTGTTTGGAACATTCCACAGGTAAACAGGTTAATCTTAAAACAGTTTAATATCGTGATTGGGTATAACAGGACCATCCCAGTCGTTCACAATCAAAGATGGGGCGAGGTTCACCACTTTGTGAACAATTCTGTGAGAAAATCATCCAACGGTTTAAAAACAATGTTTCTCAACATTCAATTGCAAGGAATTTGGTGATTTCATCATCTACAGTCCATAATATAATCAAAACGTTCAAAGAATCTGAAGAACTTGCTATACTAAAGCAACAAGGCTGAAAACCAACACAGAATACTTGTGACCTTTGATCCCTCAGGTGGCTCTGCATTAAAAATAGACGTCATTTTGTAAAGGATATTACTGTGAGGACTCAGGAATACTCAGAAAACCATTGTCAGTTTACATAATTTGTCGCTACACCTGCGAGTGCAAGTTAAAACTCTACCATGCAAAGCAAAGCCATATATCAGAAAGGTTGGTTTGAAAAACAACCAGAAATGCCTTCTCTGGGTCCACTATCATTAGAAATGTGGACTCATCAGACCACAGCACACTTTTCCACTTTGTGTCTAACCATTTCAAATGATATTGTACCCAGAGAAGGCATTTCTGGTTGTTTTTCTGGTTGTTTTTTCAAACCAACCTTTCTGATGTATGGCTCTGCTTTGCATGGTAGAGTTTTAACTTGCAATCGCAGGTGTAGCGACAAATTATGTAAACTGACAATGGTTTTCTGAGTATTCCTGAGTCCTCACAGTAATATCCTTTACACAATGATGTCAGTTTTTAATGCAGAGCCACCAGGGGGATCAAAGGTCACAAGTGTTCGGTGTTGGTTTTCGGCCTTGTCGCTTTAGTATAGCAAGTTCTTCAGATTCTTTGAATGTTTTGATTATATTATGGACTGTAGATGATGAAATCACCAAATTCCTTGCAATTGAATGTTGAGAAACATTGTCTTTAAACCGTTGGATGATTTTCTCACAGAATTGTTCACAAAGTGGTGAACCTCGCCCCATCTTTGATTGTGAACGACTGGGATGGTCCTGTTATACCCAATCACGATATTAAACTGTTTAAGATTAACCTGTTTACCTGTGGAATGTTCCAAATAGGCGTTATTTGTGCATTCATCATCTTTCCCAGTCTTTTGTTGCCCCCGTCCCAACTTTTTTGGTACATGTTGCAGGGATCAATTTACAAAAGATTGTATAATTTCAAAAAACAATAAAGTTTATCAGTTTGAACATTAAATATATTGTCTTTGTGGTGTATTCAACTGAATAGAGGTTGAAAACGATTTGCAAATCAATGCATTCTGTTTTTATTTACATTTTGCACAATGTCCCAACTTCAACGGAATTGGGGTTGTATAACCTTTTGCAATAATGGGTTGTAAGAGTAATACAATTGCCCCAATAGAGATGTGCACCCCCTGGGCTAAACCTTATGCGGATGTCCGTGAAATAGTCAAGATAAACTGCATACTACAGTTGAATGGAGATAAAAAAGGTCACAGATGTGCAAGTGAAATCTCTGCATTGTTCTTGGTGGTGTAGATAGTCGTGCACAGAAGGAAGAAAAACAGCTACTGTACTTCGGGGAACCACAGCTAGCGTCTGACTGGATTTCTGAGAAAGCTACCATGTCACTATTGCAGACAGATGCAGCTCTCGCACGATGCCCATCACAACACTGCACCTTTCTCATCGTAGTCGAGAGACAGCGAGATCCAATAGCGACCAACGACCATGGTTCAATCTAGTTGCTTATTGTCACAACCAGTGACCGAGTAGTTGCAATTAGGGGTGCGACGATTCACTTACCTCACAATATGATACGATGATATTGACATTTAGGGTTAAGAATTGATTTATATCGTCTGATTCTTAAATGTGCTGCGATTTGATTCGATATATCGATTTATTACATTTTTTCCCACACATTATTACTCTGCTTTTATTATACTAGAACATTTTAAAACAATTCTAAAGTATAACAACAACATTTCAATTTCAATCCAGTTCACTCCAGTGTAACTGTCAGTCACAAATTAATGAATAAATAAATATATTAAAACAATATTTTGAACCTGGCGATTCGATACTCATATTGTGGCAGTATAAGAATTGCGATATATAGATTTTTTGGCCCACCCCTAGTTGCAGCCTGGTCACAACTAGTGTCTCATGGTCGCGACTAGATGCAATCTGGTTGCGACTAGTTTATATTTTCAATTATACCCTTACCCTAACCATAACCCTAACCCATATCCTAACACTAACCAAATGCCTGCCCTAACCCATACCCTAGCCCTAACCCTAACCAAACACTTACCATAACCCGCTAATCAAACCCTTAACAACTTGCAACCCAGTCACAACCACGTTGCAACCATGTGTTAACTCACAACTAATCACGACCTGAAGATAGGTTGCAACCTGGTCGCAACTAGTAACCAACTAGTCTCAACATGTTAACGGTCATTGGTCGCTACTGGGTCTCGCCCCTTCCTGCCATAATCTGGACTGGCTTATGGTAGCCTCAAGGCTTTCATTTTTGTCCATCTTGCACGAAAATGGAAAGCCTGGACTAATTTGTTACCCACAGTGGCCTAGAAGAGGGGTGAGTCAAGCTTGCTTCGGGGGTGGGCGTCGCTCTGAATGATGTGACGTAGCACAGCAGTGGACGGGCGGGGGAGGGGCCGGGGATGATGACACGTTAGTGTCGTCATCCAAAAATCATTTCAAGTTAGGCCAGGCTAGGCTTATGGTAGCTCCAGTTCCTGTCACATGCAAGGCAGCAGACACATTGCTCTATACGGAAATTCATGTGCAGCCAAAACACTCTAGACTATTTTATTTATTACAAACAAGTCCGTTCAGGTCCGCCACAAGCCTGCACTTCAAAACAAGAGTGCTTGTGTAATCACTAAGAGAGGCGGGGCACGATCGAGGCTTGATGCCTATAATACGACGCCAGCTAACATCATGGCTTTGTGAACGCTGACTCCAAACTTTACCGAAGGCCTCTCATTATCGACGGTCATTTCGGGCTCAATTCTAATTCATTGATGTTACAGTGCAGGCAGCAGACACTTGTCTAATGAACCCCACATCTATGGGGAAGGATCGGTGTGTGTGTGTGTGTGTGTGTGTGTGTGTGTGTGTGTGTGTGTGTGTGTGTGTGTGTGTGTGTGTGTGTGTGTGTGTGTGTGTGTGTGTGTGTGTGTGTGTGTGTGTGTGTGTGTGTGTGTAGGTCCCACAACAGTGGACTCAGGGCTCTGCTGATAAGGACTTGGCTGTAATTGCTCTGAGGGGAGGGAACCCCAGCCCCATTAGCTCTGGTCTTAGCACTTGCCAATAAGCCAAACTGCCCCTTTGAAGCCTCTCATGTAATGAAAACTTCCTCCGAGATTAATTACATGTCTGTCAATCTACTAATTAATATCACAAACATGGACTTTTTTTTGTGCGTCTCTGCAATAGTGAAAGGAGTCCTAGGTAGGAAAGAGGTGGAGAGCAAGTAGTTTTGGATCACTGTCTGGAGGACAGAATGAGAAGAAAAAAAAGTCCAAGCCAGAGAGTAGCAGCAGCTGTTACAGCTGCTGCCGCGATTCGCTGCAGTCATGGCCGGCACTTAGCGTAGCATCTATTTTTCATGTATTTCATAATTAAAACCTGCACGTTCTGTAAGCCCTGCATGCTCTCTGCAGATCAAAGGTAGTCCTATTAGCAGGGAGTTCATCAGCAGAGCCACTCTTCTATTTCCAGGCAACAGAGCCGCGCTTAAAGCACAAATACCCTGTAATTACACACATGTGTGATAACGGGACAGCCAGGGAGCTGGACTATGATTAATAGAACACAGATCACACATGCCCCCCCCCCTCCCTGTTTTTCAAAGCTAACACAACAGAGGACTTTACACACGAGGATAAGCCACACGCAGCAGATAAAGAGCCTGATGAAAGACCCAATATGTATTTCACACATCGACACGGCATCGATGCTGCTGCGCAGGTGGAGTGCAAGTTGGGCTTGTTGCAGACGTTCTGACGTCCCGCTGCAGTCGATGTGCAAATGAAACCGGGAAGGATATTAGAACGCGAAAGCATAATAGCTAAAAGCGATGCAAAGCCTCGCCGCTGCTGCTGCTGCTGCTGCTGCCAGGAAAGAGGAAACAAAACTATACAGCGTGGTGTAATCAATGGAGTGGGAAGTGTTGCCTTATTTATTTGCCCCGCTGACTCTCGGGTAACTCGACCTCACGATGCTCCGTGACTGGATGAAAATGGTTGTGTTTCCAGTTCCAACATGAGCAGAGTGGATACTTAGCTGTAGCTGGCAAACACAGGAACTGGATCCCTTCTATGATCAAACAGGGAGTATCACTACAACAGCATGGCTTTAACTTTTAACGCAGCTACAGTAAGCTTCAGCTAATCTATAGACCTGCATGCTGTGAGTTATGTTCAGACTCATGTTCAACTCATGCTGTGAGTTATGTTCCAATGCGCACTTAAGACGTTTGTTATATTAATTGTTCTTTTTGTCACCCATCAGCCCTGCTGGTCTCCTGTGACCGTTTGTTTATTATTATTCCTCTCCATTGGCTCCCATTCAAAAACAATAATTTCTGTGCTCCGTTTCTCCATTACTTCTATTCTGCAGTGTCAAGCCATAACGGGCAGCCTATATTCCCATGGCCATTGCATCATAATGTCGGATCTACAGTATGCAGACAGCCACCAGTTTATACTAATTGCTAAAGAGTAGCAGCTATTGCTAGTCTGCTACTACAAAACAACAACATTATTATAGCTTTAAGGGTCTGTAAAGGTATAAATCAAACATTTTTACAATTCTGTACAATCAAAATGAAAGTCCAAGAGACAAAAAAAAAATCATTAATTGGGGGTCTGTAGACTAATGCAAGTCAAACTGAGGGTCCTTGAAATGAAACAGGTTGAGAATCATTGCTAGAGCCTTGTCTCCTGGGAGTCCTTGGCATAATCTTTTCAAATGGCGTTTGCAAGCTAATTAATATCAATTTGTGGTGGGCTTTGGGCTAGAAGCCCCATGTCACTGGAAGCAACATGTTACATGGCATAGGGGTGTAACAATACAGTAACTGTATCGAAATAACATTTTTAATTAAAAAAAATCAAAGTATATCATTGTGTAAACAGAAAATATCATATTGTTTGACTTTGCGTTATATCAATTTGCAAAGTAAAGAATCAGTGTTGAATTGGTATCGAATCTATACCAATGCTAAGTACTAAGAATATTGCTTTGTATTTAGCAATAAAAAAAACACCTCTTGCGTTCAGATACAATGTCCATCTATATGCCAGATCACTGTGTTTACATATTTATATCCATTATCATACATTGTCTCACATATGTGAAACTTGCAGTATCCAAGTTTCACATATATTTAAAGGTATTTGCTCAATAGTTACTGTATCGATTTTAGATCATTGAATCGAATTGTATCGTCAGAAGGAACCAATATCTGCCATCTATCGTATCGTGAACAATGATAGGTATCCAATCACTGTTAAATGTATTGTTACACCCCTAATGTTGTTAGAAAAAAATACATAACATGAAGGTCAATAAATACATACTTCTTTGGGGGTTATATTGTCGGTTGCAATAAAAATGTCAGAGGAAGGACTGTTTGATGAAGTCGTATGAAGGAGATTTGGTGGTCCTGTGGTTTGTGCTTTGTAAATAAAAGCTCTCCAACTCTGGAGGCAAAGTTAACAGCTGGGTGCAGACCTCTAGGCTCACCTCATGAGGTCAGCTCCAGTTTATGCTGTTTCTTACTACTGTAAAAATGGACAAGGGGACTGGATGATCCACAAGTTTATTGGAAAGATCATCGTGATAACACTGTTATAATTCATGACTGACTCAGTGACATAACACGTATCAGCATGGGTTTCCACAATCTACTATACTAAGGACATACTGGATCCACTGCTCTTACTGTACATCCTTCTCTGTGTGTGTGTAATCTCCAGCTATGTGTAATATTGCGCTGTATCGGCATTGTCCTCTGCACCTGTGGCTCGACAGATCCTCACTCATCAACCTGAGGTTAGATGGAGACGTCTAGAGGTCTTATAGATGGTTGACTTTTAAATGACAACAAACATAACAGCATTAATATAAGACCTGGAAATGAGAGACGTATTGTAGAGGCTGGGGGTGGGGAGAGCCCAATGTTTAGAGAACTGGTAAATTGAAAAATATGTTTTTCACACTTTTACACCACATTTGTGGTTATTATATGCACATACCAGGCAAAAAACTAAAAAAATGTAATTGCTTCCTGTAAATGCAAACATGCTGCGTGTTGACATGTCCACTATCACATCAATAAAACCTGTTTTTATCCCATTTCTGAATAGTTGTTCACAAGCACAGGTGCCTTGATTACAGCCAGAAATGCTTAGTTTATAATCCCATATATTCTGGAATATATATCTGAACACATTATAAGGTTGAAATAAGCAACATAAAGTAAAGTGGCAGAGCTAAGCGATGATTGTAAAAGATGCATCCATGCATTGGTGTAGTAGGCTGTAGCTCAGTGTAGCGTCGTATTTCTTTTTACCATCTCATTGCCTAAATGGATGCATACCCTAATGATTCAGAAACGCTCTGTGCCAGATAATCGGGTGGGATTCATAATGAAAAACAAAAATAAAAAAAACACTGTTTGCGGTTAATTCCATCTTTAAGACATGGTGGGCCTAAAATTAAAGCCATGAAGAGTCTTGAGAGTCTTCATGGTTTGAGACATGGATGGTCTAAGCGAGGTTAATGAAATGGGGCTCTATTTTGATTGTCTTAAGTATCAGGTCTTAAGTTGTAAGTCAAAACAGCTGTGCCACACCTCCAAGTTTTTTATTTTTATGTAGGGTTAAGATATGGTGGGTCTACGATTAAATACAGGGAGAACCTAAGGTTAAGCCCATAGGACATGAAATGCCTACGTACCTATAGCCATACCTTGCCATTGATAGGAAGACTGGCCTGCGTGGCCAGCAGTAATAATTAATGGCATAGTCTATAAGCATTCCATTAGGTGCAAGCAGCTGTCATAAACATCTTAATTAATTTACAAAGCAAGCAACTGGGGAATTATGGCGACGTAAAAATCTGCTTCCCTCTGCCGCTCCATAGCACTGGAACAGATCGGGCTTTTAAATTTTTAAACATGCCTTTCATGTTCTCTAGAGCACTAAAAAGCCTTTGAACAGTCTGCTTGTTAGGAGATGCACCTAGCAGCCCAGTAGTAGTACCTATGGGGTCGTCCCCACTATTCTTTTCATACAGACGACGACAACCACGAAAGGAGTTTTTTTTTTCCAGCTCTGGCACGACTCAATGTTTTTTTTCTATTCCTATACAGTACCTGCCTTCATTTATGATATCTCTTCTCTTTTTTTTTTACCATGTTGTACAGTGGCTGCTGCCACCCCCAGCCCCACCACTACCCACACACACACACACACACACACACACACACACACACACACACACACACACACACACACACACACACACACACACACACACACACACACACACACACACACACACCTTACTCAATCCTCCTTCTCTTTCTCCTTTTTTTCTAGATGGATTTCAATGCAACACTTGGTACACCATGAAGGGCCCAGCTGTTTAGAACTGGGTCTGTCTGTCTGTCTGCCTGTTTCTGTCAGTCGTCTGTCTCTCTCTCTGTCTGTCTAGACAGACTGACAGACAGGCTCAAAAGTCCCCAATCCAATCACAGCTCACTCAGTGAGCGGACACTGCTACATGCATTACGTCACAAAGCACTAGTAGTCTACTCTGCCACAAGGGCTACAAGTGTACAATTTACAATTTAGGCATTTAGCAGATGCTCTTAATCCATAGCGATTTACATTAAGTAGAAACATTGCAATTAATGCATCATACAGATTAAAGTTTACAATTAAAGGGGTATTCCACTTTAAAAAAAAAAAAAAAAAACTTTGGTCATTTTATGGTCTACCCAGTCTCATGTGAACACCCCAGACAGTTTTTAACTTACTCCATTCAGTATTTAGATATTTGATTTGATGTTTGATATTTGATCCTATACAAATCCATTATAAATTAAAACTCCATTTAAAAATCCATTTTAACCATGACAGATTATTCGAAAACAACCAATATTTGCTCTGGTGACTGATATTGTCTTCCTAATACATGAGTGGGCCATGGAGTTTCATTCATTGTTTTCACTTATTTTTAAAATATTGTCTTCGAAAGTGCTCAGGCATTTTTGGGCATATTTGGGTATTGCGTTATGCGATGGGTTGTTTTCAAATAATCTGTCATGGTTAAAATGGAGTTTTAAGTTATAATGGGTTTGTATAGGAAGGAGGTGGATATGCTAAAATGAACATCAAATATCTAAATACTGAATGGAGTAACTGTGTTCACATGAGACTGAGTAGACCATAAAATGATGAAAAGTTGTTTTGAAAGTGGAATATCCCTTTAAGTGTATAAATGTATTGCAGTTACTGTTATATGATCTGGGTGTGCATATTATGTATATATTCATATTTCATTAAATATTTAAGTTGCTAAAAGTGTTCATGTGACATAGTTTGTACTTTAAACCTTACTTTAAAGTATACATCAATTAATAGTGATCATCAGATTTTTTGGCAGGTATATAACGATGTGTTGGCACTAAACACTGCATAGTCATTTTTGGACATGGCATCGTTAGAATCTATAGATGTTTACAGTTACCTTTGAGGTGTCAAAGGATCGTAATTCCTCCAGTTAATCGTTCAGCACAAGCAGACGCTAGGGCAAAACAATTAATCAAATAATTATGAAATCCACAATGAACTATTGCAATTTCCAAATTAGAGGCTGCAGTTAATTGCATAAAAGAGAGGGGGGTCCAAACGGTGCTTAACAGAGCATTCTATTGTTTTCAGTAATCTTATCTGGTCCATACAACAATATTAATTTGCTTTTGTATGTTTCATTCTTTCTTTTTTGACCTTCTGAGTAGCCTCTATTCTCTATTAATTTTGGGCTGCTATGCAAATCTACTTGCACACTTTGCATCGCCTTTATTTTGGTCAAGGTTACATTATTGTTTTAATGGCATAAAGGCAAGAATTAATTTGAAAAGTCTCTCTGAAAAGTCGGGACTATACTACAGAAAATCTTTTCTTTTACTTACACTTTGGTGTTTTAACTTTTCTTGAAAAATAGCAGATGTACAAGCCTCATTTGAAAAGATGCCAAGGACTGTCAATGAGAGAAGATTATGTCCGGCTCCAGCAGTTATTTTATTGTAAAACAAGATCAGCACTCAGTAGCGTTCAAACTTGCGCGTTGCTCACAAGTAGGCCATGGCCAAGGCCATACCCCGAGGGACGACGAGTCAGCGACCTCCGACTGCTAACCACCGACCGCACACCGATCACTTAACTTGTGCCCGCTCCGCTCATGCAAGTAATCAAAGTTAATGTAACTTACAGTGTACAAATGGAACCAAACAGGACAGCTAGGGTTCCATTTGGTTCCATTTAGTACTCTCTGAGTTACACAGACCCATAATGGTCTTAATCTTGGTTCCTAATTATGATTTTAGCTGGAGACCCCCTGGACCTCTCTCAAAGAACACCCGGAGGTACCCCGGACCCCGCTTTGGGAACCACGGCAGCATTACTAGACTGTAATTTACTTTACACCAGTGTGTTCTAAGTAATCCGGACGGTCCGGCGCCAAGCGGATGTGATGGGTCAGGGTGGCGAGGTAAAAACCTTCTTCCTTACCTGCTACCATACAGATTAGACCGGCCACTCTATTATAGCAGAGAGGCTTAAGAGCACAGGCCAGGATATCTGGAGCTTGTGACACTAAGCGGGGCTGACCCATCATTTCTTTGGGCTGTGGGGGTGGGGGTCATCCTCTGCTGTCTGTATGGTATATAGCCGTAATAGTTCGATAATTCTCTCTGTCCCGACGGCCATTTTAACATTAAGTAGTTGCTGCCTGCGAGGAAGATCTGGTGTGTGAAGCCTCCCTCTCATGTAATCATCAATGTACAACGTATTCATTGACGATGATCATTCATTCATCAATCCATTTTCAACCGCTTATCCGTAGTTGGATTGCAGGGGCAACAACTCCACCAGAGTGCTTCAGCATAACCTCTCCCAGGCAACTTTATAGTGACTTCCTCCTGAGGGTGATCCTGAGACAGCCAAAGGCCAGAGAGTCAATGTATTCCCTCTATCTGGTCCTTGGTGTGCTCCATGGTCTCCTCCCAATGGGACGTGCATCAAGGACCCAGGGAGACGCTCGAGAGGCATCCTAACCAGATGCACCAAACCACCTAAGCTGGCTCCTTTCCAGGCGAAGGAGCGGCAGCTCTACTTCGAGTCTCTCCTGTGTGACTGAACTTCTCACCCTATACCTCTAAGGGAGACGCCAGCCACCCGCCGGAGAAAACTCATTTCAGCAGCTTGTACTTGTGAGAGTAGGCATGAAGATTGTTTGGTAGACAGAGTAAATAATCTAAAAAGACAAACTCACCCAGACCAAAACATCCACCGTGAAATTGGGGTTTGTTTGTCAAACAAACCCCAATTAATAGTAGTTAATCGCGAGTTAACTTCAGCCGTGAATTAACTCGATCAATTTATTTAATGCATGATTAACTCAGTAAAAAGCAAAGCCAAGTCCATTTGAATTCCACCAAATGCAGATGAATAATTGTTAAACATCTGCATTACTTAAGTTAATTTAAGTATGTATATCGTATGTGTCAGTGTTGCCAAACGGCAACGCCACTACGTATCAAAGTAGAAGCAATGTAGAGGGGAAAAAGGCAAAAAAAAAAGATAGCTATATATGCCTCTTAATTTTTATCTAAAAAATTGCCTGTAATACGTTGTACGTTGTTTGATGCATTGTACTCATTACTCTAGAATGATCAAGGATGCCCACTGCCTGGCTATAATATCCTTGCAATAATATTGCTTTTTCTCTCTGTTAAATTATAACCTCTCTCACTCTCCCTGTGTGTATGTGAGACAACGCTCAATGCTAAAGCAGTCCCAAGGCAGACAATCAAAGTCAGCAGTCCATTCACATTACAATGTGTTGATTTGATGTTTCCTAACCTTCTCTGGCCTTTCAACCCCTTAATGCTGACACCAAGGACCTCCGGGGGATTTCACAGCATACCTCTCCTGCTAAACGCTTATTGAGTGTGTGCATGTGTGTGCATCTGTGTGTGAGTGTGTATGTGAGTGCACTTGCATTCATGCATTTACATGTGTGTACAATGTATTCTGCATTTCAATGATGCAAGGCTTACAGTTTCTGTGCATTAACACAAAACTAAAAAAAAAACGCATAAAAATGAGGACCATGCTTGCCTGACACTGACTGAATTATTGGTTTCACTTCATTATTCAGTCTGAAAGCCCTAGTTCTCAGGGACTGCAGTTTATGGGTTGGGAGTTGTCAAAGTGGCGGTCTTCAGTGATTGGTTCATACCTACCAATCCGAATATTAGGGAAGCAGACAACGTTGTTGTCATTCACGTGGCTAATGTGCTAACCCGGTTGCTAACCAAACAAACACAGCCGACGAGTGTCTACTAGCACGAGAACAAAAGCAGTAAAATACTGTATGTTGGATGATGTTAATAAAAAGTGGCACTTCTTTAAAAAAAAAGTCACCGCAGTGAGGGGCTGCCATGCTTGTTGTTTTACAGTGTTGGCTGTTGGCCAATCAGACACCGGAATCAGCGGAAAATAATTTGAGATGGTATTTTTTAAGGTGGTGTATTCAGGACTGGAGCCAGGCAAGGACCATGCAGAAAAATAAAATTTCACCATGTAATTATTGGCCTTGCATGAATCCATCCATTCACATATGGCATCAGGGGCGGATCTAGGCATGGGGGGGCAATGCCCCCCTAAATGCCCAGACTGCCCCACCAAACATGATGGCATGCAGAACAACCCAAGATATTCCAAATATCAACAACAACTGATGTTATTATTGCCATATACCAGCAGAGAGGGTCGTACGTGCGCTAGCGGAAATCGTGGCGGTTGTTGTCGTATATACACCACACTTCGTTTGCGCCTCCGCATTACGTATTCATTTGCTATTCTTTATTGAATTGGCTTCTTTGCTTTAGTGACTGTCATTTCCCTCCTCCGAGGGGGGGATGTTCAGAGCACTTCCATGTTTTATTCAATTATGAAAACTTAATATGGTGGAAAGGTGTTCACGGAGCTGCCTCATAAACCATGCATTATTTCACTCTGACTGGCTCTCTCTCTCTCTCTCTCTCTCTCTCTCTCTCTCTCTCTCTCTCTCTCTCTCTATTTTCCGCTGCATTGCTGGTTGCCATAGTGAGACATGAACTCACAGCCTAAACAGATGGATACCCTTCCTCCTGGCCTCGACCCCAGGATATGAGGCTAATAATAATACGTTGGTGTGTGTGTGTGTGTGTGTGTGTGTGTGTGTGTGTGTGTGTGTGTGTGTGTGTGTGTGTGTGTGTGTGTGTGTGTGTGTGTGTGTGTGCCAGACAAACAGACAGACATAGAGAGGTGAGGGAGAGAGAGACGGCGACAGAGAGAGGTAGGCTGAGAGAGGGAGAGACAGCGGGGAGAGAAAGAGATATATATTACAGAGTATTAGGTGTGTAACGATACATTTTAAGAGCAACAAGTACTTGGTATTGGTCTACATCAGATTCTTTGCATTGCAAATATGATACAAAGTCAAACGATATGTTACGATATTTATTTTCTGTTTACAGAATGACACTTTGATATTTGAATGTTGATGCTATGTTGTTACACCCCTAATCAGTATGCTCAGAGCATAATGTGTTAACAAGTGTTCTTTTTATTTTTTACATCTGTGTTGCTTTTAGGCAGTTTGGTCCGTGAAGGGGGTTCCAGGTGGTCTCCATGTAGCTAAATCATGGAGAGTTGGTAACCAAATGGACGTGTCGTTTATAGATCCGTGATTCTTGAGAGTCACAGATCTACATTCGCAAGTCATTTGCAAGGCATCGTTTGCATGTCATTGTGTCTCCTAAATACAGCATGGAATTGTGGACAGACAAACTTTCTTCACTTTTGGGTCTTGAGAGGCTAAACGTCATCAAATGGTGGTCCATGGATCGAATTATCTACTGTATAAATAGTTGGCCCCTGGTATCAAAATGGTTGAAAACCACTGTTTTAGGGGAACTGGAGAATATACGTGTGTGTGTGTGTGTGTGTGTGTGTGTGTGTGTGTGTGTGTGTGTGTGTGTGTGTGTGTGTGTGTGTGTGTGTGTGTGTGTGTGTGTGTGTGTGTGTGTGTGCCTTCTCTTTTTGCACTGGGTGCTTGTCAAATAGCATAAGCATCAGGCCAAGGCACAGTGACACACTGACCTACAAGCACAGAGAGGAACTTTGTCTGCCTTGAGAAATCCAGTGAAGAAGACAGAGAGCGAGGGAAGGGAAGGAGAGAGACAGGAACGTGACGATGGAGAGACGAAGGAAGGAGGAATAAACAAGAGCCATGCTGATTTATGTAAGAGATAGCGTGCCTCCAATGATGCAATGTCATCATCATCATCATGGCTGCATATGTGCAGCAATCTGCTTCTTCAAATGTATTATGGCCAGCTTTTTAGTCAAAAATCAAGATATATATACTGTATATATAGCTGTATTTTTTGCCTTTTCCCCCTCTATGCTACTTTTACTTTGACGCTGCAGCTGTTTCCCTGCAGACAGACTCTTGCTTTGCCCTGCAGGCGGTCCAGAACGTTATTGTTGTCAACAAATAATTGACATCGGGCACATGACAATCACATTTTCAATCACAGCGCAGCAGTCTCCAGCGGTGTCATAATGAGCCAATAGAGTGCAGGTGAGGTGGAGTTAGATTCAAATCTGTTGACAAACACACTCAAGTTGCCTATAGTAACTTTAACCGGGTGAAGAACACCTGCTGATTTCCGCCTGGCAGACAGACAGGACATATAGTGCACTACAGGTACCATACGTTGGTATGGCAGCTCTCAGAGTGTGTGACAGAGCAGAAACACACAGGAGAGATACTTATCATCCATTCAATCTGAGAGAGCAGCGTAGGCGGGGGGGTGGGGGGTTGGGGGGGGTGCCTTTACAACGAGCCACTCGGTGGATAAGAGATTCGCTGTTTAACAGGAATGGAGGAGCGGCGGGTCATGTTATGTTTTCATTATTACTATATCTGATATGGTAGCCTCTTCCCCAATCAGAGGTCCCTGGACTCCCTCCGGCAGCAGATGGGAGAAATGCGCTCAGATCTGTTGATTCAGAGAGGGACGGATGAAACCAGAGGGAGAGAGAGAGAGGCAAAATGAGAAAGCACTGACTTATTTACCGGCCTGGCGGGTGACTTATTTACTGGCTGGCGTTGTGATTTATTGTGGTCTGGCATGCAAAGTTGTTTCAATTCAACAGAGGTTGGCTCTTGTGTTTATAAAAGCTCCAAAAAGCAAATAAACCAAAACAACAACAAAAAAAACAGCTCAAAGCAACTGTTTAAAAGAAAAAAGCAAATGAGCAAGAACAATACTGTAAGTGGTTTACGGTGATAACGCAACTGTGGTTCTGTGTAAATGCACTTTAAAGGTATTATAGGCAACATTTTAGCCAAACATCAAAATGTAACTATAACTTGTACATCGCTTGTACTTTGGTGCTACAGCTGTTTCCCTGCAGACAGACTCTTGCTTTGCCCTGCAGACCAGGAGGGGCAAAATCAATTTGCGACCACGACGTACGTCACGATGGGTGTCCAACAAATCGCAACTGATGGCAAAAAGAGTCGCGACTAATTCATGACAATCGGGACAATGTTGTTTTTCAACTTCTGTGACATCATGATGCGACCACATCATACGTAGCGACCGCTTTGCATGACAGCTGTGACCGTTTCATAACGGTCTCTCCTGCAGGCCGCCCAGTACTTTATTCTTGGCAACAAATCATGAAAACAAAACATTTGTTGGGATCACAACAAGGCAGTGTTAGTGTATGAAGGGGAGGGGGTTAGGGGGTTGTGGGGTGATGCAGCTTTTTAACCAATCACAGCACAGCAGTCTCCAGCAGTTTAATAATAAGCCAATAGAGTGGAGGTGGAGTTCAAATCAAATCTGTTTACAAACACTGATTTTGTACACAGTAAAGTTGCCTATAACAGCTACCTTTAATTCTTCTTGAAAGAATATTTCTTTGCAAATAATGCTTCACACATCCAGGGCTCTGTGATGGCGGCGCACACGTTTAAATTGGGAGGCCGTCTATCTATTCTGCCTAGCGTGGGCTTTGCAGAAAACACCAGTGTGCATCTTGTGTAGCTGAAAGCTAATCCTCTGTGAGCGCCGAGGTTTAAAGTGGCGCTCTATTGTTATTTCATGAGAGGGGCTGAGCGCAGAGCCGGAGCCTCATGTCTAAGCGGTGCAGGAGAGAGAGAATTCCCCTGCATGGCTACACAATACACAGACATCGCATTTAGACATGTCAGCTCTTAACTAAAGAACAGCACCAGTCAAGTGAACCCGCTAACCCCCTCTGTGCATGTCTTCTTCACCATGTCTAGCCAGACTGCTCCAGAAAGAAAGAAGAAAAAAACTGTGTTAAAAATGCATTTGTCGTAAGCAACGCATAGCAAGTCTAGGCTTGCTTGGGCATGCTAAGGACAGGCTGGCATGCTTGGGGTAGCCAGGCTAGTCAGTGCTATAATAACGTTGCTGCAATAGCCAAGGCTGGTTGAAAATGGCACTGTATACTGTACTGCCTGCCGCCCCCCCTGCACTTACATAATTTACACACACGCGAGGGGAGGGGGAGTTCAACGAGGGGAGGGGTAGGGGGGGGGGGGGGGGGGGGGGGCTGAGCCACGGGGAGCTCACGTCCAATTGCGTTTGGCCATGCGGAGAGACAAATATGCCAGCGTGAGGAGAGCTCGAGCCCGCAGTGGGCTTTGATGGCTACACGCTGAGACGCCCCCACCCCCCACCCCCACGACACGCTGACAGACAGTGGCGAGGACACACACACACACACACACACACACACACACACACACACACACACACACACACACACACACACACACACACACACACACACACACACACACACACACACACACACACCTCTCCTCGTATTTATGAAGCCAAGCAGAATATAGACGCAACAGGAGCAAGCCAAAGAGTCGGAGCACATTAGCGATGCACTGATCCAAGACCATGGCATTGTTATTTATTAATCAGCTGAGCTTAGCTAACTGCCTGCTTAGATGAGTGGCGCGAGGAGCTGTGTGCTGGTGTTCCATCGCTGCATCAGCCCCGGAGCTGGCAAAAAACTGTTGACATAATGCAAGCTAAAATGCAGCGCAGCTTATTTTCTTTTTGACGTGGTGGGTTGCCGTCGGAAGGAAGGATCTTCATTTCAAAACAGCACGCCACACATTATAACAACGAGATCAAAATACATTTTAAAAAATAACACAATCGCATGTGGTGTGCAAATACTACTAGGACTAGGAGCCTTAGAGTAAATACAGTTTGTCTGCAAAACAAAGCATTAGCGAGTCTTCCAATGTAAATCCTGGAAGAGTGCACAGCAAACAGAGAATGTGTGCCCATATTACACATCATCCATCTCCTAGGGTGAAGCCAATGATGAACTAACAGCATGGAGATGTCAGTATGAACGATAACATGCACTAAATCACCCTTCATGTTTAGCACTGTGACAATGGGCTCAAAAAATGAGACACCCCTACCGGGTTTAGGACCAAACGCAACATAGTTTTTCCTCGTTTTTCCTCGTCTCTAAGGCCTCCCATACATAGAATAGATTACTTACAACTTACTTACTACTAAATACTAAATATTTTACTGCAAAATTTTACTCCATCTGGGGATTTAGGTGAGATTATACTCTCATGTAGAATCACAATGGAAAGCCTGTACCACCAGACCAGAGCCTTGGCTTACCAAATAATTATCCAGAATAAATAAAACCAGCCATCAAGAGCTTCAACTTGTGATGAAAAAAGTAGGGGAGTACAGCAACATTTTTGAGGGGTCAGGTGATTTCTGGACTTTTTGAATTGCAGGTATTAATTATTTGAGTAATTATTTGGTAAGCCCAGGCATGGGTCTGGTGGTACAGGCTTTCGGCCTACACACAAGGCCCCAGATCTGATTTGCTGCAATGCAGCCAAAGAGCACAGCTCCAGACCTGATTTGCTGCCATGCAGCCAATGAGAAGACTTACACCATACCTGGCTACACCACATAACCACATAAAAAAGTAATTCGTCTGGATCCATGTCCATTTATTGATTAATTTTGTCATGTCCACATTCTCACCAGATCCCACAACCCTGTACAGAAATCACAAAAGAACTTTCCATTGACATTGACTGTGTAATCCATTCAGTGGATTGAATCCAGTAGACTGAAGGGCAGCAGTGGCTCAAGGCTTGACATTAACTTTTTAGAGGCACTTGTCTTTCTTGACAAGCACTGTACAGTTCCTATTCACTTGTCCGGAGCAGGGATCATCGACATGTAGGCTTGTGATGAACTTTTTTCCTCAATCAAATTGGTTGCCACAGACATACAAAACGAATGGCCAATAATATTACGACAAACACTAAAAGCATACTAGTCCAGCAGAGAGGATAAAGAAAGGAACGCTGTTCTTAAGGCTGAAGAGGGAGAGTGGTTTGACCATCACACTTGTTTCTAGCATGGTGAACTCATTAAGTGTTTTATGAAAGAAGAGAGGGAAGGCGTAGATGGAGCAATTCCTTTAATAGTCAAGCAATTGAGAGTTGAGCCGTGGATAAGTGGTCAAGGGAAAAGGGCCTTTAAGGGGAAGTTTAGAATGAACTGGTTATTCCTCTAAACTGCTAAATTGTCGTATTGACGTCATCCACCGGCCATTATATCTAAAAGAATAGGCTGCAGAGATATTTTTTATGGTGGTCTTAACAAGGTTTGGATACCAGGCATGTCTGTATTAGTGTTAATGTTATTGTGTTAATGTGTTAATGTCTTTTGGCATTTGGGAAACCCTAGCTGTCATCTGTCACGAAATCATCATGATGTGTTAAAATCAGTTAATTCATTGGCACGGTAGAATTTTGTTTCTAATGGGCGTTTCTGGGTGTACTGAGGTATAAAGTGTTCAGTTTATATTACCCTGGATGCTCCATTGATGTCACTGCTAGCAGTAGGCATTATGACAGAAATGGTACCATAGTATCTCCCAGCATCTCCTTTAACTCCTGCCATTTGGTAGGTGATTTAAGGGTATCCAACAGTTACTTCCCCCAAAACATATGAACCTAAACCTAAACTTGAAGTTATTAAGAATAGAATCAAGCCATCCAGGAACCTACTGACCCATAATGTTAAAACATTTGATTCTGTGATTATTCTTTTTCCAATATTTAATCATATAACATTACAATAGCCTTTGTTTTGAGGTTTTCAGTCAGAGTTGGTTTGGGGGTTCAGTCAGAAAGTGATTCCACATCTGAAAACAAACCTTTGGGTGTGTAGATATTAGAAAGTTTCACGCTTTAGTCACAAAATAAACAATTGGTTTGTTATGTGATTATACTGCACCTAAATCCCCAGATGGACAGGCTGTATTTTTGGTTTTGTGTTCAACTTAATGTCAATTTCACCATTTTTCAGTAAAATAATTTTATACAAGAATTAATTTCATGTATGGGGGGAGGCTCATGAGGAAAAACTATGTTGTTTGGTCCTGAGACCGGTCGGGGCATCTCAAAAAACGAAATCACTTTTGAGCTATTGGTCACAGGACTAGTTGGGTTTTTTACTGGGGTGCACTGTTATATTTTCCAACACTTCACACCATTGGAGCAGCACATTGAAATGGGTGTTGAAAAACACAAGCCTTTAAACAGAGAAGAAATATCTCTATAGAAGGAAAAAACAGAGAGGGGCCCAATCCTCTAGAGTGAAATCTCGCCTCATGTTTCCTCCATTCTTTTTTTTTTTTGGCAGGGTGGCTAACACACAGGAAAAGTATTGGCACACAATACTCTCTCTACCTGAACACAAAGGAAAAAACAAACAAAACAAAAAACATCTTAGGCTGGAGTCTGGGCTTGGGAAACTAACAGGAGAATGCTAGTGCTTTACCCCAAGGGAGAGAGATGGAGGGAGGGTTGGACTCTACATCAACTTGCTCTGTTGATGCAAGATTTACAATCAGAAGATTACAGTACTTCTTTCAGTGATCTGTCCTCCCAACCTGGTCTCACATAATATAGAATAATACAGTACACAATATAGTATAAATCTGTCTGTCTGTCTGTCTGTCTGTCCCTCTGTCCATCTATCTGTCTGTATGTCTGTCTGTACACCTGTCGGTATGTCTGCCTATCCATCCGGAGCTAACGCTGGACCACTCTTATAGTGGAAATCAAAGGCCCAATTAAGCACCGATGGAGCTTACTCACACGCCGGCCATCTTAGCATGTAATCCAGGGGTTTTCAACCTTTTTCATCTCAGGGACCACCATTTATTCAGGATTTGAGCCGCGGACAACCATTTGAGGATATTTTAGCCCCACAGACCCCAAAACTAAAGATATATTTCGCTTTTGTCCACAATTCCAGGTTAGATTGGAGAAACAAAACACACAAAACATAGATTCTAAAATGGCTAATTCAGATGATGAATATTTTGGACCCTGGCGGGTCCATTTGGTTTCATTTTTACACTCTCAAGAGTTACATCTGGTTAACCAACTTAGCTGGGGACCACCTGGAACGGTCTCAGGGACCACTGGTGGTCACCGGACCACCTGTTGAAAACCCCTGCATTAACCCATACTGAAAAGTCCAATCTGATTATATTACACAACATTAAAACTCCAACATTGCAGTTGCACCAGAAGCTTGAATTTTCCTCTTTCCAGACCCAAAGTTTTACATAAAATTCCGCTGCAGACATATTATGAGCAGAGATAGGTGTAACGGGTAATATAGTAATATAATGTAATATAATAATATAAAAGTAATATAATGAGATTACGTCCTAAACAGTAATAATATTACAGCTACTTCTACTAATCAACAGTCTTGCGTTGGTGAAGGGAGATTAGCTATAATGTGTTTTTTTTTTTTGTCTGTGACCTAAAAAGTGGTTAGAGTGGTTAGAGTGTCCGCCCTGAGACTGGGAGGTTGGGGTTCGATTCCATACCAAAGACTCTAAAAATGGGACCCAATGTCTCCCTGCTTGGCACTCAGCATCCAGGGATGGATTGGGGGTAAGTCCCTGCGATATACTAGCGTCATGTCCAGGGGGTGTACTTGTACATCAAGCTGCCTCACGCTATAGAAACAGCAGATAGGCTCCTGACCTATATGGGCCTCAATGGCTCAGCCGGGCCTCCTGACATCATGGCCTGGCAAGGCTACTTACTTACATATGCACATTACTTTCACTTGGTTGTTAGGCTGATTGGTGACTCTTATTATTATTATTATTATTATTTAAAAGAATTGGATTCAGTTATAAAAGAAGCATGGATTTGTGTAGTTGTACTTCCTTTTTGCAAATGGGGGCACAAAAGTAGTATAAAAAGGTAATATTGAATATGTTACATATTACTCTTGAGTTTTAAGTAATGCGATATTATTACTTTCCTAAAGGGGTAATAAGTAATATGTGATAAATTACTCTCATAAGTAATACCTCTATTACCCAACACTGTATAGGAGCTACTTTTGTCCTTGCAAATTTTTTTAAGTGTTGCAGTTTGGAATCACTCGTTAGGTATCACTCCACAGCCCAGATGTTTCCTTTGTAAATCTATGGATATTTATAACTAAATAATATACTGTACATTCTTATAACAATAAAATTATAACAAATAAAAAAAACACATAAAGTTCTGTTCATACAGAGTGAAGGTTAATGAATAACACCACTTCTATTCGCGGTTAGATGTAGACAGATATTGCTTAAATTATAGAACAGGTGCCGTAGGAGAAGCATTTCGGTATAAGTGAGAACGGAGAGGGAGGAATGTGGACGTGGGCATTACCAGGCAGTTCCTTTGATGATTCCCGGACATAGCCTCACAGTCATTCACAGAATATTCCACAGCACAGAACCCTGGAAGAGCCTAAACGACTTGGACAGTTCATTTAGGATAACACGATAACAAGGAGTATAAGTGGATGGACGGGACGGGGGGACGAGGGGGGGGTCCTATGCGTACACCAAATCATTTCTGATAAATGTAGGCCCCTCACAAATTCTTCTCTCTGACTTTTTTGTGGTTTGAGCTGAAGATGCAGAAAGAGAAAGTAGTCAGCCGAGACAAGAAGGATTATCTTCATAACCCGCCGAAACATGAGAACGCACTCTAAAAATGTCGACGGCGATTTTTCCGAATTCAAAATGAACACACACACAAAAACAGATATTTCAAAGACAATTTCGTATCAGAAATTATCTAGGGGCTTTTTCACCCCCCCCCCCCCCCCCCCCCCACCTTTCTTTAGTTTTCAAAAGGGGAAAAAAAGAAATTTATTTCTACCTTCATCTCTAAATTGGATGCAATTTATTGCCTCTCCAAAGCTCATTTTTCACTGGCTTGCAGGATCCATGGGCCATGGTGGCAGGCAATGCGTATCTGCCTGCCTCCCCCCTGGCCTCGGGTGCTAATATGTGGAAACTGTCCTGGGGATATGAGAAACCCAACCAATGGAAGAGCAGGCAGGCAGAGGGACAGAGAAGAATCAATCCCTAATCGCTGAAGAAAAAGGAGAAGGAGGGAGGGGGGAGAGAGAGAGAGAGAGAGAGAGAGAGAGGGAGATAGAGAGACAGAGACAGAGATAAAGAGACAGAGAGGACTGTGTTTACCAGCAGACACTTGGGTGCTGGCAGCTGACTGCCACAGCTCCGGGATGTCAGAGAGAGAGAGAAAGGGAGTTATATAACTGCCAGGACTGTTAAATCAGAGAGAGAGAGAGAGAGAGAGAGAGAGAGAGAGAGAGAGAGAGAGAGAGAGAGAGAGAGAGAGAGAGAGAGAGAGAGAGAGAGAGAGAGACAGAGACAGAGAGACAGAGACAGAGACAGAGAGACAGAGACAGAGACAGAGACAGAGAGACAGACAGACAGACAGACAGACAGACAGACAGACAGACAGACAGACAGACAGACAGACAGACAGACAGACAGACAGACACCCGTGCACACATGCAGTGTTGTTTTTTGAGAATCTTTTGATTTCGTCTTCGTCTGTTCAATAGGACACCTTTAAGGTCTTTTAGTCCAAATAGTCTTCTGAAATTCATTTTTGTTAGTCCAGTTTTAGTCGACGAAATATGAAAAATGATTTATTCTTAGTGTAGTGTTAGTCTTTTAGTCTCAGAGGTTTAGTCTTAGTATTTACATCTTTTAGATAGATAAATACATTGTAGGTTTATATATGCAAAGGAATGTCATATTTTTATGAAACATGTCTTGTTTTATTTCTTAGTATCAATTGACTGAAATAGTAAGTAAGTAAAGTAAAAACCTTAATTTTATGACCTGCTCTACTAAGTTATGCAATGTACTGTATACTGCAAATATGACAGTTAAGTTATTGTCTTCTACTATAAAACATAGTTATATAGCCTACTTGTTATGTTCAAGTACTTAAGATGAAATAATAAAAAAAAGAAGATGAAAATATCTATTTCCCTTAGTTCTTAGTTCATGATTTCATCTTAGTCTTAGTCTTTTGAAATTATTTTTTGTTTGTCTAGTCTTAGTCGACTAAATATCAAAAAACAACACCGCACACGCACGCACAGATGTGACAATGCTGCTTCAGACACACACAAACAGCTACAGGGTGCTGCAAGGGCAGTAAAACAGCCTGTGATTGGCTCTCCCGGACAAGTGCGTCGTTAAAAATGCATGCAAACACAGTAGAGCGCTGCTGCGCATACGTGGACACGGGTCACAGGGTCAATGAATCCATCATGTATGCATTATCTCCATGCAGGCCAGCCAGGGGTCTACAATATTATACTGTAATGTAAGCAATGCTTTGCATGGCCCTGAAGTCCCATCGTGGCACGTTGTGTGCTGCTGTGGGACATTTCTGCATGGGCTTCTCTGCTCCATGCTGCAGAAATGGAAAACCATGGGAATGGCCATACAAGCCTCAGCGGGAGGGAGCCGACAACGAGGGCCGCTGAGTCCACTAACAGTTTCTAAAAAAGTCTATAATACTCACACAGTGCCCACCCATCAGCCCACTATTAGCTTTGCACTCAGGCTGCGTGGCAGCAGCAATGACATTCAGCATGCACTGCACCTTAATATTACAGCTTACTGCGAACATAATCAATAATTTAGCTAACACAATTGCCGAGACTGCAAAGTAGAACCTTTGCATTGATGTCGGTTCATCTTCTACTACACACACGCGCGCGCGCGCGCGCACACACACACGTCGCGCACACACGTGCCGCAGAGGCGAGCCTCAGTTCCACATTAAGCACAGTTTGCTCAAGGTGCATTCTGTCCTGTGACCTTGCTGTTACACTTCCGCGGAGCAATAAATAACTATCACATTTCTTTTGGCTTGACAGCTGACACCAAGAGGCCCAGGTGATATACGAGACATGACAAGTGATTCTAATTAAATGTAGAGCTTGTGGATGTAAAGTGGCAGGAAGGGAACAAATCCTGTCCGGGACCCGAGCGAGCGAGTGAGCGAGCGAGCGGCCAGCCGGGCCCGGGCAGCGGTGCCCTCCTGCACCCCGAAACGAGATGATCCGGAGCTGTCAGGACTGCCTCAGCTGTCCTGTAAACTCTGGGTCCCTGCAGGGCCCCCCGGGGGGGTGGGGAGAGGGGGGACGGGGGGACGGACTGACAGGTTTCAGCTGCAGGGGAGAAGAGGCACGCAGGAAAAACCTCCAGCCCCGCCGTAGACTACCACCACCACCACCACCACAACAACAAACACATGACAACAACAGGAGCACTCTCAGGAGCAGGCAATGCAAAAACGAGGCAAGCGGTGTGCGCTTTGTCACACTGTGGTGGACTGACAGGTTACATTATATAGCTGGTGGTGGTCTGACTGTCAAACCAGATATAAAGGGGAATTCCACCACATTTCCCTGCCTGACAGCCAGTTTGAATCATCATTTCATTTCGTTTCACTTCATTATTCAGTCTGAAAGCCCTATAGCTCTCAGCGTCTGCATTTTATGGGTTGGGCGCTGTCAAAATGGAAGTCTTCGGTGATTAGTTCATACCAACCAATGGGATTATTGGGAAAGCAGACAATGTTGTTGTCATTCACGTGGCTAATGTGCTAACCCATTTCCTAACCAAACAAACACAGCCAACGAGCACTACTAGCATGTGACGCTTCTTTAAAGAAACTATTTATCAGATTTCGGTTTAATATAATCTTTCTGTATCTCTGCATTACAGAAATAAAACAACCTACAGCTTTAATAACAACATTACATTCAGCCCTGGGATTATAGGAACAAGACGATACAAAAAGAAAGAGTCTTTTTTTTTTTTTTGCTTGTTTTGTCGGTGCCCATCGGAGGACCTCGCCGGTACTCAAGAACCAACAAGAGCGCGTTGACATCATGACACAGGACTGCACTTTGCAGAGGACGTTCGCAGATTCCTCAGTCCCCCCCCAATCAGACCCCCGGAGACTGGCCCCATCACAGCGGTTAACCTCTGGACCCGACTGTAACAACTCTGCTCCCCAGTCACGGTCAGCCAGCTGACAGACAATCTAAATCATGCTCTCCCTCTCTCTCTCTCCCTCCGTCAGCAGCCGCCACGCCAGTTGGCGTCCGTCCACTCGACCGAGTGAAGGAACAGCGGTCTATCATAACCCCATCTCCCGATGGCCAAGGAAATCTGTCTTTGATAATACAGAGTCACGGCTCGCCGCTTTCCTCTCTCTCTCCTGCAAAGCGTGGGGGGCTAACTTGATACATCTGGTTTTGCAACCTGTCGATTTTTCCACTCTAAAGCCGAGCTAGGCCGCGCTCCGCTCCGCTCCGCGACGGAGCCTAGCCGTGCAACCAAAAATAGCTCATTTATTGGCCTTGTACATTTGAAAAGATTCGAAAGCTGCAGAGCATTAAAAGTAACCGGTCCCCCTCTCTCCAGTCGCCACTTTCACATCAAAAACATCTTTGGAAAATCTCAAAAGTGTTTAGGAAAAAAATCGTATGAATTTCGAACTATGAAAAGGAAAGGCAATTTGCGACAATTTGCGACCGCGGCATATGATGCGGCAGGTTGCTAAACACTACCTAAGTAAAACCTATGCATAAACCTAACTTTAATCCCCGACTGTTGTGAGCGTTGGTACCAAACATCGCAATGTATGCCGTGGTCGCAAAAAGATTTTACAGAAGTTGAAAAATAACATAAATTAGTCGCGATCATTATGCCAATCGTGGCATCGTATGCTGTGACATGTCGCGTTCGCAAATTGATTGATGATCCTGATGAAAAGGTTTGAGAACTACTGATTCATAAGCAGTGTTGGGCTATCTTAGAGTAATATAATACTTATTACCCCTTCATAGGAGTAATAACATTACTTATTACTCAAGAGTAATATGTCACATATTAATTTCATATTATATATATATTTTGCACCCCCACCCCACCCCATATACAACGTAGGAAAACTATTGGTGGAGAGGTTTGTCTATCACATGTTATGATTAACTGTGATTGGACCAGAGCAGTTTGGGGAGGGGCTTACTGAAAAGGTCTATTGTAGAATCAGATCCGGGTCTCAATGGATGACAACAAAAAAACGGCACACATTTACAACGTATTCAAGGTTACAAGGACCTGTTTAGCTCTGGCAGCAGTTCTCTGTGCTGCATGCAGCGGCCATGTGCCATCCACGTACAGCAGGGGTGTCAAACTCAGATACAGAGTGGGCCAAAATTTAAAACTGAACTAAGCCGCGGGCCAAGTTTGAACGAACTAACTTATGAAAGGGGAATTCCACCCATTTTCAAAATTTTCCTGAGAGGGTACAAATGGAACCAAATGGACCCGCTAGGGTCCATTTGGTTTCCACATGGGTGGAAACGGGTCTGAAAGAAAAACATAGTGAAATACATCTTGGTGATGTCATCAAATTTATTTCACCATGTTAATGATTTTTTCAGACCTCCATTTTTAGGAAATACAGAATTGGGGGAACTTTTTTCATCATGTCCACACAACATCTCTAAGGTATATTAATGACATATTAAAATGTTGAAAATGGGTGGTCTTCCCCTTTAATTTGATAATGTCTCAAGGGCCAAATGAAATTACACGGCGGGCCAAATTTGGCCCGCGGGCCAGAGTTTGACACCCATGACGTACGGAAACACTCCAAATATCAGTGACAAACGGAGCTACAAGGCCTCCTCCTGGGTGGGAAGTCACGTGAGCAGCAGTCTGATGAAAGAGACATCTGAACAAACAGGCCGAGGTGTTTAGTGAACTGCGAAGGCTGCACAATGTACACAACATTCCTCAGGATTACAGCAAGATTCTCTGCCGCTCTGCAAAGAAACAGCACAATGCACACTTATTTTTGGAACAATGTTATATACACAGTGTAGGGTGCATACTGTGTGTGTGTGTGTGTGTGTGTGTGTGTGTGTGTGTGTGTGTGTGTGTGTGTGTGTGTGTGTGTGTGTGTGTGTGTGTGTGTGCGTGTGTGTGTGCGCGCGCACGCACGTGTGCTGTTGCCTGTAATACCTTCATAGCGTTGCTATGAACTATAGGGATGTCCTGATACTGTATCGGTATCAGGAAAAGTATCGGATCAGCTCTTTTTGTCCCTTTTTTGTCATATTGGTATCGACAAATACTCTATGGGTATTGGAAAGATATCAGTATCGCCCCTTATTTGTCATTATTGGGGCATATATAGTATAATTGGCAAGTATGCCAGTCTAACCACAGATGCGACTCAGGGGTAAGGGTTTGACACTATGGCCAATTTTGACCATTAAATAAAATGTTGGGTCATGTGGAGTTTGCTTTGGAGTTGCCCAAGTGCACATTTGAGAGGGAGGTCTGCTATTTCCTGTTGGTGGACTTTATATAAAGGTATTTTTTCTTTTTTGTATTATTATATATACTGGTATATTTCTCTGGTATCCGTATTTGGTATCGGTATCGGGTAACAGAAATTGTGGTATTGGGATCGGATCGGTGGATCGGTAGACGGTTTGTGGAATAAAAGGTAATAGGCAACTTTACTGTGTACAAAATCTCTATCTCACTCTATCTCACCTCCACTCTATTGGCTCATGAAACTACACCACACACACACACACACACACACACACACACACACACACACACACACACACACACACACACACACACACACACACACACACACACACACACACACACACACACACACACACACACACACTAGAACCACATTGTCATGAGCGAGACGAAAAGGATTTGTTGACAGCAATAAAAGTTCTGGACCGTCTGTAGGGAAAATCAAGTGTCTGCCTGCAGGGAAACAGCTGCTGCATGAAAGTAATAGGGACATAGAGGGCAAAAAGGCAAAAATATAGCTATATACAAATTTTGGCTAAAAGTTGCCTGTGATACCCCTGGAATCAAATACTTCCCACCCCTTTCATGTCATGCTGCAGGACAGGGTGAGGCTCACCTTCAGAGCAGTATAGACTCTTTCATGCCAGCGACCATCAGGCTCTATAATGCAAATGTGTAAGAATTGCCTTCCCAGTATTGCACAATGGTTTTATAGTGGTCCTGGTCTTGTGTGCTTATGTCCACTTGTCTGTATTGTTTTCCTGTCTGTCCAGTTCGATGTTAATGTGTCACATCATGCTGTTGCAGGCAGCACTTCGTTTTTCCTCTGGGAAATAATAAAGTATATCTCATCTCTTCTACAAAGACTATTCTTTAGACAAAACCTGAACCACACAGAATGCCAGAAAGGAATTTTCTTTCCACTGGAAGCTTCTCGCCCTCATAGTGTCTCTTTTTTTGTCTTTAATTTTCTCTAGCTTTGATTTATACCTTATTGAAAGCAGTTGATGTCTCTGCTCCAGTGGGTTGTCATCAGCCCAACACCAGTCCATTCACTGTTCACCGGCCCCTCAACTCTACCACCAAACTCCGCCCCCTCCCTGTGTCCGTCCGGCCCACAATCCCCTCTATTTTGGGCACCTCACAAAGCCAACTGATGTGATTAGGGAGGATGATGATTACAATTACATAAGAGCATCAAATTAATTTGTGTTGTCTGAACGCACAGCGGCGGTGGCAGCAGGAAATCACTCAAGCTCTCAAATCTGCCTTTTTCTCTTGGTTGCTCCTGTGGCCCCCTGCTCTTTCCTCTCCTCTCTCTCTGTCTGTCTCCCCTCCCTCTCCCTGTTGCACCCTCCTCCTCCCACAGTACGGAGACACACCCCTCTCTCCTCCCTGCCCCTCCCTCTCTAGTCAATTAAAGTCACATCGAGGGATTAAAGGGAAGTAGGTCAGTGGAGCATTGCTGGGGGAGAGGAGAGAGAGAGAGAAAACATGCAACAAACCACGTAACAAGTCACTGTGTCGACCTTGTGCAATACAAGAGATGGGTGGGGACTAGATCAGAGAGGAGGAACAGACAGCGTGATGATCTCATCCTGCCTGGACCATGCATACCTATGCTGAGGTTTCCTTGGGTCCTCGAGGCACTTCCAAAAACCCAGAAGGCCATGAGGGGACCCACATTATAGTCCCCTCCTTCAGGCCTCTCCTCCTCAGCTCACAGAAAGAAAGCCTGGCCCCCTGGAAGGGCAGCCCAGGGGGCTGCGCTTCGGTGGCAGAGGGTTAATGCCCGCTACGGCATGCCTTGTGTCTCCAGTATGCCACCCCCCCACACCCACCGCCCCTCACCCCCATCCCCTTCAAATGCAGGATTAGAGAGCTGTGCTGGAGGCGACCAGAGGCCCACAGCCTTTTGGTGGGAGCAGGGGCTATATGCCAACAGGCAGCACTCACCAGGCGGAGGGGGACTGTGCACTTGTTGTGAGCCGTGTTCAGAAGTGGCCCCAACTGTGTGATTGAAACTCAGCGGGGGGTGGTGGTGGTGGTGGTGTGTGTGTGTGTGTGTGTGTGTGTGTGTGTGTGTGTGTGTGTGGTGGGGGGGGGTCTTAGTTTTGCTGTGCCATCATGACAGAACATAGAGGACATGAGCAACAAAGTGGAGAGGCTTTCAAACATGTGCACCACACGAGTATTACAATTCACATTGAGTCGACACTACAGCGCTCTACTAGCGCTACTACTGCGACAACTGAAAAAGATGGCTTAATACATTTTAAACACCGCAACCTCAGTGCTGTAGACAGGCATAAACAACCCTGTCAGCTAGTCAGGGAGAAAATGAAACTCACAACAGTAGAGAATGTTGTTCCTGTAAACGACACAGGGATGATAGAATAGAATGTGCTATATTATTAGGAAGATATGAATAGACTTTAAGCAACACATCTTACTCTTTACAGGAACTTGGCAGGAACTATAGATTTGTACTGTATGTCAATGCCCCAGAAGATAAAGTTGACAGCATGTGGTCACTGATCTACAAAGAGACCATTTAATACACACCAGTGATACTGGAAGCAGAAATATCCAGGCTCTCCGAGATCTACAACGCTGATTTAAGGTGCAGGTCAGACAAGTGAAGCTATCCCCACCAAAGTCATGGAGATTTTTGCCATGTCTAATTCTCCCTGATGACCACTAAAGGGTCTTGAAGAGGGAAATGAAATAATTGCTTCTGACATCAGATAGTCCAAAAATATTTCCCAAGCTAAACTCATAATACATTTAAAGCCCACCATGGCTTTGCCTGTCTCACACTTTCTCCAAACATATTGACACAGCAGCAGTACAAGTGAAACCTTCACTCTTACCCAACATAATACAACATAATATTTAGGATGTCAAAATACACTGAATATCAAAGTCATATTCTCTCTTGGGCTCAACTTCCAATCTGAATACAATTTTCTCATTTTTGCAATAACCATTATTGGTTGACAAATGTAATATTGTCATTAACCCTGATGAGGCATGAAACTAAGCCAGGAGCAATCAATGCACTCTGCTGCAAACTGCTGTCACATTAGCAACATAAACAGAAGCGATTTGATATTTTCTGGATGCTTGGCTCTGCTCAGAATGCCATACAGTGGGCCCTGCGTAGACAGAGTGTGCAGAATTTGTCCATTCCACTATTCTGTTCATAGTTACAATCTTAAAGTGGAAATAACTGCCTAAAAATGTTAGTTCACCAAACCGATGATTGCTTCAGGCATGGAGGAAAATTACACTACTTTAAGGTAATATGTAATTAAAACCCAATGGGTGTAGCCTCAGTTTACAAGTGTAGTAGATCCTCATTGCGTTGTGGTGAGTGAAACGGCACACCGTCATGTACTGTAACATAACCCACGGGAGACCTGCGTTTGTGTAGAGACCGCAGCATGGAAATAGAGCAGAGGTTTGTTGTGATGATGACGACAAACGTCACTGTATATTACCAAAAACACATTTCTGTAACAAATGAATACAATTCGATTGGCAAAGATGTTACAAAAAGGCACTCACACAAAAAGTGAGAGAGAATTATCTCTTTTCTGTTTCTTCTCTTTTTTCTGCATTTTTAACTTTACACTTGAGCTACGTTTTTTGTGTTGCCTCTTCCGTTTTGCAAGTAGAGCATTTTCTAATGCAACACTACACATCAGACATTACAGGAACACATCTATGCTTGTATTCTACTTCTACTGTGACCTTTCATGAGCATGTCGGTGGGGATTCTTTTGCTGAGGAATAGATTTATTTTCCTTTGTGACTGCAGAGTCTAGAACATAATTCATGGCCTGATAGGACCCTTACGTAACAGATAAAGCACTAATCCATTAGGCAAGAAGCCGTCAGTTTCTTGCAACTCATGTCTATGGATTTGAAAGGCAAAGCTTTCAACAAGAAAACTAAAATTTAAAATCAAATAAGAGGACATGTCCCTGACTCAGAGGGGTGCTGATTGGGAGTGATGTTGTTTCTGGATGATTAAAGCCTAATCAGCTTCAGAGTCAATTAAGAGACAGACCACGAAGACCTTCTCTCTGACTTGTGGACTGTTCTGTTGAAGTACTGAATCAAACTGGAGAGACAGTGAAATCCACTAGGGATCAATGACCTGCTCTCAACTACTTTCTTACTGGTTAGTACTAGGTGGCCAGTTGATTCTGGTTGGTCTGGTAATATAGTTGCGACATACTGTAGTTTATAATTCGGAAAGATATCTCTAACCCTAAGCCTGGAAGACTTTATGCAAATTTAAAAATTAATTATTTAGGAAAAATGGTGATAAAATAATGGACATGTTTTTTTTTTTTTTTTTTTTATCAGAGTTAAAGGTCAAAGGTTAAAAATTATTAAAAATTGCCCAAAAAGCCCAAAGATTTTTTTTAATTGTCTTAATTCCAGCTTCTGGGGGGGGGGGGGTATTTATATGCAAATATCATGACCAATGGCAATGAAAGACTAAAGAATCATGATGTTTATGCGTTCAAACGCCTGGTCGCAAGTAAGCAACGGGTTGTTATCAAATCCACCAACGAGGATTTCACCCCTAGACTTTCAAACTGTATCAAATACCAACAAGATGGACAGGACTGTCAACACATCTCCTCACACCGCTGTCTCGATAACGAGTGAGTTATCTCATAGCGATGGATCGATTAGAGCAGGACACGTAGTATATATACAGTATATCTAGACAGCTCCATGCTAACGAAGCATTTGGCACCTGCAGGAGGATTCCTGCCACACTATCAGATGAGCAGATCACTGAGACAAAACGCATTGGTTCTGTGACCAATTGTAGGAGTTCACGGTGTGTATGGCTGTCTGCAGAGTCTATTTGTTGTTCCTATCATCGCGCAGCAGGAGAAATACACCAGATAGCTTAGGAAACGTATCGTTTTTGAGAAGTGCTGCCTTTAGCCAAACTTGTGGTCTGGCGAACACCAGTGGTCCTTGTGAGGTTTCCAGGTGTTCCCATGATAAATTATGTAGTTGGTAACTCCATAGACCATTAGATCTTTAACTCTGGAGAGCATAAATGGTTTAATTTTACACTTAAAGACTTAAACATCTCAATTATTTTGAGAAAAGTTGGCCTGTTATTTTTTTTCCTCCAAAATACAGCATGGAATTGTGGAAAAAACATAACATAAAACATAAACTCTTTAGTTTATGTTTTATGTTTTGTTCTGAGAGACTAGGCCTAATCAGATGGTGGTCCGTGGCTCAAATGCTGAATAAATAGTAGGCCCTGGTATCAAAATGAAGATGAAAACCACTGTGCTATCTTCTAGATGTGCGAGGGCAGGGGAGGAACAGGAGGAAATTTACCTTTCATCTCCTGGGCTCCGTGGGACCAGCAGGTTAGTGATACTGTTAATTTAATACATTAAACGTGAGCAAATTCAGGACGAGACAAGACTATTAGTTAGGGAATTGTAATTGTGAGTGGACACCCCCATGCTTTATAATGCTAAGAAAAGGCGACAGAGTTGAGTTATATTTTTAGAAGTGACAAGAAAGAAAGAAAGAAAGAAAGATAGCAGTACTAGCTGGTATAAGATTAGCCGATCTGACCCTTCCAAGAAATGGCTGTGACAGTGTGAAATTCCATAGACTGTGGGGATGAAAGCGTGAGCAAAGCATATAGGATGAAAAATCTGCATCCGCCAGAAGAAGAGCCGGCATGGCTGCTCTCTAATCTTCACATTGTGAAGGCAGAAGACGGGTGAGTCAGATTTACGTCACTGTTTGTTTGCCTCTCTCTCTCCTCTCTCTCTCCCTCCCACACCACAAATGCCTCCTCTCTTTTTCCTTGCTTTCCACTTTCAGACGTGCCTGGAGGAGATGAATCGGTTTTACAGTTTAGTTCCTCATTTAAATGGAGTGGGCGGGATGTGGGAAGGGTATTTTTAATCGCTTGTATAAATATTTGCATTCGCGCGGGCTGACCCTTGGAGTAGCCTATTACTTCATCTCTTTCACCCCCACACACAACCCTGCCCCCGCACCCCCCGCACCCCCCCGCCCCACCCCTGCTCATCCAGACACGCTTATTTACCTCTGCTGCTGCTCAGCCATTCAATAAGACTCTGACCAGCCAGGAGACATTAGCATAGGTGCTCCGTACGCAGTGCCACGCACACACCGCGCACACAGCATTGTTCTCTGCTTTGTTCCACGAGGACACACACACACACACACACACACACACACACACGCACGCACGCACGCACACACACACACGGTTGTACAGTTGTACTACACTTCTGAGGACGTCCTTCTAAGAGAGGGATTGTATGAATGTCCTTTTTTCCATTTGGAAATCTACCCTGAATCCAAAAAATAACAGTCCATCTACCATACTGTAAACATCATTGGTTTTCAACCATGGGTCCGGGGATCACCAGAGGTTCTGTGTACCCTGGGCCCAGAGAGTAATGGCGTGGGCGCGGAAGACTCTGGCTTCGCCGAATCAGAGGTGGATCTGGCTCGCCACGAACCCTGGCGAGCCAATCAGAGCGCGTTTCCGCAGAAAAACTAATGACGCAAATCAGCAGAGACCCAGTTTGTAGTTTTTCGAAGCTAGGCTAACTAACAGGGCAATGGTACTGGGGACTACAGACACTGCGTACTACCAGCACCTGTGTTCTACGTGGCAAACAGCGCTGCTCTGATTGGTTAGATTGATAGATTCTAACCAATAGGAGTTGAAATCCCATCCCTGGAAAGTTCAAATCCCATCGCTAGCCAATCAGAAACCTGCCCGCAACTCCAGACTGATATACAAGCTCTTATTTACAAGCTCTTAATTCTTGTAATGAGGGTGGGGAAGCCAGGTTAGGTTGTGTGGTCCCCAAGGTGACTGATGGTGGTTGGTAACCAAATGGACCCTCATTACTGTCACTCTTGAGAGCATACAATTAATTAGGTTACCGTGGATTTTACTCCGGTGTTGCGGAATAAAGAGCGCAGTATATAAAAGCACAATAGAAGAGTGGGCCTTGGCCTGAAATCAATCGGTCTGAAAACCAACTGCTGTATGTAGATCGCTAGCAGAAGTCTAGAACTTCAACCCTGGACCCATTTCAACCTAAACACTACAGATTCTACAAAACGTTGGCTCTGTAAGAACCTGTAATATTCAGTCGTAGCAGGTGTACACGCCTCATAGCGCACCACTCTGTGGTGCGCTATGAGGCGTGTACAGTACACCTGCTATTTTTCAATAAACCTTAAAACACCAAAAGGTGTTAAGACCTAATGTAACATCACACATTTCTAATCACAAGTCCTTACCATCAACCTGAATCTTTTAATTATATGATGTATTGTTTTTTACCCTAAAACAGGGGTTTTCAACAGGTGGTCCGGGGACCATCAGTGGTCCTTGAGAGGGTTCCAGGTGGTCCCCAGCTAAGTTGTTTAACCAGATGTAACTCTTGAGAATGTAAAAATAAAACCAAATGGACCCTGGCGGGTCCATTTGGTTTCATTTTTACACTCTCAAGAGTTAAAATATTCATCATGTGAATTAGTCGAATCTGCACAACTATAAAGATTAATGCTCATGGAGAGAAACAAAGGAAATCTTTAGTTTTGGGGTCTGTGGGGCTACACTGTCGATTAAAATGGTGGCTCAAATGCTGAATATATGGTGGTCCCTGGTGTCAAAAAAGGTTGAAAACCACTGCCCTAAAACATCCATGTCTTAGCAGGAGGACCAGGAAAACACAATTTCACAACTACAATGTCTCTTTCTACTATACATATGGTGCTCACAAGTATAGCAATATCACACACGCACGCACGCACGCACGCACGCACGCACGCACGCACACACGCACACACACACACACACACACACACACACACACACACACACACACACACACACACACACACACACACACACACACACACAACACACAGGCCGTGAACGGAGGATGAGTGAGGGGTGGGGTGTGGGTGGTGGAGGGATCACAGGGGGACTGGCAAGTCCTCTGTGTCTACCCTCTAATGCTTTGACAGGGAGTAATAAATTGATCATAGCAGCGGGCAAGATGCCGACCTTGAGATTTCCTCTTTAAGTGGTGGCTGGGCAGCAGAGAGCTGGAGGGAGGCAAAGAGGTGGTCATCATTACACCACAGTGCACGCACGTGTGTGTGTGTGTGTGTGTGTGTGTGTGTGTGTGTGGTGTGTGTGTGTGTGTGTGTGTGTGTGTTGTGTGTGTGTGTGTGTGTGTGTGTGTGTGTGTGTGTGTACGCGGCGCGCGCACGTTTGAGGTGGAGGGAAAAAAGTGCTCAGACTTTCTTCGCCTTAAGTAAAAGTAGCACTACCACATGGTACAAAATACTCTGTTATTAAGTAAAAGTCTGTGGATGTATTGGAACGTCACGTTCTTTTTGTGTGCATTGTTGTTTTTGGATGTTGTTGATGTCTTTTTCCTCAATAAAAATTAGTGCCAATATGCATACATTCCCAAATGTGTTTTCAATACTTGTCATGCTGTATGTCCCTCAAGCCTATTCCTAATTGTCTGATCTTCAACCACCACTCGGACAGGTTGCAACCTGGTCACGACTAGTTTATAGTTGCAACATACCCTTACCCTAACCAAACTCCTGCCCTAATCAAACTCTTACCCTAACCCTTACCCAAACAAAACCATTACCTTAACCTTGTAACTAGTTGCAACCTGGTCAATGGTCGCTACTGGATCTTGCCCTTCCTGGACCTTTCTGGACTTCAAAATCTGCAGTACCACAATGTCCTGAGATGGACAAGTTCAAAGTACAAAATATGTCTTAATTTGTTCATAATACATACAATAAGTATCTGCTATTAAAATATATGCAATCTTTTCTTGGCATGAAATATTTTGAGCATGACTGGGGCTGTCCCCGATTAAGGATTTTTATAGTTGAATAAGATTTGAATAGAATTAGTCGACTATTACTGGTCATTTTTTGGGGGGTTGTGGGGGATGTTCATGTCTGATTAACATGGTCCTGCTCGGTTTTTCACGA
This sequence comes from Benthosema pterotum, assembly GCA_039105355.1. Taxonomy (NCBI): domain Eukaryota; kingdom Metazoa; phylum Chordata; class Actinopteri; order Myctophiformes; family Myctophidae; genus Benthosema; species Benthosema pterotum. The sequence continues at coordinate 39,005,588 of CM076969.1, forward strand.
TAAATCATGTTTTTTGTTTAATTAGAAATTAGAAGAAAATAGGCCAATATCTAAGTTTAAGTCTAATATCATTTAAAAAAACAGTCAAGTATTGAGTGTGTGTGTGTGTGTGTGTGTGTGTGTGTGTGTGTGTGTGTGTGTGTGTGTGTGTGTGTGTGTGTGTGTGTGTGTGTGTGTGTGTGTGTGTGTGTGTGTATGCGCGCGCGTGTGTGTGTGTGTGTGTGTGTGTGTGTGTGAGATTTACACCGGACACGGAGACAGTGATCTCGGGTGGAGAGAGAGAGAGAGAGAGAGAGAGAGAGAGAGGAGAGAGAGAGAGAGAGAGAGAGAGAGAGAGAGAGAGAGAGAGAGAGAGAGAGGGTTTCTGCATCTTTAATTGTTCAGAGGAACGAAGCCTCATCACAATTATAGAGCATTCAGGAAGCCTCCAAACTCATTTAGCTCTTCTCATCAGGGAGCAAGAATCCACTAAACACAAATTCCTCTTCTGCCGCCGGCGGCAAGACGCCCTTTTTTCTTTCTTTCTTTTCTTTTTTTGGGGGGGGGGGTGATTAATACGATAAGAGAATTAACAATATCCAAAAGACAGAGAGAACAGAGACGTTGCACTTAAAAGTGAAAGATCTGCATGTGGCAGTAAACGGTTGATAGTATGATGTACGCTATATTTTAATCTTTATCTTTTCCTCTTTTCATCACCACTGTGGTTGTTGTCTGAAGGTAGCCAGGCCAAAATAGGTTTTTACTTGTATGTACCTGTACACTAGACATACTGTAATATCAAAGTACATCCTTAAATCTGTATAATAATGCAAAATACCTTTTCAAAGTACAGTACAGTTTATATGTGCAATGCGCACTCCATATTTGGGATGCATGCACACACAGATGCACGCATGCAGACATTTCTGCCTGGCTTACATAGCAATCTCGTTCACTGCATTTGCAATTGCGCATGTTGTCAATAAAGCATAAATCAATCGCAAATCAAGCGTGTGTGTGTGTGTGTGTGTGTGTGTGTGTGTGTGTGTGTGTGTGTGTGTGTGTGTGTGTGTGTGTGTGTGGTGTGTGTGTGTGTGTGTGTGTGTGTGTAATGGCCAGTGTTGGGAATATTACTTAAAGGGAGTAATCTATTACTTATTACCCCTTAGGAGAGTAATACTATTACTATGGCTAAAGAATAATATGTAACATATTACACTATCACACTGTGTGTGTGTGTGTGTGTGTGTGTTGTGTGTGTGTGTGTGTGTGTGTGTGTGTGTGTGTGTGTGTGTGTGTGTGTGTGTGTGTCTGCGTGCGGGTGCGTGCGTGTGTGCGTGCGTGCGTGCGTGCGTGTGTGTCTCACAGTACATTGCGATTGCATCCACGGCACATGGGTTTGGCCATGATTGTGAACCATTAAGTCCATTAGAGAGAAACATGCACAGAGCAATACACCTAGCGTTCATGTGGAACAACCACGGCTCTCTGTGCGCCCTTTAATCTGATCCCCTAGACCACTGGTGTCAAACATACGGCCCGCGGGCCGGATGCGGCCCGCGCAATGATTTAATCCGGCCCCAGGCTTGTAGAGCAAAAATGTCTGAGTCTATCAAAAAAAAGTAAGTCTCTAGCACGTTCCTATCAAAAGTTATGGTCGTTTAAAGAAATGCTTCTGAGTTCTCTTCTCTGAGCACTAGTCCGGTAGCTTCACAGCTGGGAGTGCTTAATTGGTTGGAATGTTGACTCGCAGAGAGTGGAGGGGGGAGGGGAGGGGGGGGGGGGTGTATTGGTGCTGCAAAGTGAGAACTATACCTCAGCAGTAACCTGACTCCGCCAGATGGGGCAGCAGAGAGAGGAGTATTCCCTCCTCCTCTCTCTGCTGCCCCATCTGGCGGAGTCAGGTTACTTCACCAGTATAAGGGTCTATAACTGAGGGATCATTCAGATAACAGCTTGGCTATTTAAATATAAATACGGGTAATAATAATAATCCAATTCAGAGTTTAAAAAAATATACTGTATTTTAGAAGCATTAGTTATTGTTATTCATCATTATTTTTTAATGTTCGATGATCCATCAACTCAATAAAAAGCAGGTCTGCATAATTCCATGGGTTGTGTAGCCATTTCCAAATTTCAGCTAAGACACTATTTGAAATTTATTTTTTTGTATTTTTGACTGGTTAATTGGCGCACTGTAAATAAAAATAGCATCTCCCATAGTAAATGTCTTAATCTAGGCTACAAGTATAAAACCAATAATGAAAGTCATTAATAACTATTAATAGCTACTCTTAATAATAAACTTGATTGTGTGATATACTGTAGCAGAGAAATTACGGCTGTGTACGTAAACATGCGTGTGCATGCTTGCAGTCTGTGTCTGGCACCGCGGCGTGACTGGCACCGCGGTGCTCCGGCCCCCATGAAGTCACATTAAGTCCAATGCGGCCCCCACCCCAAAATGAGTTTGACACCCCTGATCCCCCTAGACGCTTGATGAGGTTGAATTACAGCTGTAAATGAAATGTCACACATGTTTACAGGCAGACGCAGACGCTTTCTCACACATGAAGTGGAGGCAGACACCAGAGAACATGCAAATTAATCAAGTCAGTTTGTTGTACTTTCATCAACGACAAACGCAAACAATTTAGCAAACAAACGTCTCAGTTTGGGATGCAAGAGGTTATACATGGTGGTTTAAGACATGGAACAGCTCCGGGGCTTGTAAACAATAAACAACAAACAAGGCCTCATGACTTGGAAGTTCTCTTCTTTCTTATCTTAATGGAAATATAGCCCTATACACCCTAGCTGTAGTAGAGAATGTCCCTAAAGGCACTTGTAACAAGTGGGTGCACAGATAAGTACAATAAATGCAGCAGCGGTGGCTCAGGGATGTTAACTGCAAGGTTTCCGGTTTGAACCCGGACTCCCCCAGAGTCAGTGTCGATGTGTCCCTGAGCAAAACACTTAAGCCCTAATTGCTCCTGATGTGGTCAGTAACTTTGATTGTTTTCAGCCACCATTGGTGCAGGAGGGGCGAAATCAGTTTGCGATCGCAACCGCTGATCGCAACCGATTTATGTTATTTTCCTACTGCTGTGAAATCGTTTTGCAACCACGAAATGATCTCACTCTCTCTGCATGTGTGAATGCATGAATGGGATCTACAATCAATGTAAAGCACCTTGGATTAAGGCACATATAAATGCACCATTTACCATTTACAGTAGATGTCCCTGTGACTCACAGGGGTACAGACAGTGTCACTGTCCAAAAATAACAAACGCACGCGCACGCCACACACACACACGCGCGCGCACACGCACACGCACACACACACACACACACACACACACAACACACACACACACACACACACAGGCTAACACCACACTTCACCCCTCGACCCAAGCACTTCAAACAAGCTTTCAAAGGTTGGAAGAGTGAATAAATATTTGAGGTAAAGTAAGCTCACCCATTGCTTTAGCTTGAAACACTGTACATTTTTAATGCCACCTCAGACTGGACCAAGCACTTTATTATGACTCATTTTCAGAAGGAGCTCTGTTGACAAAGAGTCATTACTTCCTCCTTCTTCTTATTATTTATTTCTTCTTTTGAACTGGTGCCTTTATAATCATCATTAGGAGCGCATCCTCGCCAAGTACGCCTTGAACGTCATTTAGCACCTTTTAGTCACATACATATAGCGTTGGGTTACTGCACATTTAATGTTGACATTGATCCACAACACTGATATTGTTTTGGCTTGCCCTTTGGCCTCAATGCATTGAAGAAAAGGAAAGCTGTTGTTGAGGCATTTCTAGTCCGTTTTGGGCTTAATCCAGTTCACATGGCAGTAGACCAACAAAGCCACCGTGTAAGAGCCAAAATGTTCAGACTGTAATTTGTCATTTTCTTGAATTGCATTATTGCTTGTTTTATTTGATGTACAGTGTCTTCATGTCTTTGTGCATATGTGCCAGCCTTCCCTGCCTTACAGCGCCCCCTAAGGGTACTAATGGTGTATTGCACCCCCTAAGGGCTAATCAGTGGTGCTGATGTACAGCTGGTGTGTTTTGTGTTTGTGTGAGAGACAGAGAAGAAGGCTGGAGAAGAAAGACGCTAGTGTGAAGAGTGGAAACATACAGTTTTGACCGTATTTGTTCGTATTTGAGCGTATTTGGCCGTATTTCGCATTTCTTTGCATTTTTTGCCTGCCTGCTTGTGTTGTACTACCTGGAATCTACACTAAAGCTTCTTGACCATCAAAAATCGCCTTTTGTGGATTATTGTGAGTACTTGTGGAATCTTTGTTTGAAGTACAATTCAAGGGCAAATACGAGTGCTAAACATCCTGCTTCATACTAGTGACTGTGGCTTTTGGACTTTTTTGAATTTCACGTTTTTGGGACATTACTGCCACTATATCTAGTCAAAACTTTTCCACGTGAATGGAAATGATGGAGAGTGCCTTCTGAGCAGCATATGCACACAACAGCAAGTATAAACCGTTTTTGGAACTTGTGACTGTTTAATTGAAGATTCTATTCGTTTTTTGTGGAAAACTGTCATAAGTAGCTTGGTTTATCTTATCTCTGGTGACGTCACTATGGAAGACGAGAGCATGATGCAATCAGAGGCACAAGTCGAGAGCACGATGCAATCACAGCCACAAGGTGGTGCAGTTTCTGACCCTGGCCAGAAGAGGGAGCCCAAGTACACAAAAAAGGCTCTAGAAGAAAAACTGCACAAGCTCATGAATGCAAGGAGATACAAGCTCAGAATATTGACTGTAAAAGAGAAGGAAATTGAAATGTTCATGGAAAATGATTGCAATGTGGACGAAATTGAAGAAGTGCATTTGATGAACCTGCAACAAACTCTTGAGGGTTTCGTTGACGCAAACAAAGACGTGCTGCCTTTCATTAATGAAGAAGAGCAAGTTGCAGACCAAGAACAATGGTTTCAACCAAAACTAGACTACTTCCATGACTTTATCAAGAAGACAAATGAATGGATAGTGGAAGCCAAACAAAGACAGCTTACGACGGCACAGAAATGTGACGAAGAGGTGACTCCATTGGACAGTGTCTCTATGGTCTCAGTGGTGCCCAGATCTACACACAGAAAAGACAAATCCAATAGTGGACATGGCTCTGTCAGTGGCCGCTCCCGGCTCAGTGGTGCTTCGGCAGCTTCCTCAGCCCGTTTAAGGGAAGAAGCCAACAGAGCAGCACTCATCGCAAAAGCAGCTGCCATAAAGAAACAGCAAGAATTGGAAATTGAACAGGCACAGCTGAAACAACAAATGGAGTTACAGCAAGCGCAAATGAAGGCTAAAATGGCACAGTTGGAAATGGAAACTGCCATCGCAGAGTCTACTGCAAAAAATCAGGGTCTATTCAGAGTACGAAGACCCACAGCAGAACTTGCGACGCCTGATGAGTCCTGAAGAGGGCGCTACCTTCTCTCCTGTGCAGCAGCAAAAGGACACAGGTTTATTACCACGGCAGATGAGGCCTGAAGAGGGTGCTACCTTCGCTCCTTTTCCCTCCGAAAGACAGATGGGCTCATTGCCACACACTGCTGATGTCAGACGCAAAACGACAGGTGTGCACTGTGGCACCATGCCACAGTACACACCTGCCTTCACTGAGGTCTTGGCTGCGAGATACCAGGATCAGCCACCAAAACAGGAGTTTGCCTACCCTGAGCAGCAACACGATGGTGGTATGGGGAACATCATTCACGATGGTGGTATGGGGAACATCGTTCAAGTGATGCAGAGGCAGAACGACATTACAGAGATGCTTGCAAGGCAGCAGCAGCTTTCTCACCTTCCTCAAGTGAACGTTCCAGTATTCCAAGGCGACCCGCTGCAATACAAATCCTTTATGAGAGCGTTTGAACACGCAATTGAGTCGAAGACACAGAACGATGCAGACAAGCTCTACTACCTAGAACAGTATACTATGGGAGAACCGAGAGACCTCGTCAGGAGCTGTCAACATATGGCACCTTCTCGCGGTTTCCAGGAGGCAATGAAGCTACTCACCGAACACTATGGAAACGAGTTGAAAATTGCCACTGCTTACATGGAGAAGGCGTTCCAGTGGCCTCCAATAAAGTCAGAAGATGGCAAGTCACTGCACTCTTTCTCACTGTTTCTTGTGTCATGTCGTAACGCCATGGAAGACATCGACTACATGGAAGAGATGGACAACCCTGCAAACATGAGAGCCATCATCTCAAAGCTCCCTTACAAGCTCCGTGAGAAATGGAGAGGTGCTGCTTTCGACATCCAAGAGAAAGGAAGGGGACGCGCCAAGTTTTCAGACTTAGTCAAGTTCATCGAAAGGCAGGCGAAAGTCACCCTAGACCCGCTCTTCGGGAACATTGCAGATGCTGGGGCTGCAACAGAAAAAAGAGACAAAAACAAGGCACCAGCAAAAGTTGTCAAGAAAGGTGAAATCAAAAAGAGTAGCTTTGCAACAAACGTTGTTGCTACCGAAGGACAAGCACAGCCCCCTCCTAAGACAAAGAAGGAGGCTACCCCTTTCAATGTGGCTCTTGTCAAACCCTGCCTATTCTGCGGCAAGAACCATGCTTTGGAAGTCTGTCACTCCTTCCGTGACAAACTACACAAAGACAAAGTTGAGTTTTTGAAAAAATCCGGACTCTGTTTTGGATGCTTAGGCAAGGGGCACCGAAGTTCAGAGTGCAAAAAGAAGGCAAGCTGTCAAGTGTGTTCAGGAAAACACCCCAGTCTGCTCCACATTCCCAAGCAAGAACCTAAACCCAGTGAAACGGCTGACAACAACGAGACCGAACAAACCGTCCCAAGTACAGTTGAGTCTGCACATGAAGAAGTCAGTGCGTACACTGGGGCCGGTAACGGCGACGGTATCCTTGCTATTGTGCCTGTCCGCGTCAAATCCAAGAAAAGTCCTAAAACAGTGGAGACTTATGCCTTCATGGACCCGGGCAGCACAGGGACGTTTTGCACCGAAGACTTAGCCAGTCAGCTGAACCTCTCTGGCAGAAAGACAGAGATTATTCTGCAAACCATGAATCTGAAGGGGAGCATCGACAGCCACATGCTCTCTGATATGGAAGTAAGCAGTCTAGAGGAAAAACAACTTCATAGACCTGCCCAAAGTGTTCACACAGAAGGAGATTCCAGTGAGCCGACGGAACATTCCTTTGCAGAGGGATGTAGACAGATGGCCGTACCTGAGAGAGGTGAGACTGCCATACATTGATGCCAAGGTCGGACTCATGATTGGGACCAACGCCCACAAGGCAATGGAGCCATGGCGAGTAATAAACAGTCAGGGCAACGGACCGTACGCTGTGAGGACAGCCCTTGGCTGGGTCATAAACGGGCCACTCAAAGAACATAAGGATGCCACTTCAGAAGGTGATGAACAGCAATGGTTCACCGTGAATCGAATCTCTCTCCAGACGATCGAAGAGTTGACCATACAGCAATACAACCACGACTTTCCTGAGAGGAACTGCGATGACAAGGTGGAGATGTCGTTGGAGGACCATCAGTTCATGGACAAGATGACAAGTTCAGTTCATCACGTTGACGGACACTACTACCTCAACCTACCTGTCAAGAGTCCATGCCTCACCTTGCCAAACAACAGAAGTGTTGCTGTACAGCGAGCAGTCAACTTGAAGAGGAAACTCATCAAGAATCCTGAATTCCACAAAGAATACTCCGCCTTCATGAACAACATGCTCGATAAAGGTCATGCAGTTCAGGTGTGCGACGAAGAACTCAGTCGTCAAGATGGCAGAACCTGGTATATCCCTCACCATGGGGTCTACCACCCTAAGAAGAAGAAGCTGCGAGTTGTGTTCGACTGTGCTGCTTCCTTTCAAGGTACTTCGCTGAACGACACACTACTCCAAGGTCCAGACCTAACAAATTCCCTGGTGGGAGTGTTGTTGAGATTTCGACAGGAAGATGTTGCATTCATGGCTGACGTCGAAGCAATGTACTACCAAGTCAGGGTACCTGACGAAGACACGGACCTCATGCGCTTTTTGTGGTGGCCTCAGGGATGCCTCACAGAGAACCTTGTGGAATACAAGATGGTGGTACACATCTTTGGCGCAAAGTCATCCCCCAGTTGTGCAACGTTTGCGCTGAGAAAGACAGCCACGGACAACCAAAGCAACTCATCGACCAAGACAGTGGACACTGTTCTAAGGAATTTCTACGTGGACGACCGACTGGACGACTGTTTGAAGAGTGTTCCAAGTGAAGAAGAAGCAGTTGCTCTGGTTCAGGAGCTTACTGAGCTATGTGCTACAGGAGGGTTTCGCTTAACGAAGTGGGCCAGCAACAGCCGTTTGCTGATGTCTTCGATTCCAGAAGAAGAAAGAGCAAAAGATTTCAAGAACCTGGACTTAAGTCAGGATGCTCTGCCGGTGGAGAGGGCTCTTGGTGTACAATGGTGCACTGAAGACGACTCGTTCAAGTTCACCATCAACACCGCAGACAAGCCAATCACAAGACGTGGAGTCCTCTCAGTTGTAAGTTCGATCTACGACCCACTCGGCTTTCTAGCCCCTCTCACCCTACCTGCAAAGATGCTCCTGCAACAGATGTGTAAAGACAAACTTGGATGGGACGAAGAGGTTCCAAAGGAACTAGCTCAGAAGTGGCTAAAGTGGTTGAGCGACCTTCACCAGCTTTCCGACTTCAGCGTGAAGAGGTCCATCAAGCCCACTGGGTTTGGATCCAACACCACAGCTCAACTACACCATTTTTCTGATGCAAGCGAACTTGGATATGGGATGGTGTCTTACCTCCGGCTCGTTGATGAAGATGGTCGGTCACACTGCTCCTTCTTGATGGGGAAGTCCAGGGTGGCGCCTCTAAAACAGACCACTATCCCGCGCATGGAATTGACAGCAGCCGTGGTAGCTGTAAAAGTGGACAAGATGATGAAGAAAGAACTTCAACTTGATCTGCAAGACTCAGTCTTCTGGACCGACAGTACCACAGTCCTAAGGTATCTTGCAAGTGAGTCACGTCGTTTCAAGACCTTTGTTGCTAACAGAGTTGCAGTCATCAGAGACAACACGAAACCTGCACAGTGGAGGTACGTCAACTCCTCACTGAATCCAGCAGACTGTGCCTCACGTGGACAAGCAGCAGAGAACTTCTTGAAGAACCACAGTTGGATTTGTGGCCCAACTTACTTGCAGTCACCAGAAGAACAGTGGCCTGAACGCCCTGATCTACAACAGATCAAGCCTGACGACATTGAACTGAGGAAAATAGTCACAGTGAACGTGAACTTGACTCACTCCGCGGAAAGTCCCTTGAGCAGATTGATTCATCACTACTCCAAGTGGTATCGACTGAAGAAAGCCGTTGCATGGCTGCTCAAGCTCAAACAGATTCTTCTGCAGCTCAGCAAGAAGCGACAGGAGCTCAGAAGTACTATGACTCAGACGATCACCGACTCTACAAAGCTGAAGGATGCGATTGAGCAGAGCATGTGCGACTTCAAGAGAACACTGGAAAGGAAGTCCCTGACAGTGAAGAACCTGGCCGATGCAGAAAGAGAGATTATCCTCTTCAGTCAACACCAAAGATTCGGCGAAGAGCTCTCTGCTCTGCAACAAGGAGCCAACGTCAAAAGAAGCAGTCCAACCTACAAATTGGATCCTGTTCTGCAGGACGGCATGCTCAGAGTCGGAGGCAGGCTCTGCAACTCTGCGATGCCAGAAGAGGCCATGCACCCCGTCATTTTGTCTAAGGACATGCACATCGCTGATCTCATCCTGCAAGACATCCATGAAAGGATTGGCCATTCCGGCCGAAATTACATGCTTTCAGAGTTACGACAAAACTACTGGATTCCTAAGGCGAACTCAGCCATAAGAAGACTCCTTACGAAGTGTGTTGTCTGTAGCAGACATCATGGAAAAGTCGGAGAACAAAAGATGTCCAACTTGCCTCCCGACAGAGTGCTGCCTGACCAACCGCCCTTCACCAACGTGGGGGTTGACTACTTTGGACCAATTGAGGTCAAAAGAGGACGCAGCGTCGTCAAAAGGTATGGCGTGCTCTTTACTTGTTTGACTATTAGAGCCGTGCACATTGAGGTTGCACACTCCCTGGACACGGACTCGTGCATAAATGCACTGCGCAGGTTTGTGTGCCGAAGAGGACAAGTCAAGATTTTGCGATCAGACAACGGCACCAATTTTGTAGGCGCCGAACGGGAACTGCGCGAGTCCATACAACAGTGGAACCAAGCCAAGATTCAAGACTCCCTGATGCAGAAGGGGATTCAGTGGATTTTTAATCCCCCCAGTGGCTCTCACCACGGCGGAGTCTGGGAGAGACAAATCCGCACCGTGAGAAAGGTCCTGAACTCCGTTTTGAAGCAGCAGACGCTTGACGACGAATGCCTTCAGACGGTGTTGTGCGAAGCCGAAGCCATCATTAACAGCAGGCCCATCACTACATCTTCAGAGGATCCCAGGGATCTGGAACCCCTGACACCCAATCACCTGTTGTTGATGAAGAAACAGCCTTTGATGCCTGTAGGGCTGTTCCAGACTGCAGATCTGTACACTCGTCGACGCTGGAGGCAGACTCAGTATATTGCAGATTTGTTCTGGAAGCGGTGGGCCAAAGAGTATCTGCCCCTTCTACAAGAGCGCCAGAAATGGTCTCAGATCAAGCGAAACCTCGCACCCGACGATGTGGTTCTGATCGTGGACGACTCTGCTCCTCGTAACTCTTGGACCTTGGGCAGGGTCCTTCAGACCATTCCAGACAAGAACGGTCTGGTCCGCAGAGTCTTGGTTAAGACGAAGACGAACACCTTGGAGAGGCCTGTCGACAAGCTTTGCCTGCTCTGCGAAGCCGACGCTTAAGAGAAAGACTTTGTCGAACTGTTTCTGAGTTTTGAAATGTTTTTTGATTGTTGAGTTTGGCTCTTGATATTTTAGTTGATTTTGTAATTGATATGCTTCCTGCCTAGTCAATTAGGGGCCGGTAATGTAAGAGCCAAAATGTTCAGACTGTGATTTGTCATATTTTCTTGAATTGCATTATTGCTTGTTTTATTTGATGTACAGTGTCTTCATGTCTTTGTGCATATGTGCCAGCCTTCCCTGCCTTACAGCGCCCCCTAAGGGTACTAATGGTGTATTGCACCCCCTAAGGGCTAATCAGTGGTGCTGATGTACAGCTGGTGTGTTTTGTGTTTGTGTGAGAGACAGAGAAGAAGGCTGGAGAAGAAAGACGCTAGTGTGAAGAGTGGAAACATACAGTTTTGACCGTATTTGTTCGTATTTGAGCGTATTTGGCCGTATTTCGCATTTCTTTTGCATTTTTTGCCTGCCTGCTTGGGTTGTACTACTTGGAATCTACACTAAAGCATCTTGACCATCAAAAATCGCCTTTTGTGGATTATTGTGAGTACTTGTGGAATCTTTGTTTGAAGTACAATTCAAGGGCAAATACGAGTGCTAAACTTCCTGCTTCATACTAGTGACTGTGGCTTTTGGACTTTTTTGAATTTCACGTTTTTGGGACATTACTGCCACTATAAAAGCCACCGTGTTTAGAATGTTGGCTTGAGCTGAACTCTCTAGCAATGAAAAAGTTAAGGTTGCCTAACCCTGCTCTACAATACTCTTTCTAGAGCAGTGGGTGATATCACAACATTATGCATTTTAACATAATTGATCAGTAGATCAGTAGCAGTCTAGATGGTAGATGAAGACATGTCTAGAAGCATGCTTTGTGCTCCTTCATAGTGACAGACATCATGCAGGATGTGAACCTCGTGGCATCATCACGTTTAAAAATAAGTGTCACCCACTTGCACCTGCAGAGGGCAATGTGATGCATACATACAGTACATACAGCCAAGCTACAGTCCTGTTATTTGCCTTAGAAAAGATGGAAAAAAACAGTACAGGGGTGACATGACTGTCATAGTCGACATCAAGATGTCTGTGCAAGCGCATGCGTGTGCACGTGTGCGGGGGTGGGTGCGTGTAATCACATCATCCCGATCACGGTTCTTTAGTCATTGTGGTCGCATGAGAGCGGGTGGGGGGGCTGACATAATTTCCTCCATTTCAGCACATCTGTTCCACATCTGACAGCCATCCAGACAGATTTGCTTAGGCCCGCTCTGCCCCTGCTGGAGACTGTAAACAGGCCACTTCAGCTTGAGTTGTTTAGCTCAAATGTGACGTCGCTCAGCCCCCCTGCCTTGCCGCGAGCCAAGTTCACACACGCAACCTGTGGCACTCTGATTGAAGGGCCTGAAATACAGTATACCAACGCTACAGATGAAGCGCTTTGCTTCACATCTCCCCGTGTTTGCACCACCTAGTGTGAGATTGGTGAAAGAGAGATGACTTCGATCATCAGGCAAAGGTCTCCTCACTATAAAAAGTATAAATATAACTGTCTATGGTGCTTTTAGCCACTACCGTCCTACTCTTTGGAACTCTCTGCCTATTGATATAATGCTACCACACCTTCATAGTTCAAAAGCAAACTTAAAACCAACCTGTTTTCAATAGTATCAAGCCAGTTTGTTAAATGTTTATTTACATATTTTTGTATTTCATGTATTTTAATCATGGTATTGTCTTAATTGTGTACAATTACTGAGCTCTGTATTCTCTTTAAAGCACCTTGAGTCCTCACTTGCCGTGTGAAATGTGCTATGTACTGTAAATATATTTGCCTTGACTTACAGTAACTTGAAAAAAGCATCTAATGGTGAGTCTTTTCACTGTAAAATCCTGAGTGTCGTTCTAACTCAGAGAGACCCTTATTATTTACAGTTACCATTTTTGCAGTTAAGTTGATGTTAAGGACTTTCCAGTGTGGTTAAGCGAGAGCCTGGACACTGAGCAGATAATGCGGGTTGCGTAACGTTGTGTCCACTTGAATGCGAGTCGTATAACGAGGAGAGAGCCATTCAACTGCACTCTCAGCCAGACAGCCACGCACGTGCTGAGCGAGGAGGGGGGAAAAATCAAATAAATCAGCCCGTCAGAGCAGCACCCATTTGTATTTTCATAGATGAGACCCCCTACTTCCAAGCCAGAGATGTGGCTCTTAAATATCACTATGGAAATGTGGCTAATCTCGCATCAAAAGATATTGTAAATGCTTGTCTGAGACCTCTCACTCATTCATTCTCCTGCTACTGCCTCCCTGGCACTCAGCACAGGGACTGGATTGGCGTCATTTAGAGCGGTAAACATGCTGGCTGGTGACAGGTATCAGGGCCTGCCTCTCTAATCACAACCCATAGCTCAGTGCAGGCGGCGGCGGTGGCGGCGCGTCCCCATCTATCTCACTCTCCTCAGAGAGAAGGAAGGCAGAATACAGCCTCCCCATTCCCCAATCAGAATGGATAATACCCTGTGGGCCAACTACCAGTGTCTCCACAGACAAGAGAGGCCCCGCCGCGTCTCAAAGGGAAAAAAAGAAGACAGCCCGAGCCTATTTAGCATCGGCATGCACGTTGACACTGATCGACACGAGAACTACACCCTCACGTTTGGGAATAAGGATATTATACAAGGCGTCCGGCTGCTATCCTGTATATGCAGCGCACGACGTTCCTCATAAGGGATGAGGGTTGGTGTTTTTTTCTGGTCTGCACGGTTTGCCGTGAAGTATCATTTGTCGAGTGTCTCCCTCTCTCCACCCCCCCACCCCCTGCTTGCACATTGGAGCCGCTGGAATTGAAAAGGAGGAGGGTATTAGCTCTGACTCTTGCCAGCCCAGTGCACTCTTTGGGATAATGTTCTTATTGGGCGTGATCCTCAAACTGCAGAAGTCATGCTGTCTTTACTCAGAAAAGGAAAGGGGGCGGGAGGAGGAGGACTGGGATGGCGGATGTTTTCTTTCCACCCCAGCAGAGTTTTCACAAATAAATAACCCATTCTGTTTCGATGCCACTTCACCTGGAACCACGTCGTTGACAGAAATATTAGCGTTACAAATAATTTATACATCTGACATCTATACTTACAACTTGTGGAGTGATAAACGCATGCATTATCGCAGAGAGATTCCAGCGTGCCTCACTTGATGACAATTGCTCAGCGTAAAAAAAAGCTCACCCAAATTGATTAAATCAGAGGCAGGCGCGTGTGTGAGACTGCCACAACATTACCCCCAAACATCTTGGTAACGTCATTGCCCCATTTGCTGCCAAATTGGACCACCTGGACAGCAACGCACCGAATGTCCAGCCACGGCTGGCACACAAAGCCAATATGGTCCACTCAATGGTGATACTTGCAGGCCCGGCGCCACAAGGGGATCACAGGGGTTATTTTATATACTGTATATATATGCTTAAAAATATAATAATACCATTATATACAGTAAATAGAGGGGAGAACCATGAAGCGGACTGAACTTCTCGTAGTGACACATCAAATTGCGGTATAGAAGGTGTGCTATAAATCCCATTCATCAGGTGTCATTGGCTACAAAATGCACCCCTGGACTCATGATAAAAATCGTGAGTAGACCTGCAGGACTTGCAGTCTTGGATCCTGTGCCCTGGCAACGTGTCGATTGTCTCCCCCAATGAGACACTTGAGCAGCAGTCAGCCTGACGGGTGAGGCTGAAAACTCCTTTTACCCCGTTTGACTGCCTGACCGTGCCAAGCCGACCAACCAACCCACCGCCCCATCAAAGGGAGAGTTCCATATCACCTCTCCAGTTCAGTGAACTTCACAGGAACTCTCTCTCTCTCTCGGTGGAACTATAAAGCTGTGTCAATATTTGACTCTTAGCCCTGGGCAGGATGTGCTATACAGCTTGGAAGCATATACAGCGGCGTAACAACATTATAACACAGGAATGCAATAACATTACCAGTGTCCAATAACACTGCATGGGCATACCGTACAGTACAGCCGGGGCGGTGTATAGGATCTGAGCAGCTCACAGGCAAGCATACTGTAGCACTTGTGTGATCGTCTCTTTTCTTCAGAAGAATTAAACATAGCATGACACTGGCATCTCCCCCACACACGCACCATCTTCGGGCTTTTTGAAGGATAAATAAATGATCTATGAAGCTTCAGGTGACAGTGTAACGTCCTCCTGCGGCCCCTGCCAGCTCCTCCTCAACATCTGATAAGGTCCATCTCTGTGTGTCGACTAGCCAGTGGCTCGCAATCAGAGGGATCAATTTCAATCTGGAGGGATGATAAAGAGGGTTGACAGGGAGCCCCAACAGCTGTAAACATATTCAATTTGAAGGGAAAAAAATAGCGGATGAGAAATGATCTCGGCTCAAAACGCGCATCGATTTTATTACTTCACACCCCCCGCGTGATCCCACGTTGACGCGTTCATAACATCCTGTCCCGAATGTCAAACTACACTGCAATTAAGAGTTAACAAGGACAACAACAAAAAAGAAATCGTTGTACAATCGGGGGCGGATGTAACAATTCCCAATTGGGGGGGCAAGAGAAAATGGTATGGGGGCAGCTTCATCGCCCATGGCGCGAAGCGACCCGGGCGATGAAGCCGCCCCATTTTCTGTTACAGGACTTTTATTGGACAAGAAAAGCATAAATAATAACATCAGTTGTTGTTGAAGTTGCAACAATGCTGTTGGTTTAGTGGTGACACAGCTGTAGTTAGTTAGTAGCAGTAGTAATGTTTCAATTAATTTTAAATATAACCACTGAGATATCTTGGGTTGTTTTGCATACCATCATGTTTGGTGGGGCAGTCTGGGCATTTAGGGGGGCATTGCTGCCCCCCCCCCCCCCATGCCTATGCCTAGATCCGCCCCTGTGTACAATGAAACCATAGGAAGCATGAATTTTAAAAAAAAAAGCCCT
>CM076969.1:39026476-39068976 GCA_039105355.1 Benthosema pterotum
TTTTAAGGCCTGCATTATAAAGCGCTCCCAAAACAAAGCAAAGCCGGAATATGAAGATATGAATAGTGCATGCGGTTTATTTAGTGTCGTGAATTGCAGGCGTTTCATACCATCCAATGGGGAAGCGAGTGCACAGGAACCAACAGAAGGTTTAGTTGTAGATTTAACTCAGCGTTAAATGAATACTAAGGATTTAAACAAAGCTGGACATGGGAGTCGGTCATACAGCAAGTGACTATCCTGATGACTGACCAATTCATGTTTCTAATCAGTCATGTGTTTCTGTAGAGCAGTGTTGTCTTTGTCTTTGTTAGTTTTTATAATATTTAGTCAAACTTCATTGTATTTTTATTCAGTCAGGTTTTAGTCGACTAAAAGTCAAGAATTTTTGTGTCAATCTTAGGCTACTAACCCCTAAAATGTATCTTTCTGTTGACGTTTTACTCTAGTTTTAGTCTGATGATTATTTTTGCACTTTACTTTTTGGTCAGCATCATAATGAAAAACATTTCACATTTTCTGTCATCCTTTTGATGAGTAACAGGAAGTAATAGTCTACATCCAGGAATGGAACATGTTTTGATAACAAGTTACCGAAATACAGATGATTTACCAATTTGTTGTGAGCATATAGAAGTTTTCACGTCTGCTTTATATAGCGCCCCGAGGAGGCAGACTTGTAAAACACCTTTTTTCATATTACTCCTCCAGATTTTGTCCCCAAATCATGTAAATTGTTACACAATATCTGTAATAATTGGCCCCAGCGGCGGCGACCAGTGGCACGGTCGCGGCCGGTCGGGTATTAAGGTTTACTGAGGTTATATTTAGGGTTAGGAGTTAGGGTTAGGTTTAGTAGCGACCGGTGAGGTTTGGCCACCCGTCGCAATGTATGCAGTGGTTGCAAATTGATTTCACTGTCTCTCATTGTTGTCACTTTAATATTGTTTGTTAGGTTAGTGTCTAAAACTACAGGTTAGTTTTACCATGCTTTTATTTCCCTGAGTTGCTGTGGCATTTACAGTATACCTGTATTTCTTTAAAACCAATTTAAACCATATGGAATTCATGTACAAACTTTAAGTTGTTAATAAAAATGGGTTTCCCCCAATTTGTAGATCCTTCTTTTCCCCTAGACAGGGGAACATAACAATAATCAATGTGCAATACTCAATGATCTGGTCAAGGCCATATAAGTCAAATTCAGGGGAGGTTGTGGTCATCCACGAATGGAACCGGAAAACACTAATCACATACATATGACAATGACAGTCTGCACGCGTATATCGTTGCCTGAAGCTTCTGGGAAAGAACAAAGGTAGGAAATGGTCAGAACGAGCACATCAAACCCCAGATGGGACCACATGTGCACAAGTAGATTTAACATAGATTGAACGATACAACGTTATTCCAAACTAGCATTCTGTGATGGAATTGTTTCAGCCTGGAGCCAAGGAGAAGGGGAGAGTAAATCACGAGCCACTGGTCACCACCTTAGAATGGTGTCGGTCTAATATGATCCCATGTGTTTCTCAGCACATTATTTCTAGCATGAGTCTGTATGTTACGGTGATGAATAGTTATTCTAAACATGCTAAATGTCTACCAACACAAAGTAGTGATGTTTTGTACAGGTTTTCAAGTAGTTCATAAAAACTGTTCACAAAAACGAAACGTGCTCATGGTCATTTTGTTAATTCTATTAGAGACGTGGTGATGATGTGTAACACAGACAGAAGATAACCAGATACGTCTATGTGTATTTTACCAGATGCTGATATCAGCATTGTGTTATTTGTTTGAAAATGACTGTATTACATTGATTGTGGTCAGTCTAATATGAGCCATGCCCATGACGTGCTGAGGATTGGGTGTGTAACACATACAGAAGCTGACATCTGAACATTTTACCAGATTAAACTACCAACAAAAAGAGAAGTCAACTGTAACTTTACAACACAACACAACACAACACATCGAATGTTACACCTATGCAAGGCTAGATTTGCTCGAGACATAAGGCCACGGTTGGGGAGTCACTCATCACTTGGTTCGCCAGAGTCAGAATACTTTTCATCTGCCCTCAGTGAAACCCAGGCGGGGTGGATGCTGATGAAACATATATCTACTCTAATCACACAGGTCCTCATATGATCATGGCATTGTAGCGATCAAGCAAATGCTTTCTGTGTGTGTGTGTGTGTGTGTGTGTGTGTGTGTGTGTGTGTGTGTGTGTGTGTGTGTGTGTGTGTGTGTGTGTGTGTGGGTGTGGGTGTGTGTGTGTGTGTGTGCACGTCATCTCCGTCGGGGCAGCAGGGTTTCTCCACTCAGCAGTGTTTGCTGAAATAAATCCAGCATCTCCAGTGGTGTCAGACAGAAGACGCTGTCTGTGCCAGCTGTCTGCCACGCCGCTCCGCTCCACTCCACTCTCCGCTTGCTTCGCTACCGTGACTGCTGTCCGACGTGCGCCTAGCACTCGGCTCCATTGTTTTCACAACAGTTCCGGCACCGCGGACGGCTGGCACAGCTGTTCCCCCCCCACCCGCCTGCCCCCCCCCACCCGCCTGGTCCCCACAGCCTTTTAGAAAAAAGGCAATAAATCAATCCAGGCACTCAATACAGGCGGGAAATTGACCAATTAGAGTGGCCCAAAGATGCTTATGTTCAGCCGCACGATTTTACAAATTGGCCATCTATTTATACCAACACTACTGTCTACTGGCGCTCCTTCAGACAGGGGCGGATGTAACATTCCCCAATTGGGGGGGGGGGGGGGGGGGGGGGGGGGAGGAGAAAATGGTATGGGAGGCAGTCGCACCCATACCATTTTCAGTTACAGGACTTTTATTAGGCAATTAAGCATCAATAATAACATCAGTTGTAGTTGAAGTTACAACAGACATGCAGCTAAAGGTCTGACTCAGAGAGTTTTCTGTTTTCAATGATGAAATGCTGCTGGTTTAGTGGTGAGACAACTGCAGTAGTACAGTAGTAGTACAGTTGTAGTAGTTTTTCAAATCATTTTATGTCGTAAATATAAGCACTCTGGGCATTTAGGCGGGCATTGCCCCCCCATGCCCATGCCTAGATCCACCCCTGCCTTGAGAAAAAAAAAAATCACTGGCTGCAGTCGCTGCATTAGCAACCCAACCCCGCCCCCTCACCCCCACCAAAAGCCTGGTGATGAACATTGCATTGTGACTTTCATTTATGGTTCTACTTAGACTTATATAGCGCCTTTCAAGATACCCAAAGCGCTTTACAGACTATCCCATTCACACCCTATCACCCATACATACCGGTGATGGTAACTACGTTGTAGCCACAGCTGCCTGGGGCAGACTGACAGAAGCGTGGCAACCAATCTGTGCGCAACGGCCCCTCCGACCAACACCAAGCATTCACGCACAATCATAACTCATTTACACTGCATGTTTCATTCAGGTGGGAGGAAACCGGAGTGCCCGGAGGAAACCCACGCGGTCACGGGGAGAACATGCAAACTCCCACAGGTCGTACTGGGAATCGAACCCAGCACCTTCCGAGACCGGGAATCGAACCCAGTACCCTCTTACTGTGAGGCAGTGATCTTAACCACTCTGCCACCGTGCCGCCCATTTATGGTTCCACTTTAATTACATGTCTAGAGTTCTTCACTCAAACACCATCCTCACATAACCGCAGTGTGTTTAAAATAAAAAAAAGAAAAACGTTTCCAAAGATTGTTGCACTAAAAAAAACACTATTTGGTCAAAAATATTGTTAGTTTCTTCAGGTTTTCTGTAAAGGAGACTGCACTGCTCCCAACATGGCACATGATGGGGCCCAGACCTTTGTTAAAACCACTTGCAACCAGGCATTCCTACAGTAGATGTTCCTATGTTAACTGTGCACTGCAAAGTGTATTTCAATGAGGGGATTTGATTCCATACACATCATACAGCTTAATAAAAAGTAAAGCTCTATAGTTAGGTCGTATCTGATACAACCATGAGAGACTGTGAGAGCAAATGTGTGTTTCTTAGTGGATTTAGCATCTATGAAGGTTATTGAACAAATAGAGCCCCCATGTGCCTCGCAAAAATGTATGGACAATTCATGAGAGTCCCAATATGGCCTCCATCAACAACATGGTAAGGGACAATATAAGGCAAAATTACCTAAAATTAATTCTGCTTTAAATGGGTTCCAGTATGAATTTTACATTTGTATTTAGATTTTTGGTGTTTTTATCAAGCCCAGTGTATACATCCCAAAAAGTTGTTTTTTAAACAGTCAGATATTGAGATATCTGTGACTTTCTGTGTGTCTGTATCGGGTGCATGACTGAGCACTCTCAGGTTCTTTGCCATTACCCTTTAAGCCATTGGTATGCATGCTATCCACACCCCATCTCAATGAAACCCGATGAAAGTGACTAAAACGACTAGTTTAAGCTACAGAGTATATGAAAGGCAACATTTATAAGATACATTTGGTTTTAAATTGATGATGGATCGATTCCAAGCATTAGTCATCATGAAATATAGTAAGGAAATATCTGTCTGAATGTCTGTCTGTCTGTCTGTCTGTCTGTCTGTCTGTCTGTCTGTCTGTCTGTCTGTCTGTCTGTCTGTCTGTCTGTCTGTCTGTCTGTCTGTCTGAAACCGCGATAACACCTCACTGACTGCACCAATCAGTCTGAGTTTTCACACAGACATTGACTATAACATTAGGAAGAGACTGACAAAGCCCTTTTTTCAAATTAACCAACTGTCACACACATCACAGGCCACCGTTCTCAGTGTTACCCCACTGCCATATTTCCACTACTACACCAGCAACGCAGCTGATAGTGGCCTATAGGCTACAATTCAATTCCTATACAGGCGGTGTTGGTGTTGGGGAGGAGGAGGCCACACCCAGAACGGTCCACCCACTGCAGACGGTCCAGAACTTTTGTTGTTGTCGACAAATCCTGAACATTTCATCAGGCTCATGGCAGAAGTTGTGCAAGTGTGTGTGCCTTCATACTGTAGATGATAAATCCACTGAGAAACGGGTCTTTGCTCTCTGCGGTCATAGGAAGACAAAAGCATAAAACGTCACCCTGGTAAACTAAGAAATTCATACACCTAATAGTTGCTTTAATGTGGAGGCCATTATGCCACCTATAATGTTTTATACAGCATCATTACTGTCATACTACACGTAGGCCTAGGCTGAAATATTTCACTATATAAAACTTACAGTCTTTAAGCAGTATGGTGGATGGTTAGTGCCAGGTGCAACCACAATCTTAATCAGAGTGATCGAATGGTTCTGCAAACCACCCGGACTTTCAATTCATTCCTCAATAGCGTGGTCATATTTCATCATTACCACACTACCCAATGTTACTTTCTGGCAGGTCTCGGGACTAGAGCCCCTTTTTTGCAGCTCGATATTCCTCCTCCTGCATTTCAGAGATATTTACCGAGCACGCGCACACACACACACACACACACACACACACACACACACACACACACACACACACACACACACACACACACACACACACACACACACACACACACACACACACACACACACACACACACACACACACTCCCTCCCTGAATATAAAATAAACGACAGGAAAGAGTGTGAACGACACACAACACAAGGCGCTACAGGTGTGCTGGCATCTGTTTACTATCTGTCTGTTTACTGGCATTTTTCATGGTCTATCGAGGAAGCCTTTATTGGGATCTCTTTCATTAAGCCAACCAAAAAAAGAAAAAAAAAATCATCCCTTTGTTCCATGATTATCAATCTCCATGCAACAATCGAATAACAGGCTGTAATGCACGTGCGCGGCTGGTGCCTCCATATGCTGCTGCTAGCGGTAACAGCTTTTAGTTAGCATTCATCGCCACCACCAGCACCACTGTGGCTGATGCAACGTTCCAAGCAGCGCTCCTCTCCTCCAGCAGCCCCAGCCAACCAGTGCACCGCAATCCCAGGAAAAAGGAGCCACAACGGTGATTTCGCAGAGCCGGTGGCTAAATGTGGTAATGTCTAATTAGTGCTATACTGTATAACATAGTCCACTGACTACATGGTGCCGAGGAGTGCCACGAGCATAGGCAGCAGTCCCTTATGTTATGCTAAGTAGCACTCCTGAACATCATTATCATTCACAGTCTACTCGCCCTGCAGACTCATTTATGCTTACATGTCACTTTGCTGCTTCCATACAGTCTAATCAGCTGATTACTGCCATACAGCCAGCCCTCGCACGCACACATGTACGCACGCACGCACACACACACACACACACACACACACACACACGCACAGACACAAACACGGCTACTAGGTTCACCCACACATGCATAATGACGGCACGCGCTCGGCACGTGCACGAACTGTGTCGCTAATTGTGTCTGCCTTTTCCCCCTGTAACAAAATGTCAGCGGCTTCTTCTTTTTCTTCTATCTGCACTATAGCAGTGTCACAAAATATTTGGAAGGATTTTCTTTTTTTAAGTGTGCAAGGCAAGGTGCATCTTGGCACCTTGGCGTTGTAATCGCGGCTCTATTACGGAATTATATAAATAATAACGATAGATAGAGGGAGTTCAAACACTTCCATTTTGATGCTATCAATTATCCCCTTTATTCCTCAATTCCAGCCCCATAAATATTAATATGGTTCCGTAATGAGGCTGAGTGGTCGGAATCGTTCACTGTCCCTCAAGGCGGCTTGGCGGTGGACGGGAGCAGCGGCGAGACATCAGGGCTGATGAATAAAAACCACCCCATTAAACTACACTTCAGCACTCATACACGCTCACACCCATACTTTGTCTTATATAACAGGCTGCAGGTGTCCTCTCTGTTAACTACATTTGCGAGTGTGTGTGTGTGTGTGTGTGTGTGTGTGTGTGTGTGTGTGTGTGCGTGTGCGTGTGCGTGTGCGTGCGTGTCTGCGTACCTTGCACAGCATGAGAAAGCTAGACACCTAATTTGACATGAACCAGAACAGCTTAACCACTTAAAGGACCTATAACATTTTTTTCCATTTCTTTTGTGTTCTTGGTTGCTCCCATGTGTGTTTTCTATCCCCCTCTAAAAGAAAACTTTGAACAATAAGTCTTGCATATCCTGTAGGAGCTTTAATGGAAATTGCTCTCAGGAACAGCTTGTTGGATTTTTGTCCTGAGCATGATTATGTCGTCAATGCACTCTGCTTTGTATAATTCCTGTTCTTCTTCCGTCTTCAGTTCCAAATTTGAATTTCCACTTACTAGGTCCACCATTGCTGATTTTCCAAGCTGGAATGGAAGGTTTTTATCTCGCGTCATGATTATAATGACTACTGCAACTGCTTTCAAAGTCCGAAAATAAACGACAAGGACTGATTGATTGAGGATCAAACCATTAGAAACAAGCTTGAGGGGCATAGCCTATGCAATAAAACAATATTAGGGATGTATGTCATTTGCCCTTTAAACCAACCTAATTTAAAACTAATAGGTTGTTCACTGGGAAAAAATATAGCAGTCTTACTCTCCCATCCCTACCCAGCGAATATTGTACGAATATACAGGCCAGGGTTCAACTGGTTAACCAATTAGCAGGCAGGGAAATAAAATGACATTTGGGCACCTTTCGTTTCTTGGCCTCCCGTCGACCCCGGTACCGCCGAGCCCCACCGCTTCTGTGTTTTATAAATGTGCCGCATGATAGATTCTGATGGGTCAGTGGTTTACAAGCAAAGAAGGACCTTTCAATTACTACTGCCTGATGAGGCCTGAGAGCAGGCCGCCCTCACTGGAGAGCATGCAGCAGCGCAGGGGGAGAGAAATGAGAAATGAGATGCTTAAGATCAGTGAAATTGTCACATTTCAAAAAGCAATTTCCTTAAATTGCTGAACATGTTACTAAAATGGGACACGCAATTAGAATCAGATTTTTTTGTGAGTGCTTAAAGTAGTGGGGGCCGCTATCAGTATAGCACTGTCTGTCTGGGGTGCAGGAAACTCCTTGCTCATCTCAAAAAGAGAGTTCTTTTATGTTGGAGACGCCCATATCACGCAACTCACACAATCTAATTAGCTCCCCCCTGCAAAATGAGAGAGAATACTCATTTGGAACCGCAGCTCCATAAGGTGCACGCGCTCACACGCACGCACGCACGCACGCACGCACGCACGCACGCACGCACACACACACACACACACACACACACACACACACACACACACACACACACACACACACACACACACACACACACCAGGGGCGGATGTAACATTTGCAGGAGAAAATGGTACGGGGGTGGCTGCATTGCCCGCGTCACTTTGCACCACGGGCGATGCAGTCGCACCCATACGATTTTCGGTTACAGGACAGTAAGTAAAACATCAATCAATCAATAATATCAGTTGTTGTTGCAGTTGCAACAGACACACAGCATGTAAAGGTAAGGTCTGACTCAGAGAGTTTTCTGTTTTCAATGATGAAATGCTGTTGGTTTAGTGGTGACACAGCTGTAGTTAGTTAGTAGCAGTAGTAGTGTTTCACATCATTTTAAATATAAGCACTTTAATTTGAATTATCTTGGGTTGTTTTGCATGCCATCGTCTTTGGTGGGACAGACTGGGCATTTAGGGGGGTATTGCCCCCCATGCCCATGCCTAGATCCGCCTCTGGCTCACACCCGCTCGTACACACACATACACACACACACACACACGCAGACACACACACGCTCACACAGCAGCACATGATAACTTGGGCCAGAGTTATTGTTGCAGTTATCGACAGATCCTTCCCTTTCAAGTGACATGTGAAAATGAGAAAGCCATGTGACCGGAGCGTCTCCCATTTAGACAGTCGGCTAATATGCTGTGAAATGAGCCGCACTTCACCATCACAGAGCAAAATAAATCACGCTCTTGTCTTGAATGGGAGCTTTTGATGAGTGCTTGTGTCGTTTCTATAGGGCCGGGAACTTCATTCTCCTTGTTAACAGTGTATTGGAAAATGATCAGCTTTTCGGGGGGCCATGCTGACCTTTCACTGAGCGTGTTAACGCTAAAATATCCTCCGGAGAAAAGAGGTGACAGTGGAAATCTGTTACGGATTCAACAGAAGGCATAAGCGCTTCCTCACTCACTGTATGTATACATTCAATCTACCCACCGACATCTCACAGCGCGCGCACGCACGCACACGCACGCACACGCACGCACACACACACACACACACACACACACACACACACACACACACACACACACACACACACACACACACACACACACACACACACACACACATCACATCACACAGGCACAGACACACACTCACGCACGCGGTAAGCTGAGTGGAGGAAACCAGTGAACCATGAAACATCTTCATCCATCTCTGTTCCCATAGCAACGAGCGAAAATCATTCCTTTTACAACTTTGTTCTCCACTCACAAAATGTTACCATCTGCTAAAAACATATAGTCACTGAGAAAAGTTATGTGATGAATATTTTAAGGGGCTTCGCTAGGCGGCTGCAGGCGTTATGGTCCCTGGCCAATGTCTTCCCACGAGGCAGAAAAAGAGCCACCACCATCCCTAGTACTCCTCCTCCACCACCTCCACCACCACCACCTCCACCACAGTCACAGTGGTGAATGCTGATGGGGGAGGGGAGTGGCATCCATGGGGGGCGTCTCCAAGAAAGAGTCCCCTGTCTGCTGGTTCTCCCACATAGGGATGTACAGGGACGTGCACACGTTTAAAAAGGGTTCCACCATGAATTATTATAATAAATGTTGCCTTTTAATACCTTTTATACACTCTGTAACCTAAACAAAAACTCAGATAACTCATATTTTTCATACATTTCTGTGTGCTATTTGGCTGCAGTACCAGAAATGTCCACAAAAACAGCTGCCCCCCTCCTCATTGATAATCCCTGTCTCATTGGGCTTCTTTAAGAGGGGGTGTGGATTACATGCATACCAATGACTTAAAGGGTGGAGGCAAAGTTAAAACTTTGGGGGGACTGTTAAAATGAGTATTTTCAGTAACATCACTAAAGAGAAGAATCTGAGAGAGCCCGTTCCTGTGCCACCATTCAGACCCACACAGAAACTGACAGATATCTCAATATACAGATATCTCAATATACTGTAGGTCTGACAAACAACTTTTTGGGGTATGGGGGCCATTTTGGCAGAAACAGCTGCCACTGTCTCACCAGATCATGTGGCATGCATTGTGAGCTTATAGATCTACTAATTTTAGCTAAGATCACTGTTAATGTTTTTACTTTTTTATTACTCCCACACACCATCCCTATAAGGTACAGTATATTAATGATATAGTAAAATGTTGAAAATGGATGGAATTCCCCATTGTGTGGTTAATGAAACTTGACCCTTTTGGGGAAAAATCTTAATGACATTTAGAAGACTTGAAACACTTCGAACAAATGCTTTTTTAGATTATTAGAGTATTTTGGATTTCAGCAGTGAGCCCAGTGTCTGGTGTCATGGACACTGGCTGTATGTTGTCTCAGTAAGACATTGTAGTCCAGCTATGTGGGCCCAGTGTCTATGTCTACACTGCTAAACCCCCAAATATCTAAAACAAAAAATATCTACAACAACATTAAAGGGATTGTGACCTCAAAACACATTTTGTTCATTTTCTGTGTGTTTTAGTGTCTCTTGACAATAATTTCACCATAAAAATCTATCTATGAATATTCAGTCGTTTCTCTCTTTTCTGGACTGTATGCGTATGGTGAGAAGCTGTTGCCAGATTATGAGTGAAAAAAGTATGCAGCATGTAATATGCTAATGTTAACATACTAATGCTAACATGTTAATGTTAACATGGTAATGCTAACATGCTAAAACTGTCATGCTCATAATGGTAGCATCAGTGTTGGGACATGTGCACTACGTAACTCAATATATTGCATAATATATTACCAAAATGCAGTAACTTGTAATATAAATATATTACTTAACAAAAACAATCTAATATATTATATTTTTCTTTCTGCATTACTGCATTACTTTCAATATTACTTTCTGTCAATCTGTCTCGTTGAAAATGTTCTTGTGAAATTTTCTTGACAACTGCAGAAGTTAAATAATTACTTATTTTCTATAATTTGTCATCAAATTATTTATTCAGGAGGACGTTTTTTCAAGTTGATTTCATATGGATTTCCCAGATAGCCAAGTGCGCTTGCTTTATTGTAGCTATGCCACTGGCCTACACAATATTTGATTAATAGTGACACTAAATATTTAATTATATATTTTGCACAACATTTTTCTTTTAAGTAATATGTAATAGTAATATTAATATATTACACTTGCTCAGACAGCAATATTGTAATACAATATATTGCTTTAAAATGAAGTAATAAGTAATAAGTAATACATTAACAAGGTATAGTAATATTCCCAACACTGGGTAGCATGCCAACATCAACATGGTAAGATGAACTGTTCAAAGGTAATAGCAGGAAACAGGAACTGTCAAATATCAACCAATCAGAAGAGAGGGCGGGGCTAAGTTACACCAATGAAGCTAAAGGACTCAAAACCCTCATCTCTGAATGTCATAACATTGACAAAGAAACGACGACTGCTAGTGGACAAAAGAATGTGTTTTTTCTTGCCAAAGACCAAAAACAAGCATGAAGCTTTATTTTGTTCTATTAAAGCTTTTTAAAGAGGGGGTGACGTGATTTTTGTATTTTTATTTATTTGTATTTTGGGGTATTTTGTATTTTTATTTATTTATTTTCAATTTTGTACATGTTTAAGAGGTGACAGTATGTAAATAGACTACTTGGTGTGTGTTTTATGTGCAATGATGTCTTCCCTTTGTATTTAGGGTTTCTTCCTGGGGGCTGAACCTTTTCAGTCAAACGTGCCAATGAAAAAAACTTCAATATAGTGACATCATGTGTTCACCCCCTCCCCTAACTCCTCCCCCTTTATCATGCAACTAAAGCTGTGGGCGTGGCTTCAGTTCAGGTGGATCTCCACCCATCACCACCCACCAGGCAAACCAGGCACTTAATGAACTGGTAGGGTGGAATCATAAAAATGACAGTTTAACAAAGACTGTACACTTTTTGGGGGGGAAATCTTACTTTCCATATAACATTAATGCCTGATGATCATATTTTAGGGTAGAAAAGCTCATGGCACTCCATCTTTAAACAAATTCATAGGATCATTGCCAAGCTAATAAAATGATGTTACAAATAACGTCATAATACGGATAGCCTATATATTTTACAAAAAGGATGTTAACGTGCCCCTTTAACAAGGAGAGGAGGAGGAGAAGCATATGAAGAACAAGAGTGAGTCACACAGCCTATTGACACCCGTGTGTCTGTCCTCTAATGAGGGCTATGAGTGAAGGAACTGTGAAAAGCCTCTGACAACACACTGCTTGGACCCACTCTGGCATTGCCTCCCAGTCTGGAGCTGTGCCAGACAGCCTCGCATGCGTTCTGAAACCCCATTGTGTTTCCAGTGGGCTCCGCTCCGCGCGCAATACATCACAGGCGGACAGAACATTGCCGAGGAATAAAAGGGACAACTGAGCCGGTATATTAAGTACAACAGCATCCAATCCATAAAAGTCAGCATTAATAGCCGGGGCCGACCATTTTAATTTTTCATCTACAATGAGGCCAATTAGAAAAGAGTTGAAATGAGCTGTTGGAGAGATGCCCATTTTTTAGCGGGGCCTTGTCACGAGACGCGGCCACATTATTTATCCCCCCCACCACCCCCCCTCTTCCCACATTCACCTGACAGAATTAATGGCTCACAACAAGCTAATTATCCGGCTTAATCTGGATTATAATGTATGTTCTTCTCCTGACCAGCAGCAACAGTTTGCCAAGCATATGTTAGCGAGTCGGTCGGCGTTCTGCTGACCCCGTGTCCAACATTACTCTAGAGAACTGACATTCTGCGCACCAGATGGGGGAGGAGGACCACGAGCTTTCTTTCTGCGTTCAGGAGAGTTAAGAATCTGGCGAAAGAAACGGCGCCCATGCAGGGCTCAGACAGCACCACGGCCTGGTTGCTGCATCCCCCGGCCTGGGTGCTGCATCCCCCGGCCTGGTTGCTGCATCCCCCGGCCTGGTTGCTGCATCCCCCGGCCTGGTTGCTGCATCCCGCGGCCCGGCCCGTCTCATTCACCATGCATTATTGTTATCCTTTCACATCTGAGTTCAGAGTTCATTTAAAGGAGAATTCCACCCCAGAAGGCTTTCTTTATATCTTTATGTGCAGTTTATTTATTTCCAAAAAAAAGTGTTCCTGTTGTTTTTTGTGGAAAAAACTCTTTACCCTAAAATAAGCTAATACGGGGGCTATGTAATGCTGTTCGAATTCACCCTTTTGCCTCGCTACAAAATGCATTTTTTGCTATATATTCTCTCTCCACCATGTCAGTAGTGTGTTGCACTCACACTTTCACTTTTCAGACAGCTGAAGTGTGAGTGTCAACACACTATTTACACGGTGGAGAGACAATACATAGCAAAAAAAACTTTTTGTAACGAGGGAAAAGCGTGAATTTGAACAACATCCCATAGCCCCATTCTAAGCTTATGTTGGGGTCGGGGAAAGATTATTCACAGAATAAACAACTGGGTTTTTTGGGGGGGTAAATATATCAACTGCAAATAAAGACAAGAAAACGTTTTGGGGTGGAATTCTCCTTTAACAAGGCTGGTTTAAATGCAGACTGCCGAATGCCAATCGTATCGATTCAACCTGTGGAATGGCCGACTTAGTATGGAGCTACTGTCCCTTCCATTACGCTGGTAGTAGCAGAGCACACATGCTGAGGTATACACAGCATTATTATGGCTGCCAAGTTACCTGTAGCTTTAAGACACAGTTGTAGATACTCGGGAGAGTTGTCTATCTTTATCGTGGTGTGTGTAGCGGTGGCTTTTCTCGTGACTATGTAACACTGACACCTGCTGGGAATGCTGGTACTCCAGACCAAAGCCAGGGACAGGTATAGGACACCGACAGGACTGCAGGGTCCAGGTGTGAGGGAGAAAAAGAAGAAGAAGAAAGAAAACTAAAAAAAAAACAGCAGCTGCAAGGTCGCATCGCATGAACAGAAATGGTGTCTGCCTCCAATGTGCCAAAGGCTTGCTGCACTACATTATAATGATCTTTCATCATCCATTTAAAAAAAAGGATGGTAAATTGACACAGTTGGATATTTTACTGTACACGGTACATGCAGGAGGACTATACCAGCACAGAGGAAAAGTCCTCAGTGTTAACTTATCCATTTGCAACTTTGTGAGTACACAAATAAACACCAAATGGACCCGCAATTTAACACTTTCCACTGCAGGGGGGACAGTGGCAGTGTTGGTGGTGCTGGGATTAGGATATTTTAAATATAAACACGCTTATCCTTCTGCTCATGGCTGCAACCGGCCAGACTTATTGAACTTAAAGTAAATCATTCCCTCCTCTCCTGCACGCGGCTATACCAACCGTCCTGGGAGAGCGGCGGTGGCACTAGGGAGGAGGGGGGTGCATGTTTCATTTGGCAACTTGTGGGCCCCCCACGCGAGGAGATGAAAATTTACCTGCAAAATAATCACAAACACAAGAGGGGGAAGGAGGAAAAAAAGCTCCATTTTGAACAGCGTGTCTCCTAATGTAAAAGTGGCAGGTGGGCATATTTCAAGTGGGCCCTGATTGATCTCCAGCTGTTTGTAAAATTGTCCGTGGTCACAGAATTGAGGTCAGAGTGATAAGCATTGTGGGCACTCTCCAGCGGGAGTGTTTGCTCACATGCTCTCTGCCAGGTGTCTGTCAGACACCAGGCTGGAACTGTAGCTAGTATACTGAGCACAGGGTACAGAGGACAGGGAATTAAAGGAGAATTCCCCCCAGAACGCTTTCTTACCTTTATTTGTAGTTGGGGAAATAACCCCAAAAAGAGTGGTCCAGTTGCTATTTTATGTAAAAACTTCTTCATGGCCGTTTCCCCTATACCCCAACATAAGTTTAGAATGGCGCTACGGGATGTTCTTCAAATTCACTTATTTCCATCGCTTCAAAATGCAACACTTTTTATATATTGTCTCTCTACCAAGTCGATATTGTTGACACTCACAGTTTCACTTTCACTTTTGGTTCAGCGGTGCATGGTTGAGCCATAAACTGTGTGCCACGCTCCCACGTTTTGAGACGGCTGAAACACTGCTGAAAGAAGTGAAAGTGTGAGTGTCGACACACTATTAACAT
The DNA here is from genome assembly GCA_039105355.1 of Benthosema pterotum. NCBI lineage: Eukaryota > Metazoa > Chordata > Actinopteri > Myctophiformes > Myctophidae > Benthosema > Benthosema pterotum. Next base: position 39,041,775 of record CM076969.1, read on the forward strand.
GGTGGAGAGACAATATCAAAAATATTTAGAGCAATGGAACTAGGTGAATTTGAGCCATATCCAATAGCCCCATTCTAAGCTTATGGTGCGTTAGGGAAAACAGCCACAAAATAACAACCGGAACATCAACTGCAAACAAAGCTAAGAAAGCTTTCTGGGGTGGAATTCTCCTTTAATAACATTGAAGGGAAACTTGTGTATTTTAGGGCTGAATTAGAAAAATCCCCACGGTGAGTGTGATGTGTTGGGTGTAGTGAGCGGTGACGTCAGAGTGCATTCAGTGTGCCTTATTTCCGAATGAGCAGGCACTGACCAACCTCATCTCCAGGGGTATAGGGTTGCTCAGTGCGTGCACTAACTGCACTCGGTGCATGACGTAGGGTATTTTCAAACAAACTGAGTCCACTGAATAAAAAAGGATGGACAACAGAGCACACCAGGGCACACCGATGCCTTTATGCCTTTTATTTCTGAAAGAGCCCTAGATTTTAGCAGTGATCCTGTGTCTAATGTCTTGAACACTGGGGTCACTATTACTTTCTGGACTGTATATGTTGTCTCGGTAGATTAAATGAAATAAAAAAAACTGATTAAAAAAAAAAAAACAGCAGACCTATAGATCTGATCTTTTCAACTACTAAAGCAGAATGCTTAGAACACCCAAAGGCGTTTCTGCCTAAAATGTGTTCATGTTTTTTTTGTTTTTTACTATTTTGAAAAACAGGTCTGAATTGACACTTCTAGACTGTCTATTGTAACTACTGCTCAAAAATGCCTTTTTATAATAAAAAAATCTACAATGATGCACTAAACTATATCGTTATCCTGTCTGTCTGTCTGTCTGTCTGTCTGTCTGTCTGTCTGTCTGTCTGTCTGTCTGTCTGTCTGTCTGTCTGTCTGTCTGTCTGTCTGTCTGTCTGTCTGTCTATTTGATCTGGTTAAGACTTCCAACATAGAGTTTTTTTTTTTTATCAATTTTCATTAAAATACAAACAACAAACGTGAAAAAGCCAACAGAAGTAGGCCCATGCCCACATGAAAATCCTGAATCCGTTTCAGATTAAAAGGAACACCTAGGGAATGTATTGTGTACAAAAAATAAATAAATACCAACAAGATGTCCCTTTTTCTTCAGAAACATACATACACAGACTTCTACATGGAGCTATCCAGAGGGAAAGGAACGGCCGTATATCACTGCTATGAAAAGAGAGTGTCATTTACAACAAGCAAGCAATACTGGATAATACTTTTCTTTCCTTATTTTCCATTGAATTTCAGTTTTTTTTATTGTATTTTTTCTCTCTCTCTCCAAACCTGGCGGATAATCAAAGCCTTCAACAATAGACGAGGGGACAGTGACAGAAAAATGAAATAAAAACTACATGAGCACTCATACATTTCTAATGGGACTCTTTTAATCTTGAAAGGAGAGACATTCAATAGTGAATTAGTCTTTTTTTTTATTCCTTTAATGCTTCCAAGAGAAATATATGCAAATCTCTGGCTAATGCTAACAGCAGTGACAAAGGAGGCAGTCCTTCTCTCTCTCTCTGCTCTCTCAGTGCGATACGCACAGTAAAAATCCTCAGTGAAATTTTATACATTTTGAAGGGAGTGTAATAAAGTGGAACCAAATGCAGGACACTTAACGGGGGGTGCCATTGGTTCCGTGTGTGAACGCTCAGGAGCACCTCCATTAACACCCCCAGCTTGTACAGTGTACCCCAAAGCAGTGATGCAGCAGTGGCCTGCTTAATGCTGTCAGACTCATACATGGCCCTCTGGATTCCCCCGCTAATGAAGACATCTGGCCGTCCTCCGCAAGAAAGATTCTTATCTGCTCCTCACCACTAAACTTAGAGTCAAGGTTTACTACTGTGTGTTTAGGTGTCAGGAGACGACAGCGGTGAACCGCAAGCCGACAAGCAGACCGCACAGAAATAATGTTCTGTTTTGTTTTCTTCAAAACAGCGTTCTCTTCCAAAATACTAAACTGAATTTTTCTTAAAATAAAAACAAAAGCAAAAAAAAAAAAAAAGTTTTTAAACAGTTTTAGTTTTAGAATGAAAAATGTATTCATTTTAGAATATCTTACTGGATTATTGGGGGGGGGGGGGGGGGGGGGTATTTTAAGTATTATGAAACTCACAAATCGTGCTTCCCATTTCAAATAAATCATATTTCAAGTATAATTTTGAAAAACATGTAATTGATTAAATATAAATGATATTGTACCTGCCCAATGAAGCAAAATTGTTTAATATAACAATTTTCATAAAATATAAGTCATAAAACTCCTAATTAAAAAAACGTATACTGTACCTACACTGAACCACACATGTGCGCGCGCGCACACACACACACACACACACACACACACACACACACACACACACCCACCCACACACACACACACACACACACACACACACACACACACACACACACACACACACACACACACACACACACACACACGCCATTGTAATAATTGTTTGTTACCAATCAAAAAATAAGTCGACTCACTAAACACTTTATAGTGCGCCATTGTACCCTATGAAGCATCACGAGGTGTGATTAAACAACACTGAAGGAAGGAGGCATTGAAAATCCATCTATTTTCATTTTGAGGGCCTTTCCTGGCAAAAAAAATGTAAACGTGGTTAACTAGTCGAGGCAAAGGAGTTAATCCTTTTATCTAGATCCCTGCTGCAGGGGATCCCAAAACCCTCCCTGATTAAAAAAGGAAACGTGGGCAATGAACAGTTTAAGAATCATGGGCCCTAAACAGATAAAGGCGGAACATCTTGTTGCTATGGCAGTGCATATAGAATACTTGCGACGCGGTTCTCTCCCTCTCTCTCTCTCTCTCTCTCTCTGCCTAATATATTCACATTATTTATGAAATATTTTATAAGTAGCATAGCAAATGCTAAATATAAATCCCAAAGAGACTCTCTCTCTCTCCCTCTCTGAGTCGAGCCTCATGCTGGCGTTACATTGCAGCTTCTCCTTTGGAGAGGCTGTGCTGTTTGTTCACAAGACACAAGCGCTTTTGATTCCCTCACCCAAAAAAAAGAAAAAAAAAATTAGGAAGAAATAAATCTGAGCAATCATTTTACTCCTAGAGACCCTTACGGATCCAATTTTACACTGTAAAAAAGTTAAATGTACGCTCCAGATTATTATCATCTCTTTTTTTTTTCGCGCCACGCTGCTCCCTGCATTTCCTCAATAAGGAAAATCCCCTCTCTCTCTTTCTTTACCCTACAGTGCCAGATAGAAAACTATGAACAAAAGAGGAGATTTGATCTGCTCTTGTGGGGAATATAAGATCCCCCGTCTGAGATTTACCCAATGCGCTCCAGGATAGCAGCAGCAGCAGCAGCAGCAGTCACACGGCCAAGAAATGAACCAAAAAAATCATTCTATCATATGGAAAAGTGAAGGCGTACCATATAGCGTGGGATATAACTCAACGGGAAGGGGCTAATAATATATATAATTATTTACAGTGGAGCTGTGTATTGAGATGAATTAAAAGGCACGCTGCACAGTGGGCTGAGAGCGTACACAGAGTAGACGAAGGAAAGGAATTACCACCTCCTAGAAAGCAGACACATGTGAGCTAGACGTCTCCCCCCACCCTACCCCTACCCTCCACTTTCCACTGCACTGTGACTGAGCAGGACAACTGCACAGCCATTTCTCCTGTCAATACACTCTCCCAGCATCCATTTTCACCTGGCTGACACCTTTTTACTGGTCAAGGGATGAATAAATCACACTTAGTGTACTCCCCTGATAGTTTGACTAAAAAAAGGACATCAACATGAAGGAGGACTGCAGTGTTTTCCTGTCATCGCGCTGCCCCAGAGGTGCGGTGAAAAATCACCGCTGATAAAATAACATTTTTCAAAGGCGCCTTATTGCTCTTTTAATCTATCTGCCACAATGGATGGCTTCTGGGACGCGTTTCATTCCGTCTCAACACAAACAATCCTTCAAAGGGCTTAATAACAGTTACACAAATGAGCGCCATTAATTACCCCGCTAATGGAATAATAGCTGTGCTGTACCACCTATAGTACAGCAGCTCCACAACGCACAGCAGAGGTGTTTTGGGGGAGAAGAGGAGTGCTTTATCTAGGGCTCCGCTCTGCCATTGAGTTTCATTAGTTAGTGGTCCAAGTGGAGGCAGCGCAAACGCAAACATGGGACGATAAAATATGCTGATCATATTCTCTCTTGTTTGTTGGTTTATCTATTTTGGTTGCAATTTATGCAATGGTAAAAAGAAAATCATAAATGGAAATCATTTCGGAGCCAGAGAAAGGACCGTGTGGAGAAGTGTTCAGGGAAGAAGAAGAAAAAGTAAATAAATAGCACTCTGCTGGGGTAGATTTTCATATGCTCCCTCCCTATACCAAATATTATCGCGATATTCTAAACGTTGAAAGACACATTTTAAGTTCAAAGCGTACACATGCCACCCTCCAGCATTGCAGTGGACTAAATTAATGACTTCTGCAGAGGAAAATATTTGATATAATTAAGTTTCACTGCAAATACAAACGACTATACTTTGCTGTGATCGATGCCATTTCGATGCCATGTCTAGCTGTGTGTGTGTGTGTGTGTGTGTGTGTGTGTGTGTGTGTGTGTGTGTGTGTGTGTGTGTGTGTGTGTGTGTGTGTGTGTGTGTGTGTGTGGTGTGTGTGTGTGTGTGTGTGTGTGCGTGCGTGCGTGTGCGTGTGCGCGTGTGTGTGCGTGCGTGTGTGTGTGTGTGTGTGTGTGTGTGTGTGCGTGTGTGTGTGCGTGTGTGTGTGTGTCTGTAAACTTGTATTGTGAAAGTGGCTAACACATCACTTGATACCACGTGAAAAAGAAAGAAAGAAAGAAAGAAAGAAAAAGAAAGAAAGAAAGAAAGAAAGAAAGAAAGAAAGAAAGAAAGAAAGAAAGAAAGAAGAAAGAAAGAAAGAAAGAAAAAGAAAGAAAGAAAGAAAGAAAGAAAGAAAGAAAGAAAGAAAGAAAGAAAGGAAAATCTATGGCGCCCATCCTTATACACCGGTACAACTCACAAATAGAGATGGATTCGGAGGAGAAAAGAGTAGCTAATGAGTGATGAATTCGAGACGAGGGGAAACATCATAAATTGTGACAGGGCCCTGTTGTCTAGCGGGGATGATAAACAGCGCGGTCGGACGTGGATCTGCCTCTCCGTGTATCTCCGAGACGCGGGTGCTGCCACTTTATCTTTCCCCCATCCTGCTAGATTACACCTCCAGGGTTCAGCTGGGAATCCATCATTGCTATTATTACCTGAAGTCACAAGATGCATCTATCACCACTAAGGTTACCATAACCTCAATATTAACAGAGGGAAAAGCCCCCCTCTCTAATAAACAGCAGAAAGGATGGGCCGGCTGGTGGGATTTCATCTTCCTTTCACTTTTAATAAGGCACTCAGAGGAATAAAGATTACAGGCCATATTTAGCATGCAGAACAAATCAGGCTCTTCCTCCTCTCTACTCCTCATTCTGGTTAGTCATTAGGATCTGGGGATGGTGGTGGGGTGGGGGGTGTTGGGGGGTTAGGGTGGGGTTGGGGGGGGGGTCTATATGGAAAGGCGTATCCCTCTTTCCACAGTCACACTGCCTGCCTGCCTGGCCCTGTGTTCTCCTCTCCTACTAGCGCCTGCAGCTGCTGTTAATAAGTCTGTTCTGGAGGGCCTGGTGCGTGGCATCATAGTGGTGATTGTCTGCATGCCTCCACAGGCCCTGGGGTAAGACCCGCTGACTGCTATTCCACGGGACTCCTCCGTCTAGCACCAAGACCAAGACCAAGTGCTTCAGTTCAAGTGAAGAAGAGCAAGGCGCTCAGAGTCCCAGGGAACCGCTGTGTTAATGATCCTTTAACAAGGCTCCGCGTTACACAATGGTGTCTGCGTAAAAAAAAAAAAAACAAGATGCGGGAAGAGAGACAGACAGAGGGCACGAGAGGCTAAGCTTCTTTGGAGGATTAATGGAATTTAGTCAAGTAGGAGTGCATTAATGTTAGTGCATTAGAGCGTCAAAACAGCAGGTCACACGGCGTCGCGAGTGTTTCCTCTCGCCACCCCTTTGACACGACTCATTCATTACCATTCAAATGGGTATCATAAGCTCAGCGAACCAGAACATTATGCCTGATTTACCGGCGTAATGACAAATAGGCCCTGATCTACAAGCCTCACGTCGTCACGCAGCGGCGCGTGTCGTCGCAGAGCTTGTAGCTCGGTTTATTTCCGGCGTTTGGAACACCCCGACGCGCGTGACGCCGAAGTATAACGGCTGCGGCGCCACGTATGATAATATATACCTCCAATTAATCTGTGATCACAGCATCAACCCTGATAATAGATTCACACGCAGCAATTAAGTTAGAAATATATTCAAAGGATCTCCTTCACTTTGAAAATCAGTCTTGTTATTCCTCCTCAACATCCGACAACAGCACTCATTACAGTGGCTTCCCGAAAACCAGAAGTGGAGAGAAGCCCATGTAAATATTTAAAGCCCCCCACAAATATATAAATATTCATTCTGGAATGACTTGATGCACTAAATAAATAATCCCTCGCTAAATAAATGACACCCTAAATAAAACTTTAAAAACAGGATCTGGGGAAATGAAGATGAGATGAATCAGGAGGGATTCTGGCAAGAGGGGAGGTATGTAAGGGGGGGGGTGTCAGACATCACTCCACCCTATTTGAATTCCTAATCCCAGCCATGCAAATGAGACGAGCTAATTAAAGCCCGGCGACCAATTAGATGAGCTTTAGCTGTACCTTTTGGGGGAGACTGGTGAGTGCACTGAGCCACGGAGAGGCAGAGGAAAACAGTGAGCGTCTTTCCCTGCCCGGTGGTAAGTGGGGACTTGAGAGAGGGGATAGCCATTTTGACGATCCTTTCCCCTGCGTTTCACCGTAATGCAAGGCTTCACGTTAAGATATGGAGGAAGTAGTAGGGAAGGAAGGGGGACGTATAAATAAATCAAGCCGCGCGTGGAGAAAACCTTCCCACCGAATCGCCCTGCGTTTGCACTCTGGTAATATCAACAACTCCGTTTTACAGCATTGTGGGTGTCCTTACAGTTACCGTCTATAAAGCAGAAATCAGCGAAGAAACAGCAAAGCATTATTAACATCAACAACAGCACTCACACACCCTCACCCTCTCCCCGGTCACATAACTTCTTTTTTTTCCCTCTCTCTCTCCTTCTCATCGTGTGTTTGAAAATTATTAATGTTCTATTGCTTTCGGTCCCGGGGTCCTGACCTCTGCTGATGGATGTCTGGTCCTATAAGGCTAGTGTTCTCCTCTCTCTCCTATACGGCGGAGCAGATGTAATCTGGGGTGTCGTCTGGGGCTATTCTCTCTCTCTGCTCCTGCCTGCTAGACCTGCCTCTCTCTCTCTCTCTCTCCCAGATCGGCGGCGGCGCGGCTCTCTCTCTGGAGGGGCCTGGGCCTTTATGCTAGCCGGAGCCTTGCCCTATCACACACGGCAGGCTGCCAGAACAGCGCTTTTGTGATGGCCATGATTAGTCTTTTGTGTTCCCAGGTAGAATTAAGATGAAATTCTACAGGCAGTCATTGTGTTCCTATCTTCAGGACACTCAAAGAAATATGTTGGGTTTTTGAAGGGGTGAAATGAAGCCCGCGGGGCCCGGGCAGACCCTGCTCTGTGGGGAAATACACAGTGGAAACACAATGGGAACAATCTTGTCCTTCGGTTTCCTTTTGTGCCGCTCTGAACCTTAGCCAGTCCTGCCCATTTTGCTGTAGTCTTTTTAACAGAGCCGTATTGTCTCACCACAGTCAGCCCACCCCCCCGTACCCCCTTTTTTTCCTCCTGCCATGCATCCGAGAAGGACCGTAAAAGGCTGAACGAGATGACAGCTGTGACTTTGCCAGTCTGGGAGACCCCTCCGGGTTTAATACCCCGCATCCCCTCCTAGTGTCGGCGTATGCAAATAAAGTTTAGGATGGCGGCTTTCAGATGTGATAATTATGGATTTATTTGTAAGCTGTCACTTCCCTTAATGCTCAGGGACATCAAAATAAGTTCAAATGGAAGCATCAGAGAGGGATCACATTTTGCTCGAGAACCAGCAATTCAAAGACGGAGAGACGCCGATTCTCACTGCACCAAAGGTCTGTCAATAACCACTCATTTAGACAGCGATGTGCTTGAGAGACCCTTCGCCGCACGTAGCCTCGCTCGAAAACGTCTGGTAGGAGAATATTTACATGTTTCTACATTCGGTTAGATATATGCAAACATCAAGGACTCTTTCACCAGCGGGTACAATGCACCAAACAAAGACGGAGAACACATTCTTGTTGCCACCTCCTTCTCGCAAACAACTAACTCGAAACTGTTGATTGCAACTTAAATGTGTGTTAAACATCTAAGACAGGGGTTTTCAACAAGTGGTCCCTGAGAGGATTCCAGGTGATCCCCAGCAAAATGATAGAAAGTTGGTTAACCAGATGTAACTCCTGAGAGTGTAAAAATGAAATGGTTTCATGTTTACACTCTCAAGAGTTAACTATTCATCATCTGAATTACTACCACTTCATTAATGTGTCTACTCTACACAATTAATGGTCATTTTTTATCTACTCCATGTTTTGCCTGTTTTGTTTGCGAAATCCAGCCTGGAATTGTGGACAAAAAACAAAGAAATCTTTAGTTTTGGGTCTGGGGGGTGAAAATTGACTATTGATGGTGAATCTGCTGGAGCAGGAGTTCCAAGAAACAAATACAAATGATGGTATTTGGAGGAACGCTGGAAGGGGACTGTGGTCTTTGCTGCTGCATGTACTGTAACTCCTACAGGCCAGTCAGGGGGTATATACTGTATATCAGCCCCAGGGTGATGAACTACAGCATTCCTCTGCACCACCAGCATGTGAAAAGGAACAGCACGCCATTCTATAGACCAGGGGTTTTCAACCTTCTTGATACCAGGGACCACCATTTATTCAGCATTTGAGCCACGGACCACCATTTGATGACATTTTAGCCTCACACACCCCAAACACTAAAAATGTATATTAATCTTCTACATGCGCTAGTTGTGCAGACTTGTGCTAATTCACATGATCAATATTTTAACTCTTTTTACGTTCTCAAGAGTTACATCTGGTTAACCAACTTAGCTGGGGACCACCTGGAACCCTCTAAAGGACCACTGGTGGTCTCCGGACCACCTGTTGGAAACCCCTGCTATAGAAAATTTCCTACAACCTATAAGTCTTTACATTTGTGTGAGCATGAATTCCTGTTATCGCTTCATTTGTTGCCAGATTTGCAAGAAAAACAAGAGGCCAGGTCTATGGAATCAACTCATATGAAAATAGCTGATCTATAAGCTCACTGCGACACATTGTGAGCTTTTGCATCTGTACTTTATAATCACATTGAGGTATTTAGAATACTTTTTAAACTTTTGAATAAAGATAACTGAAAATATTTTCAGTTATCAGTCTTGACAATTACATATTAATCTGGGGTTCCTTGTGTGAAGAAATGTAGGAGCCACTGGTTTAAACATCACTAGGAAGCAAGCCCAAATAAGTTCTACGTGTAGACTTTAGAAACAAGCATCCCAAAAACATCAACCCGCAACTATTTACAAAAAGCGAGTCAAATGTTGCTTATAATAAGCACACATGGCAACACTGCCTGAAAGGAGAAAGGTGTGTGATGGAGGCATGCAGTTGCAGTACCATCCAACCCCAGCAAGAACCAATCAGTCCAAAGACCAGCCAGTAGGGGTCAGCAGCGACAGGAGGACACAAGTGTTGGGGAAATCAGGGAATTGGCTGATTTAGGGAGAAAAAAATAATAAATAAATGAATGAAAATAACTAAATATAGAACTAAATATATAGTTGATTTAGATATCGTAGACACCGTTCTCCATTTAACATCTGCAGTGAGCACAGAGCAGCGTCAGTCATCAGCCACATCAAAGGACAGAGGCGGACATAAATGAACAAACTCGTTACGAGGACCCAAATGTATTTATATGTCAGCGTGAGGACCGCAATGAGGAGCCCGTGAAGGAGGACAGGGGGAACCTACTCGAGTTTGCACCGGTGGCTATAGGAAAGACGAGGAAATAATAATAATACAACAATGCCAGGTTGATTTGAGAGGTCTATTGTCAAGTGTGAAGTGGTGTGGAGGGTTTGGAGGAGGAGGAGGGGGAGTAGGTGAGAGTTCCCAGCTGTTGTTTCAGAGGAGAGGAGGGGTACTGTGTGTGGCGCGGCGCGGCACCGTGCCTACCGCTCTGAAGGAGCCTCGCTGCCAGCCAGGGCTGCTGCCTCACATCACAGGCTCTCTGATGAAAGAAAATGGCCGGGGCCGGGAGAGCGCTGTATCTCCCCCTCCTCAGCTCAGTTCTCAAACATTGGCCCGGTCTGTCGTCTGCTGGGAGAGTTCTCTGTCACTGTATAAGTGCACATTAAGGGCTAATAAAAAACTATGGAATTCAGCCATCCATCTTGATTTAGCAGCGGGTGTTAGTGGGTGGTTGGGGGGGAAGCGTATTGTAGCAACGGAATACCTGCCACTCAGTGGAAGAACCACGCAACTGTAGCTGGAGGTGCTTTTGTTTCACAGAGAGGCTGCATTAGCAATAACACCAGAACTAACACATGCAAATAACAGGGAATATAGACCAAAACATTATTTTTGGGGAAAATACAAATTACGTTTTAAAAGACATTCAGATTAAATTTCTTTTGCCTGGTTACTATGTAGATGTTCTCCCACTTACCTGGCTTGCCATTGTGCTCACCAATATAATAGATAATATTCAACAAATTGGACATTCTAACTGACAGCATCTTTGCCAGAGATGTGACAAAGTCAACCATCATCAGTCTGCAAGACCCTCACAGTGAGTCCTGTGTGTGTGTGTGTGTGTGTGTGTGTGTGTGTGTGTGTGTGTGTGTGTGTGTGTGTGTGTGTGTGTGTGTGTGTGTGTGTGTGTGTGTGTGTGTGTGTGTGTGTGTGTGTGTGTGTGGTGCATGCGCCCAAAGAATCTTTGAACTCTCCGGTGGTGTATTTAACCGTCTGTATGACATGATTTTTAGAAAGGCTTACCTTTAAAAATGAAAAAGAGGATCACATCAAGAGTACAGCAGCAGCAGAACAAACAGCACCGGAAAGAAAGAGAGAAACAAGAGACAAACTCACTCACAATGTCATAATCACTTAACCCCTTTCCCTCCTATACCAGATAGGAGGTCTAGACCCTCCAGGGCCCGTCCTAGAGCCGAATGAAAAAAATATTTGCATTAGAGTTAATGAGCCATTATTTTGCGGCCATTTATTGTTATTACCCCCCCCCCCCCCCCCCCCCCGATTGTCAATAAAAACAATTAGTGATCGCCCAGAACCATTTCAACTGTTTTTTTGTTTTGTTTTGTTTTGTTTTGTTTTGTTTTGTTTTGTTTTGTTTTTTATCAATGAAAATACTGCTTTTGTGCACTTCTGAATTGTGTCTGTGTTCCTGGAAGTGCATCAATGTTGTCAGTTTCTCTTCCAGTATAAGAGCTGGTTTGGCTCAAATCCCTAGCAGGGAATGAGATTTTGCAGAATAGCAAGGAAGGAGTTAAAATATTAGACAATACTAGACATATTATGACTTAAAACTCAGTTTTAACCATAGCAGATTAATAAAAAAAAAAAAAAAATAGACTGATAATGATTATACATGATGGGCTGTGGCATTTAATCAACTGTTCTCATTTATTGTTATAATATTGTTTTGGAAAATTTAGATGCCTCAGGTGCACACCGGTGAGCAAGAAATAACAATGTTTTTAAAACAATGTTTAAAAATAACAATAAATGAAAAAGCATGGCAATATCAGTCACCAGAAAAAAGTTTGGTGTTTTTGATTAATCTGTCATGGTTAAATTGGAGTTTTAAGTTATAGTGGGATTGTATAGGAGGGGGGCAGGGTAGCTAAAATGACCAACAAATATCTAAATGCTGAATAGACTAACTTCTGGTGTGTTCACACTCAGCTTGAGTAGACCATAAAACAAACGTGAAATATCCCTTTAATATCAGTAAAAAATAAATAAATAAATAATTACAGAATAGTATAAAAGAATGTATTCAGAATGTATGTAGTAAATAACAGATAAAAATTATGAAATAAAAAACAATAATATTTGCAAAAGCAGAAAATAATAAAAAAAAAATGCAGATTTATACAAGCTGAGTTGTGAGCTGGTACTTGAAGATCGGACATTTTGCCAATATTTTAGGCAACAAAGTCTCATGCACAGGCAGAGCTCAAAGTATTAGGCAATGTTCTGGTCAAAGAACTTTCAGTCTATATATAATAATGTGTGTTAGTTAATTTCTATATTTTTGGACGTTTGCATCCGATTCCCTTACACTAAAGTGAACGTTTATATATGAGCTAGCTCTGGTCCATAGCTCCACTGCTATGATTCTGCCTTGCAAGACAAGGTAAGAAGAAACATAACAAATGTTTTTCCTATACTGAGCAAAACAAACAAAGTTTGTGTGATTAAAAAGCCTATTTTCCTTAGTGGAAACACTCTGAACCACCCACCACATAGATAAAATGGACTTTTTGGCAGAAATGCAATTGTGTTTCACCTGATAAAACCAACACTAGCTTACATCCAAGACTCCAAGCTCACTCCAAAGCACTCAAGTAGATCTACTTATAGTTACTGTCCAGTACTGATGGCATGGCTAGATGAAAGTGTAGTTACAACAATAGCCCTCTGCTGGCTGCTGTGAGCTATTCAATTGAAAAACAAACCGACAAACAGTGACGTCTGCTTGCATGTTATATGCAAAACAAATGAAACGGGCAAAGAATAGATCCTGATCAACACATGGCAGTCTGGAAGTTAGACACTATTACCATGCTTTCAAATAATTATTGTGTGTGTCATACTGGTAAAATAAGATCCCTGTGCCTATCTACCGTATCTCCTTCTCCTTGATTGTTGCTCGCTTTTTTTGTTCTCTCACACACACACACACACACACCACAACACACACCACACCACACACACACACACACACACACAACACACACACACACACACCCACACACACACACACACACACACACACACACACACACACACACACACACACACACACAGGTCGAGCAGCCCTGCACACCTGTACAGTGTCTTCTAGAATGGAATTGACGCTCATACAACACACGCTGAGACGGTGTGGCTCACTGGGGGCTTTTTCACAGTCAGTGGTGTAGCGAGGATGGGGAGGGGGGCGGGGGTGAGGGGGGCTCTGCCGCCTCAGAGCACATTCTATCACCGGCGCCCGCACCACGGCGTCTGATGAGCTGTGCCATGTAATTGAAGTGTAGATTACCAGCTCTCATGTGCTTTTCAGAATAAAAATAATAAACTCTACAAAAGAAACGGAGCGGAGTGTGAGAGTGTGAGAGTGTGTGTGTGTGTGTGTGTGTGTGTGTGTGTGTGTGTGTGTGTGTGTGTGTGTACATGTGAATGTGTGTGAATGTGAGAGAGAGAGAGAACAGACTATACTCCTCTGTGGCCAAGGCAAGTCATCAAGAAACGGTACTCATACACGAGAGAAACCTGTCTCTCCTCTTCAGATGCTACAAGAATAAAAAAAAAACCTGTAACTTGACTGTAGGAGTGCGGTGGCAGCGTGTGACATGCTGTCCTGGTGGTAGAGTAGAGGGCGAGTCGTCGGAGGGGCCAGCGGGGTGTCAAGAGATGGAGTGTGTTAGGAGAGAGGAGGAGGAGGACACGACGGGGCAGAGCGACGGATGGGTGACAGCCAGGGGCGGATCTAGGCATGGGCATGGGGGGGGGGGGCAATGCCCCCCTAAATGCCCAGACTGCCCCACCAAACACGATGGCATGCAAAACAACCCCAAGATTTCAAATTAAAGTGCTTATATTTTATTTAGAATGAATTGAAACACTACTACTGCTACTGACTAACTACAGCTGTGTCACCATTACACCAACAGCATTTCATCATTGAAAACAGAAAACTCTCTGAGTCAGACCTTTAGCTTTAATGTGTGTCTGTTGCAACTTCAACAACAACTGATGTTATTATTGATGCTTTACTTGCCTAATAAAAGTCCCGTGTCACTTCGCGCCACGGGTGACGAAGCCACCCCCATGCCATTTTCTCCTCCCCCCCAATTGGGAAATGTTACATCCGCCCCTGGACGGCTGTGTGACAGCACTGACATGTCAGCAGTGTGCGGACGGAGGGGAGGGCGGGGTGGGGTGTGTGGGTGTGGGTACAGACAGAGAGGGGTCTGGCTGGCTGTACGGTATATGATGTGTGTGCGGTCCCCGGACAACGAACATTACAGTTCAAGGACACAACAAAGCAGAGGAATCAGACGAACTGTCAAGATGCAGACATACTACTATATGATGCTCCCCGGGCCTGGTGGCGCTATACCGCCTTACACAGAGGGAAAGGCTGCCTTATCTGGGCTCTGGGTTGAAGCAAACCAGGCCTTCTCAACATATCTGGGTCCACTCATACTGTATTTGGGGGTCGGGGGATAGGATGAGCCTCATCTGCGGCTTTCTAACAGCCCATAAGTCTATGCTTATGGGCCTTTCCTCCTTCTCTTGGTGTGTTGCCATGGTTCGCAACAGAAACCAGGGGCCAGGTCTATGAGGACACAGCACAAAAGGAAATAGCTGATCTACAAGCTCACAAAGACACAGTGTGAGGTTGTTCTCAACCAGGAATATGTGTTGATGCGGAATGGTAGAAGGTACAGAACTCCACAGTGTAAATATAACAGATACAAACACTCGTTTGTTCCTCTCTAGATCAAGTTGCTGAATGATAACTGGATGCACCCTGCTATAGGGACATGGACGCATTAAGGTGTATGTTGTGTTGCTCTGTTGTATGTTGCTCCTTCTATTGTGTTACTCTGTCTTGCGTTTTTCCTGCTGTCTGTGTAACTGTAACTATGTGTGCAGCTCGGTTGTTGTCTCCAAGACAAATTTCTCCCTTGGGAGACAAATAACGTAAACCTTGAACCTTGTACATCTGTCATTTAAAAACACAAAAGACACACTTTTTTCTGGTGGTTGTCTGTGGACAATTACATGTTAATCTGGGGTTCCTTGATGTGGAGAAATGTGAGAAAACACTGGTTTAAACATTAGGAAGCAAGACCAAATAAGCAACTACTGTGCACTTTAGAAAGAAGCCCAAAAAACATCAAACAGCAACTACAAGTGGAAATGCAAATTTGGAACTGAAGACTGAAGAAGAGCAGGAATTATACAAAGCAGGGTGCATTGATGACATCATCATCATCATGAGGCCAAAATCAAACAAACTGTTCCTGAGAGCTGTTCTCTCTCTCTCTCTCTCTCTCTCTCCCTCTCTCGCATTCTCTCTCTCTCTCTCTCTCTCTCTCTCTCTCTCTCTCTCTCTCTCTCTCTCACGCTCGCACGCTCGCACGCACGCACGCACGCACGCACGCACGCACGCACGCACGCACGCACACACACACACACACACCACACACACACACAACACACACACACACACACACACACCTACAAACAAACTTTGGTGAAAAACACTAACATAGGAGGGCCTAGCACCCCTCAAAAACTGGAGAAAACATTGGTAAAATTGTTATATACAGTAATAACATATGAAATAGAGGGGGAAACAGCCGATCTACAAGCTCACAACGCCTGGGGGTGGGTGTCCCCTGCAGTTCACATGTGATCATTGCAGGGGTCCCAGCCGGAAAGGGCTGAGAACCGCCGCGTATATGTGCAGTGTGTCAACGCGTTAACCCGCTGAATGGCTCCAACGACTCGTGAATTATAACAACCGCTTAATCGCCGCATGATGCACGGTGAGAATAAAGCATTATTGCTAATCAGCCGTGGCTTTCAACAACAGCAGAAGAGACGGGGGGAGCAGGGAGAGGGTGTGTGTGTGTGTGTGTGTGTGTGGTGGGGTGGGGGGTGTATCACAGGGTTCATATAAAGCGAGGCCACCACCACATTTGTAGGAAAGCCCCTCATTACTGCCCCTCATGGGCTCTGGGCTTCTTGGCCTTTGAAGTGCTTTGAGATACACCGTCCCTGTGAAACGGCCAGAGTTAATCCACTTGTTAATCAAGTGTGTTCCAGAGCTCACGGCTGGAGAGAAGGGCGTGCTGCTTTTCCTTTTTCTCTCAGGAAGAAGACTCTGAGCTTTCAAAGGAAATGGGGATGATACTAAAGTGCTGCTGTGGAAATGTTCAGGGGAAAAAAATCAAACGTAGACATTAGACACAGGCATATTCACACCAGTGTTGGGCAATATTAGGAGAGTAATATCTTTACCTTAAAAGCCTTAGAATAAGTAATAATACTATATTACATATTACTTGAATCAAAGTGTAATACAGTATTACTTTGCCAAGATCCCTCCCCCCGCAAAAGAATAGAGATATACAACCATTCTGTTTATGATTGTAGTGTATGTCATGTCTTGTATGTCATGTGTGCAGAATGCTGCAGTGGATTCGGATCTACAAACTCCTGCACATCTCTGTTGTTATCTGTTAATAGCTTTTAAATCTGTTCTATTTGCACATCATGTTACAACAAGCTCATTTGTACTGAGGAATGAGGCATGTTTTGGAGGAGTGGCATTTTACATTTTGGCCAATATCGTTACACAACTTTTGCTGGAAAAGTTATTATTACAGTAATATATAATACATAATTCGTTACTGACCAGCACTAATTAACACTACGAAATGTTCCAAGTTTGTTCTACAATTTATATGGCATTTGCCAAAATACAGCATAATAACATTGTGCGCTTCTCAATGTGTCCTTTCTCGTGTATAATCTTATATCTACAGTACAGTACAGTACATCATGAAAGGATATCTCCCTAATTAAAATCTTTGCACATAAGAGGCGTTCTAGTACAAAGAAAGACCTTCAGGTGCAGACTGGCTGGGCTCAGTCCCTTCATTCACCATCCCTGGTGGTTGTCTCGTTTTCGCATCGGACAACACGGACAACAGAGATAAATAAAAACTAATCTCCCTCTCGTACGGTGCTGGATCTCTCCTTTCCAGGGGCCCGTGGGCCCGCCTGCTCCGAGACAGAACCACAGAGGAGGGGGCCGGCCCGCCGCAGCTACCACCCCCCCCTCCCCTGCTGTGCCAACAAGTCTCCTTTTCACTTCAATTAATGAGCCATAAATAACCCAATGAAGGTGTCAACAAAGAGCACCATTTATCACAGCTTTCACCCACTCCACTTCCGCGTGACGACGACGGCGACGGGAAAAAAGAAGACTCATTCCCGAACCTACGGGCTCTCTCCCAAAAAACAGAGACAATGCGGAGAGGGAGAGAGAGAGAGAGAGAGAGAGAGAGAGAGAGAGAGAGAGAG
Source organism: Benthosema pterotum (assembly GCA_039105355.1). NCBI lineage: Eukaryota > Metazoa > Chordata > Actinopteri > Myctophiformes > Myctophidae > Benthosema > Benthosema pterotum. The sequence goes on from CM076969.1 coordinate 39,059,292, forward strand.
AGAGAGAGAGAGAGAGAGAGAGAGAGAGAGAGAGAGAGAGAGAGAGGGAGAGAAGAGAGAGGAGAGATTTATTCCTAGACCAAAGACTCCCAACCTAGAATTCATCTTGCGCAGGGACTCTCACAGGTGCAGTGATTTGACAAATATACTAGGAACAGTGGGGCCTGCTGCCTTTGTTAGGGGTTTTCACAGTCAGACTAGCAATAAATTTGGCTAAGAGCAAGGGGACAACGCTCTCTCTCTCTCTCTCTTTCTCTCTCCAGGCTCCCACGAGGCTGCCAAGGAGTCCGTGTTAAAGAGACACTTCTTTCTGTCTCGCTCTGTTCAGGGTCGTGGATCACAAAAAGGCGGCCTATAGGTCTTCCACCCACCCCCCACCCTCCACCACCCCTCCAAAAAAAGTATACACGAACGGAGGGGGAAAAGCTGTTGAAAATACACAACCGGCCTCCTCTCTCTACACCAGGAAGAATTGCTTTATCAGTGTGTCCCATAAATGTCACTTTGAGTCAACAATGGGGAGGAAGAAAATATTCTGTACTGAATAATAGACCCTCCTCCCGCCGCTGAACCCAACTGGCTCCTAGAGTCGTTGCGGTAGTACACGCCGAACTACACTGCGCCAGAGAGTGCTTCGCGGAAAAAGAGACGGAAAAGTCCTTGAATAATACATGGTAACCAGGGTTTTGAATCAGATGTGAGTAATGATGTTGGTACCCCCCAACCCCCCTTTCTCAGGCTTAAAAGTAATGTTAAATACTCCGTCTTCGACCGTGTGATTGTACATACGAGAGAAGAAAACAAGGGATCAGTCTGCTGAATGCATCTTGAAACGGCAGCGTTTTCAGCCTTGAGGCTAAGCCGCAACTTTACCCTATATATACCAAACCAATTAATGTTTGCTGTTAACCCCCTCGTCTTTGTCTTGTGAAATAATACAACTAGATGTCCCCTCTCTTGCAAACAGCCCACACACACACACACACACACACACACACACACACACACACACACACACACACACACACACACACACCACACACACACACACACACACGCACACACGCTATGCGTTGCGACAAAGAGACGAGCGGCTGCCATTGAATCAATGCGGGGGTCTTCTTTCACAACAAATACAATCGTGGAACTCGGTAGATCTTGCATAATGTTGAGGATGCTGGAAGTCGTTATCTCAGTAGGGAAGAGATCAACCCCCTGATCTATTGTACAGTACATAAAAGTGAGGGTGCATGCATGCATGTGTGCACCCACACACACGTGCACACATGCGCACGCGTGTACACTTTGTTCTTGTCTGATCCATACTTGGTAAATTAAACTTAGAGATAGATGTATGTATTGTCGATACAGAGAAAAGGGAAGTCAGAAGACGTAACAGTGAAGCTATTAATACCACCACTCGCTATCACACAAAAGCATAGCATTTTGTGCAATTTTTCAAGCCACAACCAACGATATAAATGTCCGGCAAAACCGTAATCAGCCTGGGTTACACATGCGGCCAGAAAGCCGCAATAAATGACATTTTCCAAAATCACGCTGACATTTTCCCCTTATCAAGCAGCCGGCACTGGCATGCGCGGAAGCAGGCTTGTCAGTCAGAGGCAGACAGGCCTCACACCTTATCACAAGGGCACTCAACCTCTCTGGAGCTAATGCTGGGACTGTCTGCTATTCTATACTCTGCAAAGACAACGGATTTAAACAGTCTCTGTTTTTTTTTCTGTTGTATAAATACATACGGCTTAAAGCATTGCCTGGGACACGACCAGGCCTGGCACCACAGAGTAATATTGGGACCCAAAACCAAGAAAAAATGTGCTGGAAAATATTGTTCCCTAGGAGGCAGAATACATCCTTGATGATATTAGAACAGGGGATCAATTCACATTATTCCCCTGCCAAGGGAAAGGAGGCAGAGCACACACACTTCTGTTCAGGCAGTGTTGCCATGTCTTGCACCCATTATGCACCCATTAAGCACCCATTATGACTTTTTTTTAGGTATAGTCACTTGCAAATAAATTATTGGTAGTTCCTGGTTGATATTTTATGGGATTGATTCTGATGTGTGCAGTAGTTGCTTATTAATTGGACTTGCTTCCTAATGTTTAAAGCAGTGTTTTCCCACATTTCTTCATATCAAGAAATGTCACACTAATATGTCATTGTCCGCCCAGCAACCATCAGATTTTTTTCATTAATTAATACATAATTAATTATATAATTAATATTTCATTAATATTTAATTATTATTTCGGTTCATTTCATTTGCAATGCGACTGGCATTTTGTGCTGAGAAATCCCAGCATGATAAAGCAACTATGTGACGCTTTGCATCATCTCATGGAATCCCACGTTGTTTCTTAAGAGCTTTTTTGCACAATTTTGTTCATGTAGACACTGAAGGCTCTATCAGAGTTTAGAATTTCTGTGATCAGCGCGAGCACCGCTCTGAGCACCGCGCCCACCATTATTTTACTTTCCTTTTCTTTTTTTACATCTCGATCTGTCAAAAACAATCAGCCGGTGCTGCAAACTTTTGGACCAATCAACAATGCCCGGCAGCTCTCGGCCAATGTGATTGGTTTAACTCTGTTTGGTGGGCGTTCCCAGGGAGCACCGCTGCAGTGGTTAGTAAAATCAGAGAGGAGGGCTGGAAAGAGCGGTGCTTGCGGTGGTATGACGTCATATTGTTGGCAACGTTGGTTGCGGTGATCACCGAAAAACGAACTATGAATAGGCCTTGAGGGGCACGGTGGAATCTATGTGATTATGCATGGTTTTAAGTCAGTCCTTTTGAGACGATTTTGAGACTACAAATAACGTCGAGTCACCGCACCTTTAATGTTGACGTGGATCCACATTTCTTTTGGCCTGAGCTGAACTATCGTTAGTGTCATCTAGCAATGAAAAAGTTAATTATAATTACCTCAATGTGTCGCAGTGAGCATGTACGGCAGATCGGCTATTTTCACTTGTGTTGGTCTTCATAGACCTGGCCACTTGTTTCTCTTGTAAAACTGGCAACACAGTAAGAGAAAGAGGAACTTCTGCTCACCCACAAACGCAAAGACTTATTGGTTATAAGAATAATGTCAACGTGAAGTAGAAAGTAGTGCTTTTAACCCTTTGTGTACTGAACACGTTTTGGTGTTTTAGCTATTGAAAAATAGCAGAACTACAAGCTCATATCGCGCCACCGAGTGGCGCGATATGAGCTTGTAGTTCTGCTATTTTTGAAAAATTGTGAAAAGGTGGTGCAAATCTTTGAATACATTATTTTGGAAGCAAACATTTTTAACTCAAATTTTTGCTTCTGGGGGATCCCTAGAACAACATGTTTTCAGATGTGTGTCTGCAGCCAAATATGGATAATTCTGGTGGTCCTTGACTTGAAATATGTTAGCATCACTGACACAGGAACACAGATTTTTCAGAAAAACTAGAATCTAGTGTCAGACACTACAGAATCTAGTGTGAAAAACTGGATTCTAGCGGGTTAAAGCGCAGCAGCTGCTGCGACACTGCCAGCATCTCTCCATCCTCTTCCTCTCACTGCTCCACAGCTCTTCCACTCAACCCCAACTCCCTCGGAAGCAGACACAGAGCGGAAAATTAAATATTTAGGCTCGATAATGACGCTCTTCATTAACATGTGGTTCTGAATAAAAAGTGGAATACATAAATAAAGAAATAATAGAACGCCTATAAGCGGACATCTTGAAGGGATGAGGTTTGAGAGAGAGACAGAGAGAGAGAGAGAGAGAGAGAGAGAGAGAGGGAGAGAGAGAGACAGACAGAGAGACAGACAGAGAGACAGACAGAGAGACAGACAGACAGAGAGAGAGATTTTTTCTTTTCCTGGTTGGGTGAACATGAATGATTGAGCTGAACCGGGAAGACATTTGAAAAAGAAAAATGTGGATTAAGAGAGCAGTGAGAGTCTGTTCATAGACTCTCATTGGTTTTAGAAACCGAATGACCGTAAATAAAATAAAATGAAACTTAAAGTTTCATTCAAGTTTGTACTTGGGGAGATTTGACATCTATCTGTTAATGAACCAAGTCTCTCTCTCTCTGTGCGTGTGTGTATATGTGTGTATATGTGTGTGTGTGTGTGTGTGTGTGTGTGTGTGTGTGTGTGTGTGTGTGTGTGTGTGTGTGTGTGTGTGTGTGTGTGTGTGTGTGTGTGTGTGTGTGTGTGTGTGTGTGTGTGAGATTGCTGAACTCAGGGCTAACTGTGGATACCAGAGGCACACACAGTGCTTGTCACTGTTAACAATGGGTTTATTAATTTTGTGTCAATAAAATAACCCCAAAAGGCCTAAACCATCATGATACGGTACATTACTGCAAGTGTTACATTTATTTTGCTCATGTTATTTTAGGTGTTTATTATTTTCAAGCAATCCATGCTGTAAATCCTGCCGGTACACCGTAACGGGAAGAAAAATGCTCTGGTGTAGGGGGGCCCTTTGGCTGGTGACGACCAGGGGCGGATCTAGGAATGGGCATGAGGGGGCAATGCCCCCCTAAATGCCCAGTCTGCCCCCCCCAAACACGATGCCATGCAAAATAACCCAAGATATTTTAAATTAAAGTGCTTATACGTATTTAAAATGATTTGAAACACTACTACTGCTACTAACTAACTACAGCTGTGTCACCACTAAACCAACAGCATTTCATCATTGAAAACAGAAAACTCTCTGAGTCAGACCTTTAGCTTTATGCATGCTGCTGGCCTGTTGCAACTTCAACAACAACTGATGTTATGTTTGATGCTATACTTGACTAATAAAAGTCCTGTAACTGATACCATTTTCTCTTGCCCCTCCAACATGTTATCTTGCCCCCCCAAATGGGACATGTTACATCCGCCCCTGGTGACGACGCAGGGGCCCATAATGTCTAGATCCGTCTGTGCTCATGGACACACAGTCACGCGCATGCAGGCACAGACATTTCTGCCTGGCTTACATAGAGATCTCGCTCACTGCATTGGAAATAAACATTTTGATGCACCTGCAAAATACAAATTACTTTGTAGATATGGTAGGTATGAAAGTTAAATTTTAGAATTTGAATTTACACTTACTGCAGGAGTACAATTTAGCAAATCTGAGGAAGAAAAGTAGCCAAAAATAAACAAACTACAGAAAGAATGAGGATCAGTTGATGTATGACCAAACCACAAAAGGCGTCGTTCACGGAATTCCCATGGAATAGTTCACATTCCAGAGGCTACAAGTATACAAATGACCTGACACGACATACAGTAAGGCCTCATTTACTGTACTGTCATGTTTATTATTGTTTGTTTAACGGAGAGAGAGAGAGAGAATTAACCCTTCCATCGGTCTCTGAAATTCTTGTAATCATGGTCTATCTCCATAAGAGAGATACATCTCTAACCCCAAGCTCAGGTGACCATGGACAATATATTCACTGATGTCGAATGGGGTTTTTATTTGTATTTATTATATTAATCACTATATAAATAAACCGAATAAACCCAATGAGCAGCGCAAATAAACACATAAACACACCAGAGCGAGAGAGAGAGAGAGAGAGAGAGAGAGAGAGAGAGAGAGAGAGAGAGAGAGAGAGAGAGAGAGAGAGAGAGAGAGAGAGAGAGAGAGATATTGCCTATTGTGTCGTACACTCTGCCAGTATATACAGTATATCAATTTTAAGTTAATTAAGAATATATTTTGCGTAGCTGTGAGCTGTCACTGTTGGCTAGGGCATGTTTATTTTCAAGGACCTTCAGTTAGTCTCTCACATATAATGGTATTTCTACCTCTGCCACCTCTTATATAGTCAAATCAATGTTCATGTAACCCAAGGAAGTCCCTCAGTGACCCCTGGGGCTCCCACTGGACTGGGGAGTCCTACTCAGGTCAATGGTATATGACCATGGCCGCAGGTAGCCAGGATTTTTTATTGGGTGAGAGAAAAAGCATAAATTCATAATGGTGGTACTGTGGTTGTCCCCTGGACAGTCTGTGGTGTTCACATGTAGCCGTTTTAAAAGTGAAATATCCCTTTAATTTCAGGAATTGTTAAGCAAGCAGGTGCACACTATACTCTCTAATTCTCCCTGAAGCAGGGGCAGTATTAATTACATTTAAACCCTTGTTGTTTCGCGTCTGGAGCTGTAGCTTCAGGCAAAGCTCTCCGCAGTTCTGTTTACTTTCACATTGGTGGTCTTCATTCCACTCCCACTCCCAAAGAAGTCAAGTCACATACGAGGACAGGGGCGGAGTGGGGCTGGCCAGGCCATCTGGACTTTGCCATTGGCCAGGCCACACCCCCCCCCCACCCCCCCCCCCCCCCCCCCCCCCCCCCCCCCCCCCCCCCCCACCCCCCCCCCACCTCACCTCGCAAAAGTCGAAGCATGACAAAGCTACTGTGCCTTCAAAGGTTTATTTTCAAACGAACTAATATTACTATTACATATTACTTTAAAAATGTTTACAAAATATTTAGTATCACTATTAATAAAATATTGTGTAGGCCAGTGGCATACCTACAATAAAGCAAACACCATCTAGCCAAATCCATTTGAGATCAACTTGAAAAAGGAGTTAAATGTATTCCTTGAATTCATGGAAGCCAGTAAATAATTTGAGAAATTATAGAAAATAAGTAATTATTTAACTTCTGCAGATGTCGAGATAATTTCACATGAACACTTGCAGTGAGACATATTGACAGAAAGTAATATAGAAAGTAGTGCAGTAATGGCAGAAAGAAAAGTATAATGTATTCATTTTTTGTTAAGTAATGTATTTATATTACAAGTTACTGAATTTTGGTTGGTAATATATTAAGTTAGGTAGTGCACATGTCCTAACACTGGTCACCACCAGTGTTGCCAACTGGTCCCTTGCGGGTCCATTTGGTTTCATTTTCACACTCAAGTCTCAAGAGTTAAAAATATTCCTCATGTGAATTATCCCAAGTCTACACACCTTCCAGGCAAGCATCTGGCGCATTCTAGTGCATTTTGGAAATGCCACTAGTGCATTTTGGATTTTGGCAGTTGGCAACACTGGCCACCACACACACAAGAAGGGGCTGGCAGGGGGTGTGTCCCCCACTGATCCAGCAGTGGCGTAGCCAGAAACTCAATTCAGGGTGGGCATGAGCTATTCAGAGTGGGCATGCTGCGTGCGTGAAATTTTTGCACGTGCAAGAAATCTATTTATTGCTATTATTGCCATATACGGTTATATTTCAGTTTATATAACCTTTACTGTACAATGGTTGAATTAATGTCATGAAACATGAAATAATAATCCTGTCACCAACACAGTGTTTTGTTTCATTAGCACAATCATTATCAAATAGATTTCAGCTGTTCACTATTGAATCACAGCCATTTATAAATTAGTTTACCAATGTGTCTGCTGATCATGACAGATTTTCTTTCAGGAGAACAGACCAGAGTTAACTTTTGAAAAATCCTTGTGAAAGTCCCCCCACAGAAACAAGCGCTATTGTTTTGATACCTGCCAAATGATAACGATCTGGCAGGTTTACAAACAAAGGGTGAATGAAAAGCTCCATTTGCATTATACTGGGTGATTAGTGCCCGCAAATCACCCATTATACTGTAACTACAGTGAGTCTAGACCTCTCAAGCTCTCTCTAGAGGCTCTCTGGTCTTTGTCCTTTGTTTTCTCAAGTTCTTAGTCATGTTTTCAATGGGTGGGCCAGCTCTCTATTTAGGTGGGCAGTGGCCCACCCCAGCCCACCCGTAGCTACGCCCCTGGATCCCAGGCCAGCTGGGAGCCTCTCGCTAACTCGCTCTCTCCAGTCCGACGTATGCAGGTGCACTGGTGCAGGGTATCAGGTTACACTCAGTCACTCACACTGTTTAACTAAACTCTGTAGTACTAGAACACCTTTTATTTTTGGAAGGAGAAACACTAGTTTGCCTGGCCTGGGCTGGCCTGGGCCTGTCGCGCTGGCCTGCCCTGGAGGTTTCAAAAAAAAAAAAAAAAAAAAAAAAAAAAATGTTTTTTTTTTTTTTTTTTTTTTTTTTGTACCCTGTCCAGGCCACTAGGTGGCGCAGGCCACCGGGAAAAGTCCCGGTGGTCCCGATGGCCACGCCGCCAAGTCACATACGAGGAGACAAAACAAAATTATGACTATTCCTCTCGCACCACTCTGAGCACACAGGCTGCCATTTATTGTCTTTGTGGACCAGGAATTCCATGGACATCCACTTGTGTAGTCTATTATCTAGTGTAGCAGTCAGGTAGGTAGGTCGGGAGTGGCTTATTAACGGTTGTAAGACAAATTGAGGACGAGACAAAAAGGAGACAGAGAAAACGAAAATCTGTCTTGAGACCTGCCTCGAGTCGAGACACTGTCTTGAGAACTACAACACTACTATCACCTGAGCCCAGGACTGTGCTGTGTGCAGTCAGTGGTCGCCGTTGGCCCTGAGACATTGATCCCATTCATTTCCCTGCGATGGCTCTGTCTTCGTTTCGTGGCATGCTTTTTTTGCCTCCAGCCAAGTCACAGTGTTCCCTGTCCTCTGTGGGACGGTGTGTTATTGTACAACCACAAACTTTAGAGTATACCACATGAACGAGGCAATTAGGATATACTGTAAGAAGTACAGACAACAGTGTGGAGTGGACTATACAGAGCGTTGCATTCCTGACACCTCTTTCATGACGCCGACAGGCCTCAGGGAAACAAAGTATTTCCCATGGATTTTCCCCAAGACGTTTCAGAAAGCGTTTATTTAAAGACATTTAAAGGGATAGTTCACATTTTTGTAATGTGTAAAGTTGTATGAAATACTTGCCATTAATATAACGGTGTCAACTGTATTAATTGATTCCCAGAGTCCCGTGGTGGGAGTTCTGCTGTGGTTTTGGTGAAATACAGCATGTAGTGGTTCTGGTCATTTTGTGAAGGTCACTGGGGCCTGGAGTAAAAGTAACAAATCCACAAAACTAACATCATTTGTATTGTTAAATTATTTCTAAAATAATGGCACAACATATTTGACACCTCTATCACAGGGAACAAAAAGTACGTATTTCCATGTGTAGGGGGATCAAAAATGAACAAAGTTTGCACTAATAATTCCCCAATACAAATTACATCTGTTTTGTGGATACTGAACAATTCAATTAATACAGTTGACACCACTATATTATTGGACAGTATTTCATACAGCTTAACTTAAAAAAAATTGAACTATCCCTTCAAGCCATGGACAAAGAGAATTATACCTAATTAACTATTTTATAAAATATAGGTGCATGTGTTTGGTCTAACGTAGTGTAATAGCCCTACAGTCAGGGGTCCGACACCATTACCCAAAACCCAACCCTAAAACTAAACTCACCAGAGGTCACCGGTTAGCTTTCACCTGTCGTGGGTTAGTTGTAACGGTACTACATCAAAATAAATAGCCGAATCTACAAGCTCACAGTGCTAATGCTTTTTTCAGGTGAACAGCGGCATTATGCCAAAAATATGCCTGCATTTCAGTGTTCCAGAATAGGGACACTAAGATTCAAGTCAATAGAGAGACAGAGAGAGAGTGAGACACAGAGAGAGAGAAAAACAGACAGAGAGAGGCAGAGAGATATAGAGGGAGAGACAGGCAGAGAGAGATAGAGAGACA
>CM076969.1:39071476-39281476 GCA_039105355.1 Benthosema pterotum
CACACTCACACACTCACACACACACACACACACACACACACACACACACACGTTCCTCTCCTAACGTAGAGCTTAACACAACTGTAGCAGTGGCATTCTTTTTTTCTTTTTTTTTCTTGAAAACAATTTAATGTGTTTGAATTGTTATTTGTAAAGTAAAGCAAAGCAGCTACTTTAATTTTGTAACAAGCAAAGTAATATGTTGTTTTTTCAGAGAAGTACAGTAACTATAATTAAATAAATAACTCCTTACTTTGTAAAAGTAACTTCCCCAACATAGTATTTTAGTAACACAAGTACCTGTCACAATGCAAAGTGTCTATGGACTTATATTAGTTGCAACTACTTATTCTCTACTATCTGCTACACTAAACTGCATCAGAAAACCACACTTCTATTACATGAAATAAAAAGCAACTAATGCTAATTATTCCAGGCAGCAAAGCATAATTTGAGCAACAAGAACTAAATTATGATTTTGATTCATCGTAAAACGCAAATTTCACAGTAATAACAGCTCCTCGCTGTTACATAAACCAAAGCCCTACTGGGTTTGCTGACTCTACAGTCAGCCTATGGTACGAGCTTCACCGTTCCAAGTAGCTGTGGCCAAAATGTAAAAGTGGAAAAACTCTGGTGATGTAACCTCCATTGAGGCTAAACATTCCACACCCTGTTCCTCTCCTAACGACCACCGCAGGCTTCCATGAGCCTCCTTTTCCTCCAACATTTCATTGTGGTTGATTACAAACACTGACAAAGCAAGAGCGTCGCAGATCACTTTCGTTTAAGTGCAGCGCGACTAAAATAGTTTTCCTTTCCTTCCCCCGAGAGCCACAGAAGATGCAATGTCTGGTTTCAAATTAAAAGCATGGATGATGAGATCACTTAGACTAGTATAATCCGAGGCCTGCGTGGAAAGAAACTATATTGATGAGTTACGGTAGGAAACGGAATCAAACAAATTAGTGGACACAGTTTGCAAATAATTCTAGACATCTGCTTTATAGTGTTGTAGTTCTCGGGACATTGTCTCGGCTCAAGGCAAGTCTCAAGGCAGATTTTGTCTTGATCTCGACTTTTTGTCTCGCCCTCAATTGGTCTTAGTCTTGTCTTGGCCTTCGCTGTTCTCGCACTTTATTTGTTTTGTGGTCTTGTCTTGGTCTCGCCCTTGGTCTCGGGAGCAAATGTGTCTGGTCTCTTCCACAACAAGACCACTCGAGACGAGACAATGCAAAGGAAATGTTCTATATTCATTATGAGGACTGAGAAGCCCATTCATGAAGACAGCTGTTAAGTTTTGTTTTTGATCATGATAAGTAAAAAATAAAAATAAAAATCTGGTCCCGACTTGTTCTCGCCTTGCGGTGGTCTTGGTCTTGGTCTTGGTCTAGGTCTCGGACCCTTTAGGAGGTGTTAGTCTCTCTCTTGTCTGCCTCAGGCTTGGGGTAGTCTCAGTGTCGTTTTGGTCTCAACCCCCCTAGGTCTTGGTCTTGCTTTAGGTGGTCTTGACTACAACACTACTTGCACTCAGTGGACACAGTATGCAAATAACTCCAGACATCAGCTTTGTACTAGTTTACTAGTACAGTAGTTTGGCCTTGTTGCTACGGCCAGGTAAAGAATCAAAGTTGCTATAGAAACAAAACAGGATGGACATGTATTGTCAGTACAAATGGCTGCATGTCTAGGATGAATGGGCTTCCACTATGTTCTGTATGTACGTAGGGATTTGGGGCGGTTTTAACTCAAAGACCTAATATCCTGTTTTGGCTGCGCCCTAGCTTGTTTAGCCTTTAACCTGCCGTGTAATTTGTCAAGGAGAAAATGAACAATATCCCAGCGGCCAGCTCCCAATTCAGGACAGAATGGATGAACTAGAAAAAGCAGAGAGAGAGAGAGAGAGAGAGAGAGAGAGAGAGAGAGAGAGAGAGAGAGAGAGAGAGAGAGGGAGAGAGAGAGAGAGAGAGAGAGGGACCTAGCTAGCCCAGATAAGTGTACTCCAAAGTCAAGGTGGACAGATGGCGGCGCTCGGGTACGAGCCTCATCATTTCGGGTGAATTCATGCAAAAGAAAACAACCGACCCTTATTCTCTCTCTCTCTCTCTCTCTCTCTCTCTCTCTCTCTCTCTCTCTCTCTCTCTGTCTCTCTCTCTCCGCATTCCCTCAAGAGAAACGCTGCGTTTGTTGCCCATTAAGAACACAATTCAAACAGGTCCTATACGTGCTATTTTTTTCTCCTCCAGATGAGTTCAGAGGGTTTCCGGACCAACGCGGGCAATATCCAGACTGTCACTTTCGATCCGATGATAGCATCTCATGATCCGAGTAAAAAGAACAAAGCCCTCTCATTACCTGACCTCTGAGAAGAGCTCTGTTCTCCACCATTAGCGAATGCACATTTCAATTATGCAGGCTAGAGGCAGCTTCCAGGGTGCTGCATGGGGACGGCTGTGAAGACAGCCAGACGAGGATGAAATCAAGCTCGTTATGGGCTGATTTTTCAACTCCACTTAATTTAGCCTCCCTTTACCGATCCCTCCCATACCCCAGTGCTTCTGTTTTCTCTCCCGCCCCTCAACACAGCGGCACGATTTACATATTGCAGGTAAACCGGGGAATAATGAATGCACATCCAATTAAACCTCGAGGGAGCTAATTAGTTACAATTAAGTTTCTGCTTCACTTGTTGTGCGGGATTATTTGGTAAACACCTACAGAATGCGGAAAGAATCTTGGCCTTTTCCCTGAACTTAAGAAAGGCACCATTTGTGCATCAGAAAGTTAGCCCTTGAGTTGATTTTCTTTCTTTGTTTTTTGAACATATTAATTAATCTGCCAGGGCCCTATGGTCTATGGTGAGTTATTGACATCAAAGGTGATAGAGACAACGCTGGATGATCCTTTCAAAGACATCTAAGTCTGTATAATCTGAGAAGTGGGAGGTCCAACAATGACTGCTGCTATTCAAAGAGGAGGTGAAATCAGACGTTGTTGTATCACCAAGGCTTCCTGGTTAAGTTAATTGCATGTTGACTTCATTAACCTTGATGCTCAGTATTAAATACCGCCCACTTCCACACTCACTAATTAGGCAAACTTAAAGCAAACAAAATGACTATTTACAAAAGGTAACCTTGTTGGAGCATCACTTGTCTCATCTGTCTCTCTCTCTCTCTCACTTGGATGATTTGAGGGATTTTGTTCCAAGCGTGTGCTTTGCAGTACAAAGTAGAGCGGTTGGTGGCGCTGTAACAGGCCAATGTGATTTCACGTAAAACTGCACGCTGCTGTGTAACGAGTTGCAGGATTTGTGGACAGAATCTAGAGGAGTAATGTGAAAGAATGCATTTTACAAAGATGGTGTCGCTACAAAAAGTAGTTGTGTGATGCAGGTCAAAGGTTTGTCCTTGTCCTTGTCTAGGGCAGGGGTTTTCAACAGGTGGTCCAGGGACCACCAGTGGTCCTTGAGAGGGTTCCAGGTGGTCCCCAGCTAAGTTGGTTAACCAGATGTAACTCCTGAGAACGTCCAGCATCGTGCATCGTACGGGTCCATTTGGTTTCATTTTTACACTATCAAGAGTTAAAATATTCATCATCTGAATTAGCCCAAGTCTACACAACTAGAAGATTGATGGCCACTTTGGTCTGTATGTTTTGCCTGTTTTGTTTCCCAAATCCAGCCTGTCTCTCTAGGTCGTCCTCAGACGAGCCCTCCATAGTCGCTTCCAGTCGTCCCGGTCCTCCATACAACCGGCCAGCTCACTGGTGCTCTGTGTTCCTGCATCCTTCTTGAGTACATACACATATGTTAACGTGGGACGTCCTCGTGACCGGTGCCCATGCATTGGTTCCCACAGCACTAGTTTGCTGGCCGGCAGTTCTTGATGCCTTTGACAGTGTCCTGCCAGTCTCATTCTCCTGGCTGCTACTTTCTGGCTCACTTTTGGAATTCCCTCATACAGTGTATTGTTGGTAATATGTTCGCTCTTGCTGATGTTAAGTAAGATGACCTCAGTGTTTTTGGCATTCAACCTGAGGCCCACCTTAGCGCTCTCAGACTTCACTCTGGTCAGGAGCTCCTGTGCCTGCTGCTGTTGTCAATTGTCATCCGCATAATCCAGATCAGTCAGGACCACTTTGGGGGTGTCTTCTCGACTTCCTTGGTGCTAGGGTGAAGCCTAGATCCTGCTCTCGTCCACTGATGGCAACCCTGAGAGCATAATCTAGGACTATGATGAAGAGAAAGGGGGCCAGGGTGTCCTCTTGCATTACACCAGTCCTGATGTCAAACTCCTCGCTGTTACTGTCTGGGGTCACCACCTTGGCCCTTGTTCCTGCGTACATGGTTGCTATTGCCCGGAGGAGGTTGGGAGGTACTCCGTAGGCCTCAAGGATTATTATTACTGTTATTGTGGACAAAAGCAAAAGAAATCCTTAGTTCTGGGGTCTGTGGGCTAAAAATGTCATCAAATGGTGGTCCGTGGCTCAAATGCTGAATAAATGGTGGGCCCTGGCATCAAAAAGGCTGAAAACCCCTGCTCTAGGCAGTGTAAACGCAACTGTCCAGGGAGTGTGTGTGCAAAGTTGAGCATGGATTGGACAGACGGATGGACGGACAGACAGAAGGATGGACGGACACATGGACGGAGTGCAAAACATACTCTCAACATACTCATACAAAAAAAGCACTGTGGTAGCAGCGTGGGTTCTGAATGGCATGTCCAGGCCCAGTGTGTGGAAGTCTAGCTTGTTTCTCTAGTCTAGACACAGTAGAGATGGTGGAGGTGGTAATGACATACACTATCTGTGGTATAAAACAGTCAGCTCTTCTACTACATGGAATGATGGAGTGAGTGATGTTACTGAAACGTTACTCTTTTACCATTACACTATTAACAAAGACGCCCAGAACATCGATTGGGATGAACCTATAATATAAGTTTATATAGTTTATGGCTGCTCCAACAGTGGTGGTAGAGAAACTGAATGTAAAAGTACACTATAGAGCATACCTGGGCATTATGCGGCCCGGGGGCTGACTCTGGCCGGCCCGGGGACCACCAGTGGTCCTTGAGAGAGTTCAAAGTTATGGAAAGTTGTTTAACTAGATGTAACTCTTTGAGAGCGTATAAAATGAAACCAAATGGACCCTTGCGGGTCCATTTGGTTTCATTTTTACACTCTCAATAGTTAAAATATCCATCTGAATTAGCCCAAGTCTACACATTCAATCAGAAAATGTAAGAGAATGGTCATTTTTGTTATCCTGCTTTTGTTTCCCAAATCCAGCCTGGAATTGTGGACAAAAACAAAAGAAATCTTGAAGAAAGTTTTGGGATCTCTGGGGCTAAAATGTCATCAAATGGTGGTCCTCTGTGGCTCAAATACTGAATAAATAGTGGGCCCTGGTGTCAAAAGGGTTGGTCTTACTCTTACTTTTATCTTGAAATTCAATTAATATTACGCAGACTTTAGTTCAGCCTTTAGTCTTGGCCCTCCACAATATTTTATATATCTCATTTGGCCCCTTGGGAAAAATAATTGCCCACCCCTGCTATAGAGTCAAGGAGTAATGGTTGAAACAAAGCAGTGAATGGTCCTGAAAGATACATAAAGTCAGTCTTACCCAATATCAAATCGTTTTGTTGTATGAACACAAGGCTGCTGTACTTAATACCCCATACTAAATACTAAGACGACTATGGCCGACTATGGAGATAGCATGAGACAACAACGGCTGATTTATGCTTCGTCATGCGATCATCAAGTAGCACGTCAAAAAGAGTCGATCCTCAGGCTTGCAATGCGTCGCGATGCGAAGCGTTGCGACGGCGTTAGATCAGATGAGCTATTTTCAGAACAGCAGGACCACGTTCAGCATTCCATCTGCCTCTGCAGGCTAACCCCTGAGCCAATCACAGGTGTGGCCGGTGGGCTTTGTCCTGTCATCACACATCACCACTCAGTCGTGGTCCACACAATAATGTCACTCCCTGTTACACTGACCACAGTGTGGCACGAACAGTTTCCGCTCTTGGCCTGTCTTTGAACATCCACCCCATATGCAACTAGAAAAAGTGTCTCCACCAGGCTGTGGCCTCCAGGTGGCGCTATTATGCCTTTGATGGTAATTTGGAAACTTTGAGGCTTTTTTTTTTTTTCAAAAATGTGTTTTGTAAAAAATGTTGGTGGCACTATAACGGGCAAAAAATAAAGCATGCACATCCAATAACTGGCCCAGGAGCAGGACAAAAAGAGTTCATAGAAAATAAATAAGGTCCGCAACACTGGATGAGAGACTCAGCTCCTCTATTTTATTGGCACTATAACGGGCCCATGTGAAAAGGGTGCGGTTATATTTGTCTGCCTAGTAGGAAAGTGCGTTAAAGAATTGACATGCAATGTTTCATGAAGATTGGTGCATTTTTAGGTAAGAATGTGAAAAGCTGCCTCATGGTGGTGCTACCACAGGCTATTCTAAAAAAAAAATGAGGCAGAGGTTCATCGTTGGCTTCCATGGAGTGTGTGTGCAAACTTTGGCATCGGCCCAGGAGATTAGCCGGTAACAGACGGACACACACAAAACACATTCCACACCATTCCTTTGGCCTGGTGGAGACAATGAAAGAATATAGTGGATCGGAATGTGACTACTAAATGTCACACATAGACTGCTGTGATTTAAAAAAAAAAACGGAGAGTT
Organism: Benthosema pterotum; assembly: GCA_039105355.1. NCBI lineage: Eukaryota > Metazoa > Chordata > Actinopteri > Myctophiformes > Myctophidae > Benthosema > Benthosema pterotum. The sequence goes on from CM076969.1 coordinate 39,078,183, forward strand.
GCAGTTAACAGTGCAACTGTGCAGTTGATTTAATAGGAAGTACTGCATGCCGGCTAGGCATAAGAATAAGCTGCATAAGAAAAGCATTCGCAGTGCCAGGCCATATAAAGCACTTAATCTTTAAAAACGGCACCTGCTGGGCAAACATACTGAAGTGTATATTGTAACGTTGCTTAGCATCGCTCCCCCTCTTCCCAGCATGCACTACAAAGCAGTCCATCAAAATGGAGATCTGAGAGGTGGAGAGAAGAGGATCATGACTCCTTTCACACCTCGTCAAACCGACTCACCTCAGTCAGTCAGTTTCAGACCACGCAGTGCCATTTCTTTCGTCTGAATAACAGGAGAATGATCAAGCTGCTTCCTGTTTGCCATATACACGAACCAATCATTTATAATCATAATGAGTTGATTAAGTGGTGTACATTTAAACTCTGCATAATTTTACCATCTATAATTATAATTCTCAGCCATAACTTGAAATAGCCATCACAGTCTGTCACAGTCACAGTAAGGACTCATGCACTTTCAGGTAGACCATAGCATCAACTTTTTTGATTGCCTGTTTTAGTCTTCTTGCTCCTGCAGATGAATCATGGAGACAGCTCCACGTCATCACAGCGTGGTGCCAGAATTTCCAGTCGTCTCTTCAATCCTGCTACTGTAATTCCCTGACATATGACCTCCCACTGTCCTCCCACTGTGAAGGCGTATAGAGCAGACATCTCACGTGGAAATTTGTCAAGCTAACCTGCAGAGGTGACTAAAGAGATCAGACGTCACCGGAAGAAAGAAAAAACATGCTTTCTCAAGAAGTGTTATTGTCTGAGTTGGAAATGTTTGCCGGTTTGAACAATGACTGACCGACTATTTGACTTAACTTAGGGTGGTGATCAACATATGCAATGTCAGACCAGGTTAGCTCCATATATGGAGCTGTCATTAGTCAGTCTGAGGACAGACTTACTTACAGGTTTTCATAGTACTACTAGACTGGTACCCGCGGGGTACTGCCACACTCTGGAAGGTTACGAGTTTGGAACGATGCAAATAGGGAACGCATGCTACAACATACATGCAGCAGAGGTTTCCAAATTGGGGTCCAGGATCAACAGGGTTCCTTGAGGGAGTACCAAGGGTTAGGGATAGTTTGGAACCAAATGGCTCTGAGAGTGTAAAACTGGAACCAAATGCACCCATTAAATTAACATTGATTTTACAATGAGAATTGGCAGTCATAGAGATGGAAATGCCATTAAATGGTGGTCCATACGTAGTGTATGTAGTCGAATGCACGTTAAACTGTGAAGTCCTTGAAAGTACCGCAAAAATCTTCGCATGTGGGGGTCATTGACGTATCTCTCCAAATGGGAGAATTGGACAGGTGTGTGAACCTTAGGAAGCAAGTTTTGTCGGAATTGAAGTTGGTCAGTCAATGTTTTAAAGAACATTGAGGTAGGAAATACAAAGAAGAGTGCATTGATGACATCATTATGAGGCCAGAATCAAACAAGCTGTTCCTGAGAACAATTTCCATTAAAGCTCCTTTCATATGATGTGAAAGCCTAATTGTTCATACTTGGTTATTTGTGAGGATAGAAAACACACATGGGAGCACCAAAAACAGAGAAAATAAAAATTAAAAAGTTGAATTTTATGTTAATTCCCCTTTAAATTGTCATACACATTGTGATACAGGTCATACTGAGCATCCCCCAGCTGTTCAAATCAAGGGCTTCAATATTCTGCATGGGAAAAAACACTTTGCCTCATAACTTGATCGTCATCATTAAATGACTCTCTGGGGTCTTGTGGGGGGGGGGGGGGGGGCAGTCTGTTAAGAACGACTTTCCAAAACAGCTAGTGTGCGAGACACACACACACACACACACACACACACACACACACACACACACACACACACACACACACACACACACACACACACACACACAAACCTAAACGAACCGAGTGCGAGGCGCACCGAGGTAGTGGGAGTTTGAAACTTTTCATTGTCCTATACGCCGTTCCTCTTCCTTCCCTCTCCCTCACAGATGCGCAGCTGAGTCGCTGCAGCTGCGCCCGCCCGACTGACAAATGGGAAAAAATAGTCCAATTTGAGCTGGTCGTTAGCAAGTCGGAGCGGCGCGGCATTCCAGATAAATGAGCGGCTGCCTCGGGTATGGCAGGAGATCTTCCTGAAGCATTCCTGGGAGACCGGCGCGGTCCGTACCGCAGCAACCCCTTAGCCATGCCTTCGATCCGACAGGCACCGACACCGCGGCAGAGGTGACCTTGCGGTACCGGCACTCCCCTCGCTCCTGCCGGGGCTTCTTATTTTTACACTAACCCCCCCCCCCCCCCCCCCCCCCCCACCCCCCACCCCACCCCCGTCCCAATACCCCAACACCTCTCTTCTCCCTTGGCCTGCACTGCTCTTCTTTTTTAAATCCTCACTTAAAGAGACAGTGCAGTAAATTTTACATCATTAACTTCCACTTCTTAGGACTGAACGAGAGAGAGAATAAGTGAGTGAGTGAGAGAGAGAGACAGAGAGAGAGAGACAGAGACAGAGACAGAGACAGAGAGAGAGAGACAGAGACAGAGACAGAGAGAGAGCAGTAGCAAGAGTGAGAGAGATGTGCCGAGAGAGGCTCTAGCGGGGAAGGCAGGGTAAGAGTGAAAGAGAGAGAGAGGGAGGGAGATAGGTTGGTGGTGGCACTCCATCTGGTGTGTATCTATCCAGGGTGAAGGGTGGAGGGGGGGCCCCACTCCATTAAAAGTGTCTATGAGGGGTTGAGCTGAGTCAAACACTTACTCGGGACGTTTTTGACTCTGACACTCCCCTTGTTGATGCTAGATAAATCTTCCTTCCTCCTGCTCCTCTGTGTTTTCTCCACAAACTCTGCATGCGTGTGTGTGTGTGTGTGTGTGTGTGTGTGTGTGTGTGTGTGTGTGTGTGTGTGTGTGTGAATGAGAGAGAGAGAGACGGAGAGAGAGAGAGAGAGACAGAGAGAAAGTTGCAGCGTCTCCACTAGCATGTTATACACATTTTCACGTACGCCTGTGTATACAAGATACCTGTGTATGCCAGTGTTGCATACAGTACTTTTAACTTTATCAGAGCCAGGCCCGCTTTCTTCATGCACTCCACACAGTGGGACGGGCAATCCCTGTCAATTCCATGCTGGTTAGGTTCTGTGAGAGCCTCTCTCAGAGTCAGTTGATAGCCTGGTTACAGCCCTGACTTGCCACTTTAAAGAAATACTGGTGACGCTACCTACGGCAACGTGAGTCTCAGTTGAAAATCCGACCAGGCTCAGCTGATTGGCCAACAGCCCTGTCACTCATTAGCGTCAAACAACAACATGGCGCCCCCCACTGCAGTGAATTGTGATTGTAACAATCTGGCTATTAAATCGACTTATGATAAATAGTTTCTTTAAGAAGTGTCAGGTTTTATAAACATCATCCGATGTATATCGATAACGCTTGTGGGCTGTGTTTGTTGGGTTAGCAACCAGGTTAGCCCATTAGACACACGAATGACAACGTCATCTGCTGTACTATTATTCTGAGTGGTTGGTATATGAACCAATCACACCACACCATAAACTGATGTCATTATTCAGGCTTTCAGACTGTATGGTGGTGAATTCAAACGAAATGATAAGGCTGCCACTGTGTTACGGTAGCTACAGCGTATATAACCCTGATCCCTCACAGGGCAGTATTTAGACAGCAGACACCAGATTAGAAATCCATGGGAAGCCGTATTGACATTATATTGTAGATGGGGTGGAGGGTGTGGACGTCCATGCTGAACCGTCTGGGGGAAGACACCACTTCTAGTGTGGTTTCCAAACTGTGGTCTGGGGTGTCAGAAGTGGAGGAAAAGAATACATGGAAAAATAAATAAATAAATAAATAATAAAAAAGCAAAAATAGCCGATCCACAAGCTCACAACAATGCATTGCAATGTTATGAGCTTGTATATCTGTAGTTAATTTTTTGAGGTTGGGATTTTAAAGTGCTTACATTTGACTGTGGGTTTTAGACATATTGAACCAATGACATGACCTTTTTTTCAGTTTGTGGATATACAAGGTTTCTCTGCGATATGTTTAGGCCAGGAAAAACTGGCCAGGAAAACTGCACTATTGTTTAGCAGAAATATACAGTATATCACAAGACTAGAATTGGTTTCTAATTTTGCCATAATTGGCTCATTATTTCCCCCATTTGCAACCTGCTCCAACTCAGCGGGCACTAATATGATCCAGACAGCGCGGTTGCTTCTGCTTGGCACTTCACGCACAGCTACTTCCTGACAAGTACTTCATTGAATAAATCATGACTATTGATTAACATGCACACGACGGGCAATGCATGCATACGCGTGTGACGTTCCCTAAGTTTGTTTGTCGAATGCAGAAAAACCCATTTAACATGGGCTCTTTCATGTGAGTAATTGTGTCTGCTCGCAGCGATCTGCAAAAAAAACAACCGCCACCGCATATGGAATTGAAAAGTCTCACCCGCGCACGTCTATTTCTCTACTCACTGAAATAAGTGAATCGTGATGGATTGAAATGAATCAATTATTGCCTTAAGGTCAGAACCTATTAAAACACTCTCCCACCGCTGCCATCGATTATCTGTTTCCCCTGCACGTGCGCAATCTCGAACTGCATGCAGGAAAAAAGCGTGAGACACCTTCTTTGTGTAATATTAGTATTCATCCCCTCCCCTATGTACTGTTTTTCACAGAAATACTGATGTTACGTGAACAAATGCTGTGTGGAGAGTGTGTACGGTTGGTACCACTAGGTGCAATTAATAGCCATGCTTTATAGCCACGCAGGGACACTGGGACTCCATGACTGCATTTCTCATTTCAAATAGTGCTTTTTTAATGTATTATTTGAGAAAAGAGCTATTTGCTTACTCCTTCTTTGCCTGTACAAACATCCTGCAGCCTTTTCCGATAGTGTTGCCGTAAAACCAATTACTTGACACAATAAATATCGTTCTTACAGGCAGGCGACATTATCGTTTCTTTTCTGCCGAGGGACCTGGTGACAAAGCTGATTTAGAGTGAATTACAGGGGAATTCCACCCATTTTCAAGTTGTTTTTCTGAGAGCAAATTAACCCTCCCAGAGGAAAAAAATTGGTTCTTACTTTAAGCTCAGAACGTCTCTTGAGCAACCACGTTTATTTCTCATTTTAAGATCACGTAAAGATCACCTATGTCTCATTATGGCTCTTAGGAGCCATAAAGAGACATAGGTGATCTTTAGGTGATCTTAAAATGTGAAATAAACTGGGTTGCTCAAGAGACGCTGCTGAGCTTAAACTAAGCAAATTTTTCCTCTGGGCTAACTGGTCCATTTGGTTCCATTTGTACACTCCCAGAAAAAAGGTCCTAAAAGAAAAATCATTAACTTGGTGAAACACTATTTCTAGGAAACACAAATAATGAGGGGACCTTTTTTATTATGTCCACACAACAGATATATTAATGGCATTGTCAAGTCCTGAAAATGGGTGGAATTCTCCTTTAAGAGGAGAGGAGGAGAGAGGAGGAGAGGAGAGGAGAGGAGAGGAGAGGAGAGGAGAGGAGAGGAGAGGAGAGGAGAGGAGAGGAGAGGAGAGGAGAGGAGAGGAGAGGAGAGGAGAGGAGAGGAGAGGAGAGGTGGGTCTCTACCTGTCACGGTGGGGAAAAGGGATCCCAGAGATATGGTGCGCGTTGGGACCTGCTCAGTCACCTCGGCACTACAATAAGCATGTAGATCCCGTCAGACTTCCTCCAGCGTCCCTGGCCATCCCATCCCGCCAGCCCCTCCCCTCCCCTCCTCTCGCCCAGCAAATGAGCCGCTATACTCTGTCGGACAGGCCAGCTCATTATAAATGAGGATGGGCGCTTGCGGGGTGGGGTGGGGTGCGGTGGGGTAGGGGGGACACATGCAGAAAATACCATGACTTTCCTCCCAAGCCTTCCATCCTTCGCTCTCTCTCTCCCTCTCTTTTTTCTTTCTCCTCTCTCTCTCCCCTATGCTGGAACACTGAGGAGCAGCAGTACAGGAGGGTGAATGCATCTGGATCATGACCTTTCCTCAGGCGCGCTGAGACAAATTAAAGCCAGACATGTGAAGAGGAGGAGACAGAGGAGGGGATCCTTCCTTCCACGCCGCTCCGAGAACACGCTCGCCACTTGCATACATGCGCCTCACACACACACACACACACACACACACACACACACACACACACACACACACACACACACACACACACACACACACACACACACACACACACACCACGCACTGTACTGTAACTGTACTGTAGGGGAGGATAGATTACACTGTCTGCCAGCCGGAACATTATAAAGACAGTTTATTGCCATGCAGGACTACTGTAGGCCTACTGTATATAGAACCGTATGGGTGGCGCGCTCTACTCAAAGTCCACCTTGTGTTCTCAAGTGGCTGATGGGTGCAGATTCTTGAAGATCAATGTAAAGAGGAAATATCCGCACTCGCATATAGTTCATGAGTTTTCTTTTATTTAGTTTCACAGCAGCATAGTCTACCTAGAGAAACGAACGCGTTTCGGCGCTCACGCCTTCATCAGCGTTTCAAACTGCTTCTAGTTTGAAACGCTGATGAAGGCGTGAGCGCCGAAACGCGTTCGTTTCTCTAGGTAGACTATGCTGCTGTGAAACTAAATAAAAGAAAACTCATGAACTATATGCGAGTGCGGATATTTCCTCTTTACATTGGCCTACTGTATATCCCAGGTACTGGTATTGCTACTACTGATTGCAAAATGCAATTGTTACAAAGTGACTGTTAATTCAACTCAGAGAATGTAAAGATTGACTATGGAGTGAAATGAACACTCTGGATCTTGTTAGGGGGAGTTAAGATAACCTTGAATAAGAACTGTGCCATTACACTCATATGGATATGAAGAAAACACTCATTTACTGCTGTAAATAGAGACTTTGTTTTTGGACAACAATGCTTATATGAGATGATTTTAAAGGAATACTATCATGATTTTTGTATTTTTTGTAAATGTTTAAGACGTGACAGTATTTAAACCCCTTGGATGTTTTTTATATGCAATGATGTCTTCCTTTTTTTATTTATTGTTTTTTCCTGGGGGCTGAAACTTTTCCAGTCAAATGTGGCAATGAAAAAGACTGTAATATAGTGACATCACACATCAGCCCATCCCATGACTCCTCCCGTTTCATCACTCAACTACAGCTGTGGGTGTGGCTTCAGTTCATTTGTTCGTGGCACTATACTACCAGTGTGAAATGTGAAAAGGGCACAGTTATACAGTATTTGTCCAGTTACATTTGTCCACCTAGTAGGAACGTGCTTTAAAGATTTCATGTAAATTGCACACTGTGTCAATAATTTGACGCTCTTTGTTCAAAAGAAGCCAATCTTGAGAACCTTGAATATGAAATATCGGACAGATCTGTCTTGAGCACTCTGAATTCTGTGTACCAATTTGCAGATTTTTAGGATAGAATCTAGAGTAGCAATATGAAATAATGTTTTACAAAGGTTGGCCTCCTGGTGGCACTATAACAGGCCATCCTAGAAAAGTTGGGGCAGAGGTTCATTGTTGTCATCTAGGGATTGTGTGTGCAAAGTTTGTTATTGACCGTGTTAATGGCACCAGAGAGTCATGAACTGACATGACCCGAGTTGACTTTGTCCGTGGTGTAATCATCTTTACATAAATCATTTTCAAAAAGAATATGAGGAAAATTAAGCCGGGGCAAGGTCAAAAGAGGGGCGAGAGTGCTCAGCTCTACAATGAAGAAACAGGTGATAGAACAGGTGATCTCTATATTCGTGGAAAGAAGCAAGAGGCCTAAATTAAAGTATGAGGAAACCCGACTGGAATTGCCTCAATTGACTCTATATATACCTATAGGCGTGGGTCCAACCACTCCACTAGCTAGCTACCCAAAGCAAATGGAACTAATCGTTTCCATTTCAAAGCCGATTAGCCGTCCAGGGGAAAGTCTGACAGTAGGACACCAAACCAGGCAGCACACCACAGAGCTGCCTGGCATTCTGGATGTGCCCTGGAGCTGTGACCGCGGCACACGCACACACACACACACACACACGCACACACGCACACACACACACACACACACACACACACACACACACACACACACACACACACACACACACACACCACACACACACACACACCAGGGGCGGATGTAACATGTCCCATTTGGGGGGAGGGGAGAACATGTTGGAGGGGCAAGAGAAAATGGTATGGGGGCGGCATCATCGCGGGCGATGAAGCCGCACCCATACCATTTTCGGTTACAGGACTTTTATTACAAATAACGTCAGTTGTTGTTGAAGTTGCAACAGACACACACAGCATGCATAAGCTAAAGGTCTGACTCTGAGAGAGTTTTCTGTTTTCTTTTTTTTTTAATATTTTTTATCCCACGATTTTGCAACCCATTTTTTCACCCAGTGCCAATTCCTAATGTGATCCTGGGCTCTACACACCCTCCACCAACCTGGGGAGGCAGCGGACTGGCCTCATGCTTCCTTCAATGCATGAGGAGTCCAAGCTGCCTTCTTTTCACCTGACAGGGAGGAGTTTCCCTGGTTGGACGTAGCGCGTGGAAGGAACACGTTATTCCAACCAGTTCCAGTCCCCTCCATCAGGCGCCCCGGCTGGCCAGGGGAAGGCAGTTTAGAGTCCAGGATTACAGCATGTTTTTGTGAGGGTATCTACCCTAGGGGACACGGGGAGAACATGCAAACTCCACACAGAAAGCCCCTTTCGTCAACCCCGCCTCGGGTATGGGCACTGATGACGTGGAGGAGCAGACACGCCGCCAGCACCCACAGCAGCACCCCTAGCGGGAATCGAACCCAGGACCAGTTTTCTGTTTTCAATGATGAATACTGTTGGTTTAGTGGTGACACAGCTGTAGTTAGTTAGTAGCAGTAGTAGTGTTTCACATCATTTTACATATAGGGACTTTTAATTTTATTTTTTCTAATTTAGGGGGGCATTGCCCCCCCCCATGCCCATGCCTAGATCCGCCCCTGACTGTCACACCCACACACACACACACACACACACCGATCCAACCATCACCCGGCAGCACATCTGCTTCTGTGCACCCAGGCGTGGACAGAGATCCGTTTACCATCACAGGACCGTCTACAGTGCAGGACCAACACTAGCCACACATAACACTGACTGCACACTGGCTAGACTAAACAAAGCCTTCTCTCCTCCTCCTCCTCAAGGACTAGGTGGAAAACACTCAGGGAAGGAAAGAAACACGGTCTTAATTGTTGAGGAAGACCAGGAGACAGAGAGGTTATTGGTTTACTACGTCAGAAACAAGCCCTGAGATTGGCTCCATGCAGAAATAATTAACAGAAGTGGTTTCGGAGCGGGAAAAGACAACCTGCTCTGTGCCGTTTATAACAAGAGAACACGCAGCTTCACATTTCATAGCAATCGCAATTTCCAGTGGGATTTGGCTGAAGTAATTGAGCATACCCGAAATGAATTAAGCCGACGAATGACACGTTCTATGGAAACTTTTTGGCATCTTAAGCTGGTATCGTGTTGTGGCTTTAAAAGAGAATTCCTTTAAATAGGAGAGTGATGGAAATAGAAGAATTCACCCATTTCCATTGCCCCCAAATGCTTTTTTTTGCTACGTATTGTCTCTCCACCATGTCAATACTGTTGACACACTTTCACTTTTGGTTCAGGAGTGGAAGGGCAGGGGCGTGGCACAGGGTTTATGGCTGAACCATTGTTGAACCAAAAGTGAAAGTGTGAGTGTCAACACACTACTGACATGGTGGAGAGACAATATCTATCAAAATTACATTTAGGAATCATTGAAATAGGTGACTTCGGACAACACCCCATAGCCCCATTCTAAGCTTATGGTGGGGTCTCGTCTGTCTCATGTGTCATATAGTAAAATAGCATGCTGTGATGAGTCTTATTCATAGGTCTAGGAATGTATATGGAAATAATGTATGTGCATTTACCATAAATGTCCTTATTCATGGTTGCACTGATAGACTCATCTATCAGATCATGTGAACACATTTGTTTTGTAGAAGATGAAACTTTGTGGAATACAAAGTCATATAAATATAATGAACAAAGCTCAGTTTCTTACCTGAGGTTGACACAGACGAGGACACCAGGCAACAGCACAGACATGAAAAGGAAAAGAGAACAATTTAGTTATATAACATACATTCTGCATCCTTTCTTTTTATTTTTTTGGTTGATTGCTGGTGACCAAATACAGATACAAAAAAACAGATTGTCTGTTTATTTATTGTGATCATAAGCAGCCATGTACAGTAATAATAAGCAGCCAGTAGTACAGTATGAGTGCAGTGCAGAGAGGCGGTCACTACTGGACACACTGTCCAGAATTATTTTCCAATAATTACCTCATTGTTACATAACACACAGACACACAGCACACAGACACATTCACTGCTGCGTGAATGTGCACACACACACACGCACGCACGCACGCACGCACGCACGCACGCACGCACGCACGCACGCACGCACGCACGCACGCACACACACACGCACACACACACACACACACACACACACACACACACACACACACACACACACAACACACACACACACACACACACACACACACACACACACACACACACACACACACAGTATAATGTTGGAGTCTAAAGTCTACCAACTCCTCTACTTATTGAACATTTGGCCAGTTTGTAGTTTGTATGACACAGTAAAGTGACTAGAGGTGACTGATATGGACTTTTGGGAACTACACAATAACCGATATAACAGTATATTTTCCACCACATTTTGTATGCAGTGGTTGGTCTGTGGCTGTGACCACTGAGTCTGTATCAATGCTTTTGGGCATACAGTATCTGATACTACGTAGACCATGCGCAGATAGTGGCATGCTAACACGGCCCAAAAGGAAAAGCCAAAGCCAGGATGTGTAGACTTAAAGGTAATAAAGGCAACTTTTAAGCCAAAAATAAAAATACTGTAGATATATAGCTATATATACTAGGATGCTGCAGCTGTTTCCCTGCAGATAGACTTGCTTCTTCCTGCAGATAGTCCAGAACTTTGTTGTTGTCAACAAATCATGAAAACAAAACATTCGTTGGGCTCAGGAGGGGTGAAGCAGCGTTTTAGCCAATCACAGCACACCAGTCTCCAGCAGATTCATAATGAGCCAATAGAGTGGAGGTGAGGTGGAGTTAAATTCTGTTTACCAATTTGTTTACAAACACAGTGTTTGTATACTATGCACTAAAGACTGTATATGGAATGTGGTGAAATTGCACCTTCAGTGGCAGTTTGTTGTGGCGTTGGAGGAACATTTGTAAAGAGGTGTACAGCAGAGTGACGCGGCGGCGGCAGTGAGGAGAGCCTTCAGCCTTCCATGGCTGAATACTGATGCGTCTGACTGATCGCCACGTCTGTGGGATCTAATTTGAAAGGTGGACAGTGATGAATGTCTTCCCTCCACTCACTGTGGCCGTCTGATGTATTATGCATCCCCATCTGATCAGAGAGGGCTGATGAGGCGCGCCGAGACCGACCGGACGGGGGAGGAGGGGGAGGGACGGAGGGATGGGGGGGACGGGGGAGGGTGTCCATGTCCAACGCACCCTGACATTGGTTATATAAATGACTGCACCTCTAACACGCCTTTCGTTCCCCCGCACACAGGTCACGGGAAGGAGCTAATAGGGCCACCGTTAATAGGGGATGACTGACTTCAGCTGGGGCCGCCGCTGCCGCCCGTTGCATTCTGATGGGCTTACAAATTTGACAAAGTCTCTTAACACAGCGGCAGAGCCGCTGCTCCCTGTCAGCCCCCGGGTAGTCTAATTGTCAGAGACACACAAACGCGGCGAGGCCGCGAGCCGAAGGATAGCGCTGGTAGCAGGAATCGGCCCGCCCCGGCAGACGCTGTGATCATCTGTCTGCAACGCATCTTTGGCTCTCTCTCTCTCGGCGCGCAAGAGAAGGAGGTGTGTGTGTGTGTGCGTGCCGTGCTGCTGCTGCACTTCACTTTGTTTGGCAGAGGAGGGGAGGAAAAGACACAGAGACAGAGGCGGATGTAACATGTCCCATTTGGGGGGGCAAGAGAACATGTTGGAGGGGCAAGAGAAAATGGTATGGGGGCGATGAAGTCGCACCCATACCATTTTCAGTTACAGGACTTTTATTAGTCAAGTAAAGCATCACAAATAACATCAGTTGTTGTTGAAGTTGCAACAGACACGCAGCATGCATAAAGCTAAAGGTCTGACTCAGAGAGTTTTCTGTTTTCAATGATGAAATGCTGTTGGTTTAGTGGTGCCAAAATTGTGGTTAGCAGCAGTAGTAGTGTTTCAAATCATTTTAAATATAAGCACTTGAAACATCTTGGGTTATTTTGCATGGCATCGTGTTTGGGGGGGCAGACTGGATATTTAGGGGGGCATTGCCCCCCCATGCCCATGCCTAGATCTGCCCCTGCACGAGAAAGAGAGAGAGAGAGAGACGGAGCCTTATTGTTACAGCCTGTCTGTCAGTGACCAAACCTGTGATTTAAGACTTTGTTGCTTTGATGTGTGGCTACCGGATACCGTGTTTTGCTGCTGACATCATATTTGCCAGCACATAAAAAAATAACAAAAAAAACAACAAGAAGGAACGAAACTCTGCTATTAGCCTTCAGGAGGGGGTAAAAAAGGCAAGCCAGAGCACCGTGTGCTGTTCTGTTCACGCCGCAGGAAAACAGCATTGGTAATTGTGCCTCTGCTGAGGGAGCGGAGTAGACTCATTCTTTGTTTAAGTGTCCACCAGGAGAGCACTCTCTGACACATCCACTGCTCCTGAGCGCCCATCAGCTGGCACATTTTAATGTGCTGAAGCAATATTGACTGCGGCGGCAAATAAAACCGCCGTATAGCCCTGGCGGGGGCCCCCCGACGTGGGCCCTCTAACGAGTTTACGGTCGCCCCCTAATTGAGCCATTTTCACATCAGCGGGGCTGGTTTTTTGTCAGATCAGGAACTACTCTCGCACTCCTGGCTGTGATTTGCTCTCCGACAGCACCCCCCATTCTCTCACACACACACACACACACACACACACACACACACACACACACACACACACACACACACACACACACACACACACACACACACACACACACACACACACACACCACACACACACACACACTCACACACCTCGTATCAACTCGGTGTACAGGGAGGTCACTGTTAGTGCAGATAAATCGAGTCACACAAGCCCACACTCTGATACAACCCGGAAAAATATCCTGCAAATACAAAAACAAGATGTACCAATAACGATTCTTCTTCTTGACTGATGAGACGCGAGAGGCAGCGCCAGAACAAAAGATGGCAGGGAATAAGGGGTGCTTCTTAGTGACGTGGAGAGAATCCACGGCTGTGTTTGATTCACCAACGATACACAAGTTCTTTCACTTTCAACCATTATCTGAAGTTTGGAGATTTAAGCACGCTGCTCATTTGTATAAATCTGCATGCTGATTATGCGCTAGGCATGCGGCAATGTTTACCAGGCAGGGAAGGAGAAGGGAAGCCATCTTTAATTCATTAGAAAAACACACTTTAGCAGGAAGACTTTTTTTTTCTTTCTGAGGAGGGTTTACATTTTCCCATGCTGCTACCTTAATGCTAATGCAAGTTTAGTATGCAGGAGGCCCTTTATTAACGTAGTGGGATAATAGGTGAGAGAGAGACCCGGGCGAAACGCAGACCCTTCTCCAATGAGCCATTAATTAGCACTGAAGGAGGTGAACCAGGGGCGGATGTAATATTTCCCAATTGGGGGGGGGGGGGGCAGGAGAAAATGGTATGTGGCCATATCATTTTTGGTTACAGGACTTTTATTTGGCAAGTAAAGCATCAATAATAACATCATTTGTTGTTGAAGTTGCAACAACAATTGATAGGCATGCATAAAGCTAAAGGTCTGACTCAGAGAGTTTTCTGTTTTCAATGATGAAATGCTGTTGGTTTAGTGGTGCCACAGCTGTAGTTAGTTAGTAGCAGTAGTAGTGTTTCAAATCATTTTAAATATAAGCACTTTAATTTGAAATGTCTTGGGTTGTTTTGCGTGCCATCATGTTTGGTGGGGCAGTCAGGGCATTTAGGGGGGCATTGCCCCCCTATGCCCATGCCTAGATCCACCCGAGGTGAACGGAGTGTTCATAAGCAGCTGAGGATTCTTCATTAGTCATCCTATAGCGCTGCGCAGAAGTCATAAAGACACACAATGTCTCCCTGGCTAGCCGGCCCACCAGATAGCCTGGCCAGCTTCCGTTCTGCAGGGCTACTGCACCCTGTGGCAGGGTCGGATTGACCATTGGGCGTACAGGGAGGTCTCTCGGTGGGCCACGACCCGTAGGGGGCCGCTGGTATCATGGTATGATTAAAAGCACTGCTTTTCAACCTTTTTTATCCCAGTGCGCACTATTCATTCAGAAATTTAAGCCACGGAGGACCACCATTTGATGACATTTTAGCCCCACAGACCCCAAAACTAAAGATTTATGTTGCTTTTTGGTGCACAATTCCAGGCTGGATTTGGGAAACAAAACAGTCAAACATACAGATCAAAATGACCATCTTCTACATTTTCTACTGTAATTAGACTTGGACCAATTTAGACGGATATTTTAACTCTTGACAGTGTTAACATGAAACCAAATGGACCCGCAAGAGTCCATTTGGTTTCATGTTTACGCTCTCAAAGAGTTACATCTGGTTAACCAACTATACCAGGTAGAATAGGTCCATCACGCGCTGGTTGTGACGGGCCGGTCTAGGCCAAATCACGCTAAAAAAATGTCCGGGCCGATTTTTTGGCCCAGTCCACCACAGCCCTGTGGGGTGGCAGGACCGCCACGCGATCGGTGGAGAGACGCAACGCGTGATGAACGGCCCAGAGACCGATGTCCAGCGAGCAGGTCCACTCACAGGGGCAGACGCAGGGTCAGCCACCTGCCACCCACCCATCCATCCATCCATCACTCATCCAGCCTGTCACGCCGCGTCTCAGAGCTAAAGTATGTGTGCTATTACGGCGGTATCTGGCTGTTATAATTAGAAGATGGGGGATAGATTTCACGAGGAGACACCGCATGTGATCTAATTAGCATTGTATCAAAGCGCTATATCAAAGTTGTGGCAAATGCGCTTTTGTTGTCGAGTTCTTTCATCTTTGGGGAGGACTGTTGTAAAGATTGTTCGTGTCATTAATCTCACTTGAAGATGCTAAATGAGCTGGAATCCTGCGTTGCTTGATTGACAAAACCCTGGCGAGAGTTTGCACGCCTGGTTTCTCTTTTATTACTGAAGCCTTTTGGGGGGGATTTTTTGAACATTTTGTCAACAATATGTCGTTCTTAACCAGAAAACGGAAAAACGAGAGAGAGGAAAAAAGTATTTGTTATAAAGCTCAATGGATCTCTAGCGAACAACTGCGTATCACCACAATTACTTTACCCATCACAGTGCCAACACATCTATGGACTGTTTTGTTGTCGGATGTTGTTGAATCTCCATTTTTTTTTACAGCCAGAACAGTCCATTCAACAAGCCAATTTGCCAGCAAACCACGAAACAGCTTGTGTCTTTTTTTCTTCTCATGGAACCATGCCGGAGCGTGTAACAACCATGCTCTACCCATGGCTACAGCCATTAGCAGACACAGTACAACCTGTAAAGATAATGTGTTTTCTCACACATTACTCATAATATTCCGAAAAGAGGAAAAAAGGAGAAAAAATAAACAAATAAAAGAAGAAGACAAAGAGCTACAGTACATTACGGCCAAATTGTTGGTGTTTTTTGAGGTAGAAGCCGCATGCAGGGCCTTGATGGTAAACTTCAGAGCGCTGCAGTCACTTGGCAGGTGTGGCGCAAGAGAAGACAACAAGAGCATCATGGAGGAGAAGAAAGAAAAAAGAGAGAAAAAAGAGAGAGGGAAAGGAAGAAAGGAGGTGTTCTGCCGGGAAAACGACAGCCTGACTCTATCCTATGCTCGTAAATCACACACACACAACACACACACACACACAACACACACACACAACACACACACCCACACACACACACACACACACACACACACACACACACACACACACACACACAAAGTACACTGATAGCATTACGCCACATTTCTTTATTTTTCCCATCCTGTCGTGCTACAGTGATAGGTAGGGAGAAGACCAAACAGTAGAGACTAAGAAAACAACAGGAATATAGTCATTTAAAGAGAATCTATTTTCAGTCAGGGACAGCTTCTCTGTCTCTCTCTCTCTCTCTCTCTGTGTGCGTGCACACATGCATGCATGTGTGAGTGAGTGAGTGAGTGAGTGTGTGCACTGCGTTCGTGCGTGCGTCTCTCTCTTGCTGAATTAATCAAATCCAAAGGACATCATCTTCAAACTCGACATCCCCCTAAAGGCGAGCTGCTGCGTCTCATTCCGTATGCAGCCGCGCCGGCTTCACAACATCCTAAAAATACAGCACAACACTCCTGGAAGAGAGAGGTGCTCTACCACTCTGAAGGGAAGCATCAACAACCCGGCTGGCCCCATGGGGAATAGACATTGTGATTAGATGCAAAAACTCTGCTTTCATAAACAGCGTTAGTTCTTGTTAGACATTCCGACTCCTCCCACAGATGCAGGCTCTGTTATTTTTTTAATTTAGTTTTTTTCTGTTTGTTCGTTTGCTTGGCCGCTTTTTTGGGGGGGAGGGCAAACCAATAGAGCTGAGCAGTCCCACCCCCTACGTGACGTCACAGTTGTTCCAGAAATGGATTCCCCATTCATTTTCCCCAGACTTTTTTATCTATATAAAGACTATTACGTCGCGGACAACGCCAACTCAGTTCTCAACAAATCATGACAACACACACAATGTTTTGTGACAATCAAATAATTTCTAAGTAGTAAAACGAAACAAAAAGTGTTTTGTGGGCCGTTTTTTTTTTTACTTCTTGCTAATTAGATATTGTATGATAATATTTTGTGTCTTGTCATGAGTTGTTGAGACCCGAGTTTGCTTTGTCCACGGCATAATTGTCTTTATATAGAGAATTTTCGAAAAGTCTATGAGGAACATGAATGGGGAATCCATTTCTGTAAAAAGGGCGACATCACGAGAGGGTCGGGACTGCTCAGCTCTATAGTAAAGCTTATTGTTTACATCAGGGGCAAAGCCAAAATCTTCCGTTTTGGGTGGGCCTGGCCAGGCAGTGGGCATGCTCTTGTGCGACTCGTGCCCCCCCGGTGCCTATGCCTAGATCCAGCCTTGCATTATTTATGTACATCATAACCAACTTACTGACAGTGATCACTGGCTATGATACAGTCGTACATAATATGTAAACTAAGGAAATAAATGTCAGTGGATTGAGATTTTTCTCAAAAATATGGGCCTTAGGAAAGTCCACATTTATCAACAGAGGTAATGAAATACTTTTTTTCCTTAACAACATGGTCCATTATTAAATTATGAACCCTTATTACCTTGCCAAGAGTGTATTTTTGATGTAACATATTATTACATTATCGAAAAAACTGGGCTCTTGAACATGTTTTTTTGTGTGTGTCAGTCCATGTCTCTACTATTAACAAGGTACAGTACGCTCTGACCAGAGAATTTTCTTCTTCTTTCTTTCTTCTCTGCCCGTTTTTACCCAACAGAGCCTTTGAACGAATCGATTGGCTCCAGGCTATTGGTCTCCTGTGATCATATAATATGAGTCCAATAAAGACGCCTAATGCTGTGATTGGCCAGGGCCTCAGCTATGAGCCCCCCCCCCCCCCCCTAGCTCTGGGGGAGGGGTTATTCATCATCACACCTGGCTTGACGTTCAAGAGAAAGGTTAAACACACTGAAAGTGAATGATGAACTGTTTGAGGGGCTTCACGCGACCGTGATATTTAACTGGACTATTTATGCATTTAGCTTCCTTCCATGTTGATAATTATTTAAAAAGCACAAAGGTTGTATTTTGCATGGGGAATAATAATGGTCCAGCTTCCTCGGGGGCATTTCCCCTTTTTCTTTTTCTTTCGTTTTTTTTTCACCCTCTTTTGTACTGGGTTGGGATAAGGTCCTTTTTAAATCGAAGCAAACCATACATTATATATTCAAATGATTTCGCTTTGCAAGTGGCCCATAGTTAGAGAACATTGTTCCATTTTTAATGCTGAGCGGCGGCAATCGGAGTTGCCACGAATACAAAATGATATGACAACCTGTATTTCAATTCTGAAATGTAATGAGAACAGACAATTCCGCCAACCATCAGTCACTGTCGGTGGCAGTCATCAACAAATTTGTCTTACTGTCACTTCGTCACACTCTGGACGCCCCGCTTATTACGCTGTCGCCTAAAAATTCACGAACACATGCAATTTGAGACACAAAAAGCCACCACTCTCTTCTGTGAATGTGTGTTATTAGCATAAAACCAAATAAGACTGCTGTTCCGTGATGTGAAAATATGGTGATGTGGAGTATTATGTCGCTGCCAAACTACACCAGGGGAAACGTTTTTTACTACCACAGATATGAGATATCTGAGGATCATACGGAATAGGCTATGCTTTATTGAGCACTGAAGGGAGCTGCATTGCAAATAATATACCAATATAATAGTGCCATAGGGTATTTTTGGTCATAAGACAAATAATTAAAGGGACACTAGTGTGATTATCTCTATTGTTATAGGAGTAATACTCCATTAGCACTTCCATGAGTGCCTGGGGTATAAAAAAAAAAGCTGTGTAATACATTGCCCCATCCCTAGACACTTTCAGATGGTGTTAAATATTTTAGAATGTTATTTAACTTCCAGCAGGCCAAGATATAGTTTTAGTTTTATTTTTTAAATCAATTTTTTTGAACCAACCCATCAATCCCAACAAATAAAGGATGCAAGCAAGTAGTTTTATGGCTTTGAACTCTGTCTGAGACACAACAGGGCCTATATCTAGGTATCCATAAATTACATATTTGCCATGCCAGAAAAAACAGAGAAAAAAAGGAGAAATTCACCCCACAAGGAATTCTAACCTTTATTTGCAAAAAATACTCCGTATTGTCTCTTTCCCTGTCCCAAAATCAGCTTAGAATGGGACTTATATGTGATGTTTTTCAAATGTCCATCGCTCCAAAATGCATATTTTTTTGCTACATAGTCTCTCTCTCCACCATGTCAATAGTGTGTTCACACTCACACTTTCACTTTTGGTTCAGCAGTGGTTCAGCCATAAACCGCATACAGCGCTCACCACCTTTTGAGACAGCCGAACCGATACTGAACCAAATGTGACAGCGTGTCAACACACTACTGACCTAGTGGGAAGAGAGAATATATAGCAACAAATGACATTTTGGTGCATTTGAAGAACATCCCATAGCCCCATTCTAAGCTTACGGTGGGGTAGGAGAAAAAGCCATGGAGGATCTTTTTTTTTTTCCCACAAAATAACAACTGGACCTTTGTAAATGTTGTACATCAACTGCAAATAAAGGTAATAAAGCCTTCTGGGGTGGAATTCTCCTTTTAAAATCTAACAAAATGTGGCACGTCTCTGTGAGATGACCAATACCAATTTGCCTAATAACCACAACACCATAATGGTGGGTCCGGAGCTGCCGGCTGCTTGTATATACAGGTTATATTGTGCATAACTAGTAGATGCACCTATACGCGGGTTTGGCTCGAGGTGGCGCTAGAGGCACGTCCGTGCAGTTTTGGCTCTCAGTGTGTAATAATTATAAACATTACAAAAATCAAAAAATATGTACTAGTCCAGATTAATTATCTCACAGTAAAACAAAAAAATTGTAAGGCGGAATCAGTACATGTCAAAGTTCAGGACCCAAAGCCTCCGATGGAATTGTGTAATGCTAAGGTTAAGGTTAATAAAATAGACTGTAATATTTGCAACCCCACAGTGCCTTTTTAACATTCTAAGTCTTGCCACAGTTGCTCCAAACCAACGCTTATGCAGACACAACTCTGCAATGAGTAATTTTTCTCTTTTTTATTTTACTAAAATATCGTAGATGTCCTCAGGGTTTGTTTACCGGCTAAGCATAATATATGCTAATCTCTTCAACATTGTCTCAATAGCTACACTGTTAGGAATCGTGTACAAAATGAACCCCTCCTTCTGTCAATATTTTTAACAGATGCACAAACAAAACGGAAAACATATTTAATCCTTCAAATAGCAGCTCTCTTTTGCCTAGGATCGTGCCATGCAATTTAAAAATGCTTGTTATTTCTTTAATTCTATTCTTTTATATTTTGGTCATTTCAAACCTATTTATAAACTTCTTTTGCCAAAGACCTGGATAATTATTGGCATTCAGCCACCCTCTGTTACAGCAGTGGGTGGTTTGAGAATGCCAGACATACAGTACATATTATTGTGTATTTCTTTGCTGCATTTCCAAGCTCATGGAAGTGGCACCCAAAGCCGTGCACTTAAAGATCTATTTCTGAAAATTTGTGGAAATGTGCTGCAAATCTTTGATAGAATATTCTTTCAGAGTGTACATTTTGAACTCAAATCTTTGCTTCTGGAACAACTTTTTTCCAATGGGGGTCTGCAGCCAACTAACAGTCCCTCCCCTATCCGTCCTTAATGTCCAATATGTTAGAAGAGGAAGGGTTGACCTGCACAGCAACAGTTGCTGAACTGCTTGGACTGACAGTGACTAAACTCTGCCCCAAAGGGTGGAGCTTTGAGAAGGCTCAACAGACAATAGTTGAATTGTGTAGACTAAATTAACCAACAATAATTAATAATAATAAGTTTAACAATAATTTAACTGTGTGACATGCAATTATCTTAACTGCGTATTGAAACAGCAGACCTACAAGCTCACGGCGTGCCACCGAGTGCTGTGTTGTGAGCTTGCAGTTCTGCTGTTTTTGATGTGAACCGCATAAATAGAAGACATTTGTAGAATCAGTTCTCAGGTCAAAATGGGATAAGTTAGTTGGCAGACTCATCATTTAGCTGGGGACCACCTGGAACCCTCTCAAGGCCCACGGGTGGTGTCCGCACCACTGGCCTACATGAACACATATTCCTCGTATTCAGGGGATAGGGAGATGGGCTGCCTCGCTATAGGGAGTGTTGCTTGAGGGGCGAAATCCATTTGCAACCATGACAGCCATCATGACAACCATGATAACCGTCACGACTGTTTTGCATAACAGTCGCAACTGTTGTTCATAACATACACGGCACACACGGTTTTGCAAAACAGTTGTGACCGTTTCACATTACTGACAAGTGTTAGGTAAGGTGCATTCATCAAAGGTACAGCGACTGTTCATGCTTTAGATTCGGGTTAGGGCTAGGTTTTTGACAGGGGGAGGGGAAGACGGTCAACTGTTAGGCAATATGGATTTGCTGGGGCTGTCTCTCCGATGTGTTTGCGAGGGATTAGGATGGGGAATCCAACAGTAGTGACAACATGAGGCGAGAAAACAGTCTGCATAATGACTATATTGGGGAGCAGAAAACAAAAAGTATTCGTATTGCTGAGTCATCTTCTAAGGCTGCATTGTGGGGTTCATCATGGTTCAGTGCTTGGCCTGATTCTGTTCACCATTGCCTTTGGGACATCTCATAAGATCACACAACATCGCTTTTCATTTTTTACGGAGACAATAGCCAGGTTTACATCAGCTCTGACCCCAATACTCCAAGATGTTCAAATGGATGGGGTACACACACACATCACACACACACACACACAACACACACCACACACACACACACACACACACACACACACACATCACACACACACACACACACACACACACACACACACACACACACACACACACACACACACAACACACACAACACACACACACACACACACACTTTTAGCTGGCAGTGACTCCTACAACCCCCAATTTACAACAAAACCTCGGTTTTAATTGACATAAATCTCACTTTGAACAGCCATCAAATCTCCACTAACGTCAAAATAGGAAAATCTAAAGACAGTTTATGTCTACCGAATATCTGTCATCCCTTTATTTAATCATGGCTAGGTATCTGCTACCTTTTCTTCCCCAGCAGTAAAACATTTCTCTCTACAATTAATCAGAAATTCACCCACAAGGAAATTCACAGGTACTATAAAAACGAGCACACATTACACAGATGCTTTCATCTTTGCACTGTTAGCTGATTGCATTTCTTTTTTTTCTGTTACTTATCATGTTCAAAGCCTGGAACAGTTTGGTCCAAAACTATATCTTGTCTTATATTTCTGACCTTTTAATTCCCCATGTGCCGTCACAGGCCCTGAGGTCCTCAAATGCTGCCCTCCTGGTGGTTCCGAAATCCATACTAAAAAAAAAGGTGACAAGAGAGTTTGCCATCAGGCCACCTTAGCCGTTCTAGAACCTTCCATAGGAGATTACAGCAGTACAGCAGGGGTTTTCAAACTTTTGTATACCAGGGCCCACTACTTATTCAGCATTTGAGCCACGGACCACCATTTGATGACATTTTAGCCCCACAGACCCCCCAAACTAAAAATTTATTTTGGTTTTGTCCACAACAGAGAAACAAAGCAGTCAAACATACAGATCAAAATGATAATTAATCTTCTACATCTGGTCCATTTGTGCAGACTTGGGCTAATTCAGATGGTGAATATCTTAACTCTTGAGAGCGTAAACATGAAAGCAAATGGACCCGCAAGGGTCCATTTTGGCTCTCAAAGAGTTACATCTGGTTAACCAACTCTCCAACATTTAGCCTGGGGACCACCTGGAACCCTCTCAAGGACCACTGGTGGTCCCCGGGCCACCGGCTGAAAACCACGGCTGTACAGCGTCACTTCTTAACATGCACTTTAGAGTCTTACCTTCCTCGCAACATTTGCTTTATTGTAATGTTTATTATTATCCCAGCAAACACAGTCAGGACCGGGACGAATTAGTGATTAGTCGAGATTGTGTCCAGTTCAAGGCAATCCAAGACTAGTCCAATCTGACCCAGATTATCATCTGATTTCAACCAACAGAGTCAGATTGAGACCAGACTAACTTAATCAATCCTTACAAGTCAGATCTGGCCAATAGCTTAGCTATAGCTTGGTGAAAACGTCCTAGGAATGATGTAAAGATCATCCCCATAGGTCTGTGATTTGTCTTGATCAACATTGAATGACGTCTTCGTAATGTCACATCGTAATGTCATCTTTGCGTTATTCCCAGGACATCTTCACCAATTGAAATAATCAATAATCAATCTGACTCTCTCTGATTCATTCACAGGCGTCCGTCTTTATGGGACACAATTTGTGTTGGTTGAAATCAGGTGATATTCTGGGCCATAATTGACTAGTCTTGGATTGACTTGAGCTGGCCACAATCAAGATGTCACTATTTTCTTATTTTTTTTTTTACCATTATGTATAAACGTGTAATTGTTCTTACTGTTCCTTCAACAACATTTAGTCAACGATTCGTCCATACAAGGCTCATAGAAATAATCTATTATGTGTGCATCTACTGTAACATCACAAAATAATAAAATAACTTCAATATCATTTGGATCTTATGCTTCTAGTCTACATCACTGGTTCCCAAAACCTTTTCATGTCAAGGACCCCCAAATTGTCACTCAGACCCGCATTTCAATTAAGTAGTGATTCTCAACCTGTTTAATTTCACAGAAAACCCCAGTTTGACATGTATTATCAGTACGATTTAATGATTTCTACACATGAATCAAATTAATTTAAGGTAGGGGAGTGATTTCACTTTTGTCAGATATCACCCCCCAAATCTGTTTAATGCGCCATTCTAAGGTGTGCAGACCATATATCCCCACGTTAGCAGAAGTTAATACCCCAGGTGGATTCTCCTCCAATCAGGATCGAGCAGCAGGTTCACATAGTGTAGCTACTCATCCTATGCACCAGGCACTACACAATGAATTTCAAATCACTTACTTTAAGCGTTAATTTAACTCTAAGAGTTAGAGACCCATAAAGGTTCCAAACTATAACTTAGCTGGGGACCCCCAGAACCCCATAAGGAGCCTAGGACCCTACTTTGGGAACCACACTGATCTACGTATAACATGAGGCTTCCAAAATGTATGGATGGAGCCATTTGGTGAACTGGGCTGTATCACCAACCACCAACCCCACAGATCATTGGACAATGACTATCTAAAGGAGTAGAGCATAGGGCCTTTTCTCTGTGCAGTATGAATGAGTCCCTGCTGCTGTGGGGGGGGGGGCATGACTGTGATTGGACAAGACGCAGAGAATCCAGATCAAAGCCATCTCTACTGTTTTGGCCCCCAGCACAGTGTAGAGCAGGCCACACACACACACACACAACACACGCACACACAGTATATATATATATATATATATATATATATATATATATATATATATATATATATATATATACACACACAGTATGTACTGTAAGTCTCATCATACAGAGAGAAGACCACCATTATTATTATTTTTTTGGCTGGTGAAAAGCGATTAAATAATCTGTATTATTTTGGGAAAAAGATCTGAGCATTTTTGGGGCAACGGTTTTCACCAGACGCAACTATAACGGGTGTGATGAAAAAAAAAAAAAAAAACAAAAAAAAAAACATTTTTTGTCATTTACAGTGGTAACGTCAGGGACCGTCCTGTATTTGTAGATGAAATACATTGTTGGCTGGCTACGTAAAAAGGTGCAGGTGAAATGGTTCATTTGGGCATTTTATTTTGAAGTGTCAATCAGAGAGCCATGTCCATCCAGACGTGGCTCCGAATTCAGCCACAGGCTCACCATGTACACTGGGATCGCTTAATGTATACTATACTGTACGTTACTGTACTGTAGAAGCATGTTTTTTGGCTCTTCCTGAATCTGTCTGCTCTGCACACGCACGCACACACACACACACACACACACACACACACACACACACACACACACACACACACACACACACACACACACACACACACACACACACACACACACACACACACACACACACACACACACACACACACACGCAGTAAGGTAGGCATATACTCGGGTGCAGTGGACTGAGGAAGCTGAACAGTAGCATGTGTAGTGCCTTCTACATGACCTTGCCGGTGACATCAGAGCCAAAGGCTGTGCAGTAGACCCCAGACCAGACAACCACTGACACACACACACACACACACACACACACACACACACACACACACACACACACACACACACACACACACACACACACACACACACACACACACACACACACACACACACACACACACACACAGACACACAGTGCTTAAACGGGAGTGCGCCGTGGTCATAGGGACTCATTTCTCATTTCATACTTTCCAGTGGTGGTAACAGACAAATTGACATGTGCCTTACCCGCGCCGTCCTGTAAATGCAGCCTCCGTTTAATTGCTCTCATATGGTTAATCCAAATTAAGCATGCCCACAAAATGAGATATTCCGTTTCATTTTGGATGGCCCCGAGATTCCGCCAAATCTCTTTCCCCGTCTTGGTGCAGCAGCAGCGGCGGGGCTGCATGGCACTTCTCAATGACTGGCTTCGGCCTAGTCCTCCCTCCTCCCTCTCAAAGACCCATTTTTAGATGAAAACTGTTTGCACAAGACAATCCTCTATATTTGTCAAGGCATGAAATGTCGAATAGGAACCCTATTGAAGTGGTTTAGTGGCTTAGAGAAAGTACACTTCATTTGGGGGGAAAAAAAGTTGTTTAATTGAACCAGATGCTCTATTGTGTAACATTAGAGTTCTTTTCTCCAAAACCCGACGGAGCAGAATTGAAACGTGTGAAACAGCAGAGAGAGAGACAGAATATCTCTGTGTCGATTCAAGCGTCTCTTTGTGTTTGCTCATTTAATGTGCCTCAGCCAGTTGCCGGATACATTTCTGCCTCTATAATCGTGTGATAAAGGATGAATTACAACCACATTCATTAGTATCAATGCACTTCCTATACTTGTGTTTTCTATCGCATGGGTGCCATGTTCTCAAGGCTTTTAAGTGTGCCTTACGGTCCAGAAAATACGGTAACAGACTAAATGTGTGTTATTGAAAAAAACTAAGACTAAATCCAAATATTCTCAATGCACTCTATATTCATGTTTTCTATCGCATGCGTGCCATGTTCTCAGACCATTTGGTTGCCCTACTACTAGGATATTCAGGTTGCTCCCAAGAGTGGCGTGTTTCCTCAATGCATGATCGGCTATTTGCACCACTTGTGAGGTTGAACACACAAACGAAAGGATTGTTATTTTAAGGGTCATCTTGGCACTTTTTGGAACATTTTGTTGGCACTACTCGCATTGCACTACTTGCAGTGCACATTGCGCATATACCGTATCAGTGAGGCCACTGCATGTTCCCCATACATAATAAAATAATCATGAATGAGAATTTGAGAAACTTAATTTCAAACAATCTCTTAAACATAAAAAAGTGTGTTCAGTCTGGTTAAAGCAACACAATTACTCATAAACTCAAAGACCAGATGCAGAATGCACATGAGGCACAAATGGCACAAAACGTGGCGAATATTCAACTCTGAGCACAGTCAGTACACCTAAACAGATGGCGCTATCTTGTGAGGTTTTCAACTACTTTCAAAAGGTGTGATGTGACATACACGTTTGAGTATAAAAAATGTTTCCATTCATTTGCTTTTGCTGTATGAACTATACCGTACGGTGTGTTGACTGAATTAATTCTATTATTCATCACAGTGGATCGCCATGTGACATGATCACAACAATAACACAATGACAAATGCGTGAGTCAATGAAGATGAGGCATGCACTGTTAACAGTGTGAAGTTGGCAGCCGTTTTCAGATGCCAGATTATTCACCGCTACACTTCAATGTGCAAATATAAAGCGTGTCATTAAACACTGAGAATATGAAGATTGACCCTGAAAATAGCGCAGGGGTTTTCAACAGGTGGTCCGGGGACCACCAGTGGTCCCTGAGAGGATTCCAGGTGGTCCCCAGCTAGATGATTGAAAGTTGGTTTCATATTTACACTCTCAAGAGTTAATATATTCATCATCTGAATTAGCCCAAGTCTACACAACTAGAGAATGTAGAAGATAAATGTGAATTTTGATCTGTATGTTTGACTGTTTTGTTTTCTCCCAAATCCAGCCTGGAATTGTGGACAAAAGCAAAATAAATGTTTAGTTTTCGGGTGTGTGTGGCTAAAATGTGGTCCGTGGATCAAATTCTGAATAAATAGTGGGCCCTGGTATGAAAAAGGTTGAAAATCACTGAAATAGAGCACAAAACTGCCAGTGTATGCAAAAACATTGAGTGAAGGGTTGACATAAGAGTGGTGTAGACCCCCACCAGGAGGTCGTTTCCTTTACACCAGACTCCGTTAAGAAGGAACCTGACGCTGCCGACGTGGGGGAAAGCAAACACGCCACGTCGCTGTCCTTCATCAATCATGATCAGAGAGAGCTGGAGTTTTTGGGGGGTTTTGTTGGAGATGGGTGGGTCCCAATGTGTCCTCTTACGTCCGATAACAAATGGGACTTTGAGGCAGACAAACAGGTGAAAGAGAAAGCTTGTTAGTAGCCAGTCTGGGGGGTGAGACGGTTCGCCGTAGTTCAAGTCAGGACACTCCATCCAACAGCTGGCTCTATGGGAGCTCTTGTGCAATTAACAACAGTAGCAGCAGCAGCAGCAGCAGAGGAACTGGAGGGGGGAAGCCTCTCCTCCACGTCCTCCAATGGGAAAACGCCTTGGCCCATTATATGACACGTCTGAACGGCTTCTCAGGCTGTCAGGATGTGTTGGATGGAGACAGAGAGAGATAAGATTCCACAACACAGCCCATAAAGGGTGACTTTACACATAGCTGCGCATCACGGTTGAGCACCGGAAATGTCTCACAATGCTGCGATGATGCTTTGGGGGCTTGTAGATCAGCTATTGTCTGTGAGCAACACGGCACACGGCCGTCAAGTATTACTCTGGTTTACGTTAAGACAACAGTGAAAGCACAGGAAAGTTAACACAGTGATGGCGAACGAAATCCTACACTATCTTGATTCTTTTTTTCCCTTTCTTGCACAGCTTAACACCGATAAGTGCACGATGTTAACCAGTTGCATGTCCAGAAACAATGCCGACTATAAAAGTGCGTGAGGTTCTTATCTTATAGCGGAGCTGTGCAGCGCGGCGAGAACAGCTGAAAGCCATCTGCTGCAGAGGAAGGGAACGCGCTGCCTTAACAAGTAGGCAAACTGTCAGGGAGGATTAATGCTCTACCTTAAACCTGAGTTAATAATAAATGGGCTGTTTACTTGTTCAAGGGGGAGGCCATAGATAACAGCAGTCCAAGCCCCTCCCCTTACTGCCAAAAAGATAAATTCTGGTTAAGTGGGGACCTGCCTGCATTGTGGCCTCCGGTTCCCCGATCATTATGAACAAAACAAGAGTTTTAGTCTCACTTACTAATAGGGAAAAAGGTCAGATTGCAGGCACATACGTATATGTACAGTACAGTACAGAACATATTGGAGTGTTGAGGTAGTGTGATGTTCTGCTGACTGTCAGTGTGATCCCCCAGGCTGGACCACAATGTGTCAACTCTTCACGCAAAGAGCCTCCCTTTGCACTTTCCTGTATTCACTGTCTCCACCAGGCCGAAGGCATAGGGAGAGGAGGATGTTTTACACCCCGTCCCGTGTGTGTGTGTGTGTGTGTGTGTGTGTGTGTGTGTGTGTGTGTGTGTGTGTGTGTGTGTGTGTGTGTGTGTGTGTGTGTGTGTCCAACCCTCCGTCCGTCCATCTGTTAATTAAAGGAGAATTTCACCCCAAAAGTTTTTTTTTTTAATCTTTATTTGCAGTTATTATTTTTTAGAAAAAAGTGGTCCAGGTGTTGTTTTGTGAAAACACTCCTTAATGGTTGTCTCCCCTATCCCAAAATAGGCTTATAATGGGGCTAATGGGTCAAATGCAAGTTCACCTATATACATTGCTCCAAAATGCAATTTCTGCTATATATTGTCCCCCCCCCCCCCCACTCACACTTTCACTTTCACTGTTGGTACAGCGGTGATTCAGCTCAAAGGGTCTCAAAAGGTGGGGGCGTGGCACATTGTTTATGGCTGAACCACTGCTTTCACAAAACAAAACCTGGGCCACTTTTTTCTAAAAAAAAAAACTGCAAATAAAGATAAAAAAAAAAACTTTTGGGGTGAAATTCTCCTTTAACAGCTAATCTCCGGCACTGTTAATCTGATCGCTGCCAAACTTTGCACACACACTCACTGGTTGCCAATGATGAACCTCTGCCCCACATGTTCTAAAACAGCCCATTAGAGCGCCACCATGCGGCAGCGTTTCACATTTTTACGTATCAAAGCACCAATCTGCATGGAACGTTGCGAACGATGTGCTCAAGGCAGCTTTGTCTCATATTTCATATTCCATTCTAATTGGCTAGAATTGGCCTTAAATTAGCCTTCATTGGCCTTATGTATCTTTACTAAGGGAAAATAATATCCCACTCCTTTGACACTGGCCTGTCACAGCGCCACCAACAGGTGGAGTTTTTCAAAATACATTAATAACAATAACAATCTATGGAATTGGTCTCAAATTATCCAATTGTCATCAAAGGCATGAGAGGAATTAGCACCCTTTTCACACTGGTCTATAGCGCCACCAGGAGTCAGCCTGACCTGGTGGAGACGTGAGCCCAGAAGGGCACTTTTTGTAGTTTATTTTATGGATGCACGAAAGGGAAATAGATGACCAAAAAACGAATGCCGAACATAGGAATATGATTAATATATTTTTCTCCCTAACCATTCCTGCCATGGCTGCACCTTAAAAAATATTACTATTATTGGTCCACTATACTATTATTGGTCCATAAAACATTCATTCAGCACTTTTGAATGCATGAATTGCATACGCTATTCAGTGCCAATTTGGGCCAAAACTGAATAGACAGAGAATCCACTTTAAATAAATAAATTAATTAATTGATTTAATTTCCTCAATTGGCTTCACTCAGGACAATGGTCTTGGAATTGACCACCACCAGACAGACCACCAAGCTCTGCGGATCTGCACTCGCCCCAGACCTGCGAAGGAGGACTTCTCGGTGCTATGGGAGAAAAGCCGAAGGCGGCTTCAAAACCCGGCGACATGCATCACCTTCTGAGCTGCTGATGCATGCAAGAAATGGAAGGAAAAGAAACCCCTGAGAAGGAAGTCAAAGAATATGTCTTCCCCTCTCTCTCTCTCTCTCTCTCTCTCTCTCTCTATCCCTCACTCCTAGAGGGCTGTATTAGCCCACGGTGGGGATTTAACTAATGAGCCTAGCCGCTCTCCACCGGGGGCATCCCAAGACAGCCTTTTCTCCTGCAATTGGTTCCAATGGGTTTAAACACACTGGTCGCTGCGAAGCTACTATCTGTCCGGCAGATTATAAGGTAATAAAAATGGCAGAGGAAGAGATGCAGCGCTCGGATAGCACTCCACATTATTTGCCGTTATGGTGATTGCTGAGCAGACACGCGGCCAAGCGAACGCCAGCCAAATAAATGACTGCAGCGAGTTGATAAATTTGATCATTGGCACGATTTCTGCAGCACATACTGAACTGAAGGTGTGTCTGGTTGAGATTTTTTCTCCCCCCCCCCCCCAACCAATTATGCTTTGAATAAACAACATTAATGTACCAGATGATTACTGTGTCATGGATACTGTGCGAGGCATGATGCATGTCAGACCCTGAACCAATACATCACCAATTCAATATTTCCACAAACCGCATCCTGCTGAGGGCATCCAATCTCAGTTTAATTTATTCCTACGCTCTGCGGTTGTCACCTTACGCAACAGTCAAAGTCATTACCACCATTACAGATTACTTGGAAAAACATATTGGGGCTGTAAACATGGTATTAGGGCTGTAACGAGACATTTTAAAGCGGCAGGGAAATGGAAGTGGTGGGCATTCTATTGTGATTCCCACCTGAAATACTGGCTGTGAAGTTTCTGGATCAATCAGAGCGCCACAACCCTTCAGGCTATGGGACGAAGACGCACTGGGTGTTGGTTTACAAGAAGACGGTCGGAGGTCTTTAATAGTTTACTTCTATGTGACTCTATTGCAAACCTGTAATGTTTTCAGATACTGGACTGTTTATATAAAATTACACCAATATGAACATTTCCACATTTTTTTTTAGCATTCATTGTTATATATGACCAATGACCATATGACCACAAAGAAATCATTTCACTGTGATGCGATATGCATCACAATACATGTTTGAAAATGGCCGATATTGGTTCATTTTTCACTGCACTACACTACGATATGATACAGTTCAAATCGATACAGTAAATATGTAGCTGTGTGAAAAGTGTGGATTGTGCATTTTTAGAGAAACTTATTAAAGGAATGTATTATTATGGATACAAATAAGTTAACACAGTAGCTGGTCCATTTGTATGTTTTTTTACCGGGTAGACTGGATTCAGAACCAGCTGTAGCTCAACCTCTGTCCAGACACAAAATTGTCTGTTTTTTGTTTGTTTGTTTGTTTGTTTTTATATGAGAGTCTCTGTAACTCTTGCAGAGTTCTAGCATAGCCAGCCTACTGGTATACACATTTACATATCACATTCATTCTCAGCTGGAAGCCAGCCTATTGGCTCTGCATTGCTGCGTGAACACACTGAGGTTTTTTTCCACTGTTAACAGTTAGTCATGCTGAAAAGTCCTATGATTATTTACACATTGAACTGTGTTGTGTGGATAAAACTGTGCTCACTCACTATGGCTTTTGTGTAAGTAACGCAGATAATCAACCACATACTGTATGCCGTGGAGCAAGGAACTGGAGTTCATTAACATGATCTTTGCCACATTCGGCTGGGCACAACTTTCCTTCCCACCCATTTTTGCAATTGATATATACAGTATACAGTATATA
Source organism: Benthosema pterotum (assembly GCA_039105355.1). Lineage (NCBI taxonomy): Eukaryota > Metazoa > Chordata > Actinopteri > Myctophiformes > Myctophidae > Benthosema > Benthosema pterotum. The sequence continues at coordinate 39,110,375 of CM076969.1, forward strand.
TACCTGCAAAGGTCTACAGAGATGGAAGCCAGGTTTCGACTCTTTTTTTGTTTTTTACAGTATATAATCCACTCTTTGGAATCTTATAAAATCCACCATGGTGACCGCGCAATATAAACAATATTGCGCGGAAATCTCTTCTTCTACATTGGAATCAGGCAAATTTCACTGGCACTTGTGCAGCACTGGCCCCTCTGGTGAGGGTTGTATTAATGTAGATACAATAATTACATACAATGATTCAACTATAGAGCGTCGCAGTCCCGCTCCTGACAAGAGGCCAGGAAAAGAATTTCCTGTACATTTTCCCCATAAAATGTTCAAAAAGTATTTATTTTAAAACGTTTACGCTGCAGGCAAAGCCAACACGGCTCATGACAACACCAATGACAACAAACACAATGTTTTGGGAAGATCATTAATTAGAATTCCCATCGATGATGTTGGTTTTTGGAACTGTCCATCCATAGCCTTCCTCAAAGACACAAGCCTCGTAGAATGCAAGAAGGATTTATTGATTTTTAAAAGAAAATCCAATGCCCACAGGATTCTGTCTCACCAAGGAAACACCAGTTATATAAAAGAGCAGGCCAGGGCCGTTTCTCAATAATGCATACTTTTCACTACTTGTGTCCTTGCAAACTTGTAAAATGTCACCCTATCGCATCATTAACTTGTAGAGCGGCACTGAACATTTTTACAGGCGACAAGCTGAGATGGTGACGTCATCAAGGATGCTGCTGGTCTGTCAGTAGGAGCAAAATCCCATCCTCAAAAGATAAACTTGTCTGAACTTCCAAAGACGTGATTCTGAACGTCTCAAAGTTCGGATGAACAAGTTTCCAAGGGTCACAAAGAATGTGGTGACTATATGCCAGATCTTTTTAGTCTGAATCCGATATTTTGGAGAGTCCTACATCACCAACACTGATCAAAAGCTTACAAATACATGTTAAATTTCCTTCTTGGTGCAGCGTCTCATTTGGAGCGCCTAGGCGGGGATATTGCCTTAGAGGAGAGCAGTTGGGAGTACAGAAACTCATTCACACCAGTACTGCTTGGGTTATTTAAAATGTGAACTATGCTCTGTCTGTGCGCAATGCAATGTCAGGAGTTACAAAGGAGCAGTATTTAAGGCCTAAGAACTAAAGGTCTTCACAGCTCCCAAAAAATGGTCCCAAAATCTGAAACTAATTGCATATATTATCAATTCCGACTAAAATATATTCAAATAGTTCAACTGAAACCTGCTTTTTTTACTGATGTCTCCACAAGCGCTGATGTAACATCTTAATTTGTAACAGCTTAATTTCCACTTTATTCATTCCCTCAGGGATGAATAAACTACCTACATACCTACCTACCTACAGTATCTAGCTCAAGGTACACTGGCATCGTAAAGCCACTGAAGACTTAACTGGAGACCTCCTGAAATAAGCTTGTGAGATTGGTTAAAACGTGCACCCTAGGTCTCCCTTTAGCTCAGACAACTTCATGATGCTAGGATGGCTCAATATCAAAGCTCTCAATAAGACACCATGAGATAGGGAGCAGCCCCCTATCTTGAGATCTTAAGAGCTTGGCATCTCCCCAACTTCAATTATCTTAAAGACTGGGTAAGTTCCCTGCTGGTCACATGTAAGTGTTTCCCACAATTAAGCCTTTTCCACGAAATAGAGATATGATACAGTGTTTGAGGCCACTGTACTGGATTCAATTTATTGAGTTTCAAAGTATTTCAGAATTTAAGCATTTCCATAAAAAATAATTATATTTTTAAGACACAGACACAAGTATCCACAAGCGACATGGAAAAAAACGTATAGCTTATGATTGCTGTTTGTGATGTTTTTGGTTTTAAGATCAATCAATCAGTGGAATGCCTTACCAAAAGCCCTAAATGTTTTTAACTTCCCCACTAAGGTTTAAAACTGACCTAAAAACATGGCTCCATGTTTAAATTGAACTTTAAATTGGACAAATTAACTCCCCGGGCCTGTAAACAGATCTCCCTGTGAATGAGCTGGAACCAGGCCCCCACGCTTCCTCAGATGTCACTATCATTGATTTAGTCTGTATATTGTTTTTTTTACATTGTTGTGTTGTCTTTTTGTGTGTCATCCATTTTGCCTATTTTAAGAGTTGTACTGCCTATACCTTAAATTGTCAATACAACTTACAATTTAGGAATTTAGCAGTGATTGTTAGTGAGCCAGAATAACACAAGGTAATAAATGAAATACTGTACATTGAAATAGTCATCAAGAATCATAAGCAAGGTAAGAACCTAAGATCTGTCTAACAGTAGATTATCTGTACAGCAGTTATCTGTATATAGACCTAGTATATGCCCGAGCTACATAAAAGATTAAATTATAAATCTAAATGACATAAGTTTATCCTATGCATATACCTGTAAGGTCGCCATGGCTAGTGCAAGTGTTATGGCAAGTGCTACGGGCAAAAATGGACTCTGAAGAGGTGAGTTTTCAGAATACATCAGTAAAACTGGGAGTGAGTCTGTAGTTCTGGTTGTAATGGATGGAGAATGCGGAGCATTGTCCTGGCTTTTTTTTTCGTGTGTGTGAATGTTCTGGCAGCCTCGGAGCAAGGCAGGTTGTAGGGTCCAACCAGACTTTGAAGATACAGGGGTGCCATGCCTTTGGTTGCTTTGAAGGCTAGCATCAGAGTTAGTATACTCTGTGCTGGCAGCAACTGGGAGCAGAGAGAGGGCATGTGGGAATTATGGCTGGTTGCAGACCAAGCGGCGATATGGATCAACTGGAGAAGCTTACTGTAAGTGTGGATGCTGGTGATGATAATAATAGTAATAATAATAATAATAATAATAATAACAAATGAAGATAATGATGGGGCTTTTGGGTGCGTGTTAGCGACGTTGATATTTGCTGATGTACATGATTGTCGGACTTTCAGCCCAGCTGCTACACTATACACTGAATATCTATTGAACCAAGAAACTATTTAGTTTACTTCATATCCACACACATGGGTAACCCACTGATTGCATAAGAACAATAAACATTTCAACATCCCACAGATGAAATCCAAGATTTTCCAAACATACATTTTGGCAAAGATCCATTCATTCGCGAAGGATATCTTTCATCCTTTTGTCCAAAGATGCAAACAAAGCCTGCTGTAATCCTGACTCAAATGTGTGTGTGTGTGTGTGTGTGTGTGTGTGTGTGTGTGTGTGTGTGTGTGTGTGTGTGTGTGTGTGTGTGTGTGTGTGTGTGTGTGTGTGTGTGTGTGTGTGTGTGTGCGTGTGTGTGTGCGTGCGTGTGTACACTGCACATGCTCACACACATGCGTGTGTGCGTGCGTGTGTGTAGGAATACTATTCATTCTGTAACATATACTGTACAGCTGACAGAGAGACTACAACATAGGACTAGGCCTGGTGTTATGTTCACATTCACAAGTCCACTTTTTTCACAAGTCCACTAGCAGAATATGGGTGTGGCACATCTTGACATTATACGAAGTTTAACCTTACAACTTGACTGGATCAACAGTAAGGGAGGCTAGTGACACAATTTATGTAAAAATCAAGCACCTGGTGTCCTGGCCTATCCTGGGTTCCAGTCAGATTCTCTGCGTGACTTGAAAAGTCACTTCAAATCAGTCTGGTAGTAGGAGAGAGCCTGCTTGACTTGCATTTCCCTGACGTCACCCGTTACGTAGCCACACTATTTCTGATTGGATGGTGTTCAAACGAACATGAACTAGTGTTTTTTCCTCAAACAAACCACAGACCAACCAGAATCCTTTCGACCTTCACATGCCTCACATGCCTGGCCAGACTGATTCGCGAGTTGACTTTTCAGGTGTGTGGAACACAGCAAGTCAGGCTGGAAGCCAGGCTAATGTCCATAGTGCACTGCTACTTGTGAGTGTTCAAATCCTGGCAAATTGGCCATCTCTCTACACACTCAAAACTGAAAAATATTCAAAAAATGGACCTGATTAGTGTGTCACTGGAACAAATGCTCTTGTAAATGTGTTACCCACAGGACTTTGCAGAGCTCTTGTCATCAAAGGACAAGCGTGGTTCAAATTATCCACATCCAAATAGTAACGTAGGTGCGGCCTCATGCAAAGAAGGGCCGTTCGATAGCAACTGCCTTGTTTTCTTGACAACCATTCATAAACAAACCCCACGAACGTTGACGCAGTCATCGCGAGGAGCCCCGGCCGCTCTGAGTTACTCAATTTCACCGAGGTGCCACGGCTGAGCTCGCTTTGCTCTCGCCGCCAGACTGAAGTATTTAGACTGTCTCCTCTGCAAAACTAGAAACAAGGGAGTATAATCCCTTTTCTCAAAACTGGGATCATTTTCCTGCACAGAACCAGGAGGGGGGCGCCTCCTCCTCACTCTCTCCACAGCCTCCCTTCCTTCCTCCGTATTATGCATCCGAGGAGGGACGCTCATTTGCAAAACTGAAACGAAGGCGTGAATATCACCCTCAACGGCTAATTCTCAAAGGGTCTCTGTGGTGGTATAAATCATTAAGACAGATGCTCCTCTGAGATGGCTACGGTGGTCATATACGCCCTGCACCAAAATGCATTTGATTTCATTTGCTTTGCACTCGGTCTTTGAGAAAAAAAATGCGTAATATGGTAACAAGCCAGGAGATGTAAAATTTAACCCCTTGTTGAGATCATACATACGATGTATGTGCAGTGTTTTCCACCTATATCAGCCACTGTAACAGTCGCACTATTATGGTTTAGTAGGCGTGTAACGATACATTTAACAGCAAATTGATACCTATCACAATATACTTTGATTTTTTTTTTCAATACGATATTTCAATACAGTTACTATATTATAACACCCCTAGAGTTATAGGTTCCGTCTAGAGACATCAGGCATCATCAAGAAATACATTTAACAAATGACACAAAAGTCGGTGAAAAACCTATGACTGGCGAACAAACCGAGGTAATGTGGTGTAATGTGTTGTATAGGTAAGCCTCCCATCCCACAGTAAGATGGGGGGGTGCTGTGCAGTATATACTATAGGATCCCCCATTGTGAAGGGAACTATTGTTTCACTGCTAATCCTGGCTCAGCTTCTCCACCAACCAGCTGAAGGATTTCAATGCACCAGGCGAGTTTTTTTTTTATTTCTCTCTCTCTCTCTCTCTCTCTCTCTCTCTCTCTCTCTCTCTCTCTCTCTCTCTCTCTCTCTCTCTCTCTCTCTCTCTCTCTCTCTCTCTCTCTCTCTCTCTCTGCTGCACTTTTGGGGGCTGTGTTGTTTACTCCTCCTTTTTGCAAATAATATCAACAAGAATCAAGAAACAGGTCCTCTCCAACGATTGAAAAATATGATCCGCGGCTGTCACAATGTGCATTGTGACTTGCCAATTAAGTTTTTCCTCGCCCTCCTTTGGGCAGGCTCTTGTCGTCTTGCCAGGAGATGCGTGGCGGTGGCAGTGATTTGACTCTGGTGTCGAAGAGCACATCAAAGACAGCGGGTGGGTGGGGGGAGGGGGGGCTACGAGAGGCCTGCTCTACCTTTGAACATAGAATAGGATTGGAGGCAGCGGCGCCAGCTCTCTGCAGGCTAGGCTCAGTGCTGATCAGAGGCTGCCCAGCGCAGCAGCAGCAGCAGCAGCGGCGGCAGCAGCAGCAGCAGGCAGACACGGGCATAAACACTCGTACCACAGTCGATTTCAAAGGGCCCCCTCCGTTCTACCCAACACTGATAGCCTGCACAGACGTGCACATGAGGGAGACCGTGACTGGATACAGGCATGCACTGATTCAACCGTCTCTTCTTGCATATACTAATATACTGTATAAATACCAACTGTGTATTGTATATATATATATATATATATATATATATATATATATATATATATATATATATATATATATATATATATATATATATATATATATATATATATATATATATATATTAGGGGTGTTGAATGATTAAAAATTTTAATCAAATTAATCACACCTTCAAAATTAATTTAATCATGATTAATCACCATTCGGACTATTTCGGACAATATGCCATGTTTCCCTGTGTATTGTTGCGGAAATGGAAAGACAGCAGGGCTATTCAACTAAATTGTTCAGGAGTCCGCATTGCCAAAAACCCAAGGGGCCCGGGGGCCAGACTGCCACAGAGACTACTCTCTACCATGACACATGTGTACACACATAGCCACATTTTTTAAAGTATTTCACTTTTAAAATGCTCCATTTATAAGAAAAGTGCAATGTGCATCTGGTCTTTCTAACATGCATCATATTTGAACCAAATCAAAATACACGTTTATAGTGCAGCTTATGAAAAGGTTGTTCATATCTGCACAACAGCAGCAAATCACAACATCTAAGGCACACTTATTGTGCTCTCTCTTTAATTCTCAAAAGGCTTCCAACAGGGGACAGGACTAGCCTACATACAGGCAACTAATGACAGTGATGGCACATCTTTGACTGGCCAGTGGCCATACAATAGGGCCCACCACGTTCATTTCATCAAGACAGACAAATACAAATATTCACTAATGCAACGCCAAAAGCAGAAAATCATAGTAGAGGTAAACAGGGAAAGAAATAGAAATCTACCTCCTGCAGCCAGAATGCACTCGACTCTTCATCATCTCTGGGTGTTTTTTTCTTCTTGACAATAATCCATGCAACAGTGGCGTCTCTTACCATCGGATTATTTTGCGACAGCATTGACTTGGTTACAGAGCAAATACGTCTGCCTGCGCTCCCTATGGAGTTTCAATTTAGCCATTATTTCTCGGTCCACTCGTTATTAAACTGGCGATTTTCTGAATCAACTTTTCTTCTCAGTTTCGATGGCGACGCGGCTAAACAAACACACCATTCATTCATTCGTTCATTCATTCATTCATTCATTCATTCACACCACAATAGTTGGGAGTGATCCGAAAGAGCTCCGGTTTGTTTACATCTCACTTCACGTGGAGGAAGTAGACCTCCTCTGGAAGGGAAGTGGAAGGGACCATAGAGACTAGTGACAGACTAGCGACATTGAGGGGTCACAGAACAGAGCGTGCGCTGCTATTCAGTTAGCTGTACTCATGCTCAGTGGAAATGAAGAGCAGCCGCCATTAGACCATTCCATGGAAGTGAACGGAGATGTCAGGCCACCAGTTTAGTAGCCCTGATATACTCGCTCGAGCCCATAGACTCCAATGCATTCCGCAACTTTGTCCCTATTTGTTGTCCCCCTTTAATAGAGTCGCCAGCGAGTGGAATCACATCCGAGACAGAGCGTGCGCACGCACGAGCGTGCGCGCGCGTGCGCACGCGTGTGCATGTGCGTTAATTGCGTTAAAAAATTTGACGCAAATAACGTAGAAATTTAATCAACGCCGTTAACGCGTTAAAAATCAACACCATTAATATATATATATATCCACCGGTATATACAGCATACACACACATATACCACACACATTCTGTGCAACGGCTGTGCACAGAACGTGAAGGATCCATCTTGCTGAACCCACAGCTTTGTTCAATTTTTGTACGTTTTGGAGGGGCGCTAGCTATTCCCACTCAAAAAACGATTGCCAATCTTAGCCCGATTGCCTTCCAAAGTTTGCACGATTGTTCTGTTTTGAACAAGATGACTTAACTCTTGAACACAGCGTGTGATTTCCATTTAATCTTTTGCACGGACATTCTAACTAGACATGGCATTTTTGCGGGGCACAAATCAAATGATTTTTTTGATTTGAGCATCACCAGGAGGTACATTAAAAAAGGTTTTGGAGAAAAAAAGTTGACATTACTCCTACACATTTCATCCAAAGTAATTTACCTCTGCTCTGAAGGGCACTCTTTAGGGTTGGATAGGATACTGGTATCGGCAATACCCTACTCACTACGGGTGTAACGATACATTTTAACAGTGATTCGATACGTATCACATGGTTAACAATACGATATATGGACGATATTGGGTCATTCTAGCGATCCGATCCAATGATCTGAAATCGATATAGTAACTATACAAATACAAAATACATTGACATTGTCCTAAGAAAACAAAGCCCGGCGACATCATATGTGTTTGAAACTCGGATCTGGATGTAAACAATCCCAGGCACCCTGATTTAATGGGCGCTAATGGTTCTGGGTGCTTAACATGTTAACAACACTGCAGCAAATTGTACCTGTGCCAGGCTGCCAGGCATGGTGAGATATATACTGTAGTAGGTACAGTTATTTTGCCTAAACCCTTTGATGTTAAGGCCAGCGATGATAGGATCAAGTGCACATCAATGGGAAAAACATATACAGGTCTAAATTCTGCTTTTCTGGACGAACACAAAACATCTTCTTAGATCTCCCTACATCTTCTCTTCTGACTCCTCAGCTGTGCTTCTGTCTATGTCATCACTAGAGAACATTCACGTCACCCACAGCTGTCCATCAAAACACCAGTCAAACAAAGGTGTGGAGCTTCAGAAACAAACAAATTCTATCATAAGCTTTAGTCTCTCTCTCTCTCTCTCTCTCTCTCTCTCTCTCTGTCTGTCTGTCTGTCTGTCTGTCTGTCTGTCTGTCTGTCTGTCTGTCTGTCTGTCTGTCTGTCTGTCTGTCTGTCTGTCTGTCTGTCTGTCTGTCTGTCTGTCTGTCTGTCTCTCTCGCGCGCTCTCTCGCTCGCTCTCTCTCAAAAAAAAGGCAATCATTTCGATGTAGAATGATTTTTTTAATCATCTGGCAAATTATCTTGCAAAAAAAATGTGTGGGTGAAACTGTTTATTAGCTCAGACGATTATCAGGTTAAACAGAGAGAAAAAGCATGAGCTGGCACTTTGCTGGCTGCATAATCTCTCCCCCCACATCTGTGTGTAACAAATTTCATGTAGACTCCCTTGCTTACAATAAAAAGGGCCATATTCTGGCAGTAGCCTGCCAATTAAATAGATAATTATGCAAATGTAGCCTTTACTGAGTCAGCGTGTGGGCAGCAATAGCCAGTTGCTTCCTACGAGGCAACCAGTGTACACTCAAGCATGTGCGTGCACGTGCGACATGCGCAGGCACGCGCACGCACACGCACACACACACACACACACACACACACACACACACACACACACACACACACACACACACACACACACACACACACACACACACACACACACACACACACACACACACACACACACACACACACACACACACACACACAGATCCATCTTGAGCACATGAATATAGAGGTACTGTGTAATGGTTTCTGTGATTTTGCGACAAAATCTGGATGAGTAGTATGAAAAAAATGTGTTTTACGAATATCGGACTCCTGGTGATACTATAGAAAGGTGAAGTGAAACATACAGGTCAAAGGATGGTCCTTGTCCTCTGAGGAGTCTGCATGCAACGCTTCATGCAGATCGGTGCGTTTATAGGTAAAAAGGCCATTCAGAAAATGTGGGGCAGAGGTTCATCAGTTAGCAAGGAATATCACCTCTAATACCATATTCATGTTATGTGGAGTATAGACAGATTGAAGAGGTCTATTGCCCATCAGTCGGCTTTCAGGCTCATTAATCGGGTTTTGCGGCAGAACTAGTCTGAGCGCTGGACACTGCCTTTACTCTGTTTCTATGCAGTATGCATGTATTTGATTTTCTTTTCTGTTTTGTGTTATGTCAAATGTGTGTGTCTTTTCCACTCCCTCCACTAGCTCGCGGTTGCTGCACGCACCAGGAGTGTGAGAGTTCAAAACTCTCACGCTTGCATCCAAAGCAACCAAAGGAATGTCACCTACAAGCCCTCTTGTGCACTCCAATCAGCCGACACAGGGAAGCTGGCTGTACCCTCCGTTAAAAACACATGCCCAACACTCTACTCGCCCCAAACTCTTCTCCCTACTGGCCCCAAAGCTATGGAATGCACTTCCCACTGCAATGAGAATGACAGACTCATTACCTATCCAGTGCTATGGGCTGAGACTCCATCTCAGCCCATAGCACTTGCAGTAGCAACCTCGGTATTTTAGAGAGCAAAGTATTACATTAAATTACGTTGATAAAGTATCTTATCATATAATACTGTATGTAAAAGTCCCTATTATGGACTCGACAAGAAAATGTTTATCAGCTGTATAGCCATAATTATCAATCCCCAAAAATGCTGTAAAAATAATTAGATGGAGCAGGAAAAGAATGGTGGCAAGAAAACAGAATGGAAAGTGGACGTGTCACCCTTATTTTAGAAGGAGCAGCAGTATGATAGTATTGGACGTGATCATTGTTTTTTTTTTTTTTTTTTTTTTAAGGAGCCTGCCAGAGTGAGGGATTCCAGAAGCCATTCAATATGCACACCACAACAACATGCTAATGGGAAAGACAAAGCATACTTCTGACAGGATTTCAATACAGGCAGCAGTTAAAAGAGAGGAAAAGAGAGAGGGGTTGGGGTTGTACGCAAAGGAAACCAAATGGTTCCAATCGTACACTCTTTTAAAGAGATATTTTAACGAATTTTCACACAGTTTTTAAGTTACTCCATTCAGTAATTTAATATTTCATTCATGCACATAAACCGTCTGGAGTGTTCACGTGAGCCTGAGTAGAGCATGAAATGACCAAAAGTTGTTTTGGAAGTAAAATGTCCCTTTAAGTCCAATTACTTTTACACTGCTGATTTCAACAGTGTGCTCTAATTCAACAGTGTGCTAATCCCACCTGTCTGTCTATGCACTGGGTAGACACGCGGCTGGGGGGTGGGGGGGGTATACGAGAGCAAAGCATCCCACCACAGGAAGTTCAATATCTGCATCTGCTTGACCACATCTCTGGCCCTCGGTGGGGCAGCAGAGCCACTGTGGCAAGCAGCTGCAGCTGCAGCAGCTCAGCAAGGCTGGGGGAGGGAGGTAGGATTAGACCAGACTCTCCAAGGCAAGACTTCATACAGTATAACCCTGCAACTGAAACATTCATGAGGTGCCAGCATGGAGGCAAAACAGACAGAGGCCAGTCAGTCTCTCTGGTCCATGGGCAGAGAGAGAGAGACCCCCTCCGTCTGGACGCGGACCCCACACTGCTCCTTAACCGGGTTGAGTGTGACCAACCCCGTCTCACCTCATCCCATCAGCCACAGGCTGTGTGTGTGTGTGTGTGTGTGTGTGGGGGGGGGGGGGGGGGGGGGGGGGGTGGGTGGGTCCACAAAGCCACTATAGGGGGTGTGGAGTCGAACCGAAGGCTTCTCCTGGGAGAGACTCAGAAGCCGTGCTGAGGTGCTCTCTAAGCTGAGCGAGGGAACCTCTGGAGGAGCAGGCAGGAGCTGGGGCAGGTTTTTCCCTCTCTCTCTCTCTCTCTCTCTCTCTAACTTTTTTCTCGCCACGTGGTGTATTTGTTCCTCTGTGACTTAACAGAGGGCTGCTTGTGCCTGCGGAAAAGTCACGGCTAAGGCTGACATGTTTGGATTGGAGCGCAGTCAGGCCTGTCCGCCGCTAGCGGTCGGCGGAGCGACGACGGAGGCCTGTTACGGAGCTACAACACCAACGACGGAGGAAACGGCTCTGACTTGTAGAGAGCGAGATGTTTTTTTCCGACGGTAACTGTAAGCGGCTCATGGACTCTTGTTAGTATAAGGGTAAGGTCACACACACACACACTTTCAGGAACTTGGCGACGCTAATCATCAATGACCTCAAAAATCACAACCTTTCTCAGCTCTCTGTACCTCGTATAAATCTATTTTTTTTATTCGTTCGCAACTCATTTTCCGAAAAAGTTCTGCCTCCATGACATAACGAAGCATGGAGGCTCATATATAACACTGTAACACCTTGCAGAATCTCCACCATTCTCATTCATTCCAATTAGTTGCATATACCAACACTTGGTAGATAGACATGCCAGGTGTGTGACATCATATAGGCTATATACTGTATATACAGTCATTTTAAGTCAGGCAGAACAGAAGACTGCTTAAGTGTTTAACCCCATCCCATCCCAGTAGCCTGTCTGGAATCCTGCTCTGTGTCATCCTCTGTTCCAGTATTATTCCCATCACCATGCTATTAAAAATGGAAACGCCGTGCAGCGCTTCTTTCAGAAAAGACACGTCTGGACTCCATGTCTGCTGAAAACACAGACCTAAACAAAGAGAAGTGGAGTAGACATCACATCATAGCGCCGAGTCCAGCTGTTGAAAGCACTCAAAATCTAAAGCAGACTGGATTGTTATTTGTTAACAGGAAGTATGCTGGGGTTCAGATTGTGGGAAACCGCCTGGGCAGACACGGCTGAGTTCTCTGAATTCTCCACTGATACAACTTGCACCATGATCATGCAGGCAAATGAAACAGGAAAAAAAACTTTTATGCAAGTTACTTGATGTTTTTTTTTCCTCTCCCAGCAGCAGTTGTTTCTTTTGGTTCACAGATAATGCCTACAAGACAAGGAGGAACTGAGTGGATGTGTTTTTGCACAAGCACCAGATCAGGCACTAGGTTTGAATTAATTCTAAGGAGCAAGCATTTGGAGAAGTGATTAGGGAGTTTAGCGTTTGAGCATTGTGTTCATTCCAGTGAACACATTTTGCAAAAAATATATGCAATGTTAATTATTATAAAGATTATTATTATTTTATTATTTGTCTCCATGGACATAGAAGCCTACTACATGAGTTGATGGTTAATCAGAAAAAAAAAAAAAAAAAACATTACCTATTATTTTTAAATATGCCTTTCATTGTTTTTTTGTAAAGGCCATGAGTTAGTTGTTGCTATTCATGGAATTTGAAAACATATATTTAATTTTCACTGACATTGAATAGTGAGCTATTTTTGTAAGCATGCATCCATGCCAATGGCTTGGTATTATGAAAAAGTACAGTTCAGGGTTGGGTGTACTGTACGTGGGTTAGATTGTTTGTGTGTGTGTGCATGTGCGTGCTAGCGTGCGCAAGTGTGTGTGCGTGCTAGCATACGCATGTGTGTGTGCGCGCGCGTACGCATGTGTGTGTGCGCGCGCGTGCATGCGTGTGTGCGCGTGGCTGGCATACATTTTTCAAGTGTTCAAAACAGTCTGTGAAATAACACTCACAGAACAGTAATAGAATGCTAATATCACAGGTTCAAGGTTGTACACGTAGCCTACATACAAGCAAAATATTGTTTTGTTCAGATTCCAACATCGTGCAGTATAGCTGTGCGATCTAAGAAAAACATGAAACAGTCCCTTCTATACTGTGGGAGCCAGAATGAACCCAGCGTTGTGCACAATGGGAGCCATTTTAATTCCACTGGATTCAGTCAACGGCGGTAGCATTAGTAATAGGTTTGTAAATGTCTCAGTTTATTTTGTTACGTTACGGAGTGAAAAGACTGAAATGTTATGAAGGTTTATTAGTGCCATTTCAGTTATTTATATATTGCACACTTTTCTGACTTCATATGATGTAATCTCACAGATTTGGAGATTTGTGCAATTTGCCATTTCGACAAAATTTGTAGTAAAAATGTACGGAGAAAAATCTCACAAACTTCTGACTTTAAAATATCACAGACTTGGAGAATCAGAGGTCTCATTTAATAGTCAGATATTTGGGATTAATGCCACAATTCTGTGATTTTTTTTTTTTTTTTTAATTGTATAGGCTTCACGACGAAGGCCAGTTAGGTATACATTGTCATATTGCTTTGTATGCTCATTTTAAAAGTTGACCCATATGACTAAAGTTAACACAGACTACATCATAGTGTACCATAGCACTCCCACGTAACATGCTACTGCCTCGCCAAATAGCATGCGGGACCTGTCTGCAAGACACAAAAACAATGCAACCACACTCTCCCTATTACCTTTAAGTTGTGACCATGGTGCTCCCCCTTTGACAATCAGAGAGCTACAAACATCAAGTAGGGGATTTGGGGCTGTGGTAATTTAAGCACTATACGCACCCAGAGGCAATCGGCAGTAAGACACCAATTACAGAGTTTTTTAAAGTCTAATTGAAGCCCTTCAGTCTGAATAGGTTATTGCCATTTCTGATGAAACAGGACCGATGGAGACAACACCACACTCTGCCACTGCTGCAGTCCCTGGCTCTCGCTCGCTCTTCAATCGATGTTTGTAGCTATTAGGATGTCTGCTCACAAGCTGGGGCTGAGTATCCTCCCACCCACCCACCCAAACAACCGGCAGCCCGTGGGGTGATATAATCCTTGTTTTGTTGCACTGCCTTATTATGATGCTAGTGGTAAATCTTTGCATTTAACCACAGGCACAGAGAAGCCGCTTGAAGTGAGAGCAACCCTCTGGGAGGGAGTATATCAACTATATCGGGAAATCCTAATCCGCCATCTAAAAAGTCTTTATTATTATACGGCGGCGGAGGAAAACTCAATTTGTTTCAGACGCTATTTAGGTTTGGCCAGACTTAGAATGTTTGGATGATAGAAAACCTCTCATTTGGTAAAATTGTGATGCAAAAGATGCATTATCTATTTGTTAAACGTACTCTTTAAAGTAGCGTTCACTGATTTGGGTGATATGGAAAACCCTTCGCTCCCCCTGGTAACTAGATGTGCACATGCACACACTCTGGTGGGGGGCTCATTGGAGCCTTGGTGTATCTCATTGGACGCAAGGCTTTTCCCTCAAAGCCCCAAACTGAAACTAGGGTTTTTTGACCCCCAACTCCTTATATGGTCAACACACTCTATAGTAGAGGTGATTAGCCAAAAAAGAAGAAACAAACACTATTTCAATTAAGTGAAATCACTTACTATACCTTTAAATGTGTAAATGATGAGGACAGAAGTTAGGAGAAAGGAAGAAAAACTTTAAAGTTATAAAGCAGGTATCAATAATTCATGTTTTTTATGAGAAGGGGAATCACATTTCTCCCAAATCGTAGCGCTGATGATGATGATGAAGATGAACTGGGTTGGCCTTTTTAACTTTGGAGCTGTATCCTGTGGACTCCAGGCGTTCCGATCATCCAGCATCGTCGGGTCACACTAGAAGATTTCCATGACTCTCCAGCACCAAAAACAGCCACCAGACTCTCATTAGCCATCCCATGTTGGAGAACATGAATAATGCAGCGCACACTCAGAACACTGGCCAGCGTCTGTACATTCACCAGTGTTTGATCTTGTCAAGTTTATCTCACATTTCTGCATTTATTCTGTGGCGTTTAACTAACCAAGTTCCCCCCCGAATGCACACAAGGGTGTCACAGGCAGTCACTGCTTGATGGGTATAAATATGGGAGCGTTTGAAGACGAACCCAAAAGACTAATGCCGCTGTAACTCTTGCGACGGGTAAAGGAGCTAATGAGAAGCCAGCCCTGGTCTTTGGCATCATAAACATTCTTACCAAACGTATTCCAAAGCCCTCTGGAAAAGTGTCTTGAGATTTATTTTCTCCCCTCACCCCCCTTATGCACTGTTCTTCATCTCATTACTAGAAGGAGTCAAAAACATCAGCACCGACTTTGAAGATCGCAGCGTGACGACGCGTGTGAAGTACAGTAGCAGAGGTGAAAATGGGCATTAAATACAACACAAAATAGTCCACTCCATCCACTGGGACGGCCAGAAAGAACAATCCATGGCATACGCTTGTTTGTAGAACAAGTGTTATAGGAAAAAAGAATAAATCGATAGGAGAGGTCAGAACATTCAAGGTGAATTCACAAATATTTTATTGTGGCCACTGATATCTTAGCACCCTTTACCCCCACAATCTGCCCTGTTTTAAAAGATACTTCACCCCCAAAATGCATTTGTTTTTCTATCAATTTTTCACCTTGAACATAGAGAGTACATTTTTTTTGTCATATACCATCATGACGAGTGAAAAATCCCAAAACGAATAAAATACCTTGCATTGGGAGAAAATGGTGGGTCCAACATGAACAAAAGCCAAACTATAACATAAATCTATTTTTCAGTGAAAATAGAAAAAGATTTAAAAAGTGAAATAGAAAAGCGAGTGAAAATATGTGTTTTGGAAGTATTACAAGGATTGTCAAGACAACAACAGATTTAATTTTTTACTTTTGCTGTTGTTATTTTCTTCGTTTTGTTCATTCACTGTTAAGAAACGTATAGACAAAACTTTACCTCAAGACTTCACGTGGTGATGAATTGAAAGAAAATATATATATACTGTATATATTGGGGGTGAATCCAAGAATCAAGAATTACAAGATTAACGATAGCCTGACAAAGAAAGAAAGACAAAAAAAATAAAAGAAAAATAATAGTTGCCTGTGAAAGCTAGCTCTGCCTGGTCAAGCACTTCAGGAGGGCCAAAAGCATTTCTCTACCACTGCCACAATCCTTTTTATAAAAGGTTGCGACTGTTTTCTAAAAACATCGCTAACCATTGCTAACGTGGACCTTTTTTAATGGTTGCAACCTTTTTGACAGCTCCCTGACCGTTTTAAAACGGCCACGACTGATTTTTAAAAAAGGTCGGGAGCGGGGCCAGTTTTAGGCTGGTCTTAGAGCCACAACCAGATCAAAGGCAGAATATTCTTCTTCAACATATCCCCTATCGCATACATGTAGTTGCCACTTTAACTTAATGCAACCTGAAGGGTAATATCGGATTCGGAATACTGATATATTTTTTATTTCAGCTGTTACAATTACCAGTATACTGTCACAGTTTGAGCTTGTAGACTACTGTATATGTACACTGTACACACACACACACACACACACACACACACACACACACACACACACACACACACACACACACACACACACACACACACACACACACACACACACACACACACACACACACACACACACACACACACACACACACTTCAGTTTACATCAGTTTGCTGTATAGCTGCCTTCCTCTTCGGAACCTCACTGCCTGAGCAGTGCTCCAAACTGTGACCGAAAATAGTGTGCGAGTGAGAGTTACAGTAACATTTCATGATCGCATTTGTGCGAGAGCATGCTTGCTGATCATTATAGGCTGGTCTCTCCCTGCTGCAGGTTCATCATGGGTGGGCGTTTGGGTGCATATATATTGTATGGTGAAACATTTGTAGACATCCCACTCTTTAGGTTTTAGGTGGGACAAGGATTTGAGAAGCAGGTACGGTATACAAGTAGTAAGACGCGCTTGTGCGTCTCTACTACTTGTATAGGCTACCTACTACTTATGGCAGGGGTTTTCAACAGGTGGTCCGGGGACCACCAGTGGTCCTTGAGAGGGTTCCAGGTGGTTCCCAGCTAAATGATGGAAAGTTGGTTAACCAGATGTAACTCTTGAGAATGTAAAAATGAAACTAAATGGACCCTTGCGGGTCCATTTGGTTTCATTTTCACACTCTCAAGAGTTAAAATATTCATCATCTGACTAGTCTACACTGTTTTGTTTGCAAAATCCAGCTTGGAATTGTCAACAAAAAAAAGAATTCTTTAGTTTTAGGTCTTTCGGGCTAAAATGTCGTCAAATGGTGGTCCGTGGCTAAAATGCTGAATAAATGGTGGTCCCTGGTGTCAAAAAGGTGGAAAACCCCTGACTTATGGTGCAACGTATTTGCCCATATAAGGTGTTCTTTGTCAGAAATGCCCAAATATGAAGTGCCTGGCCTTCATACCCGCCACTCACTGCATTCACAAAGACCTGAATGTTTCCCTGGGTAATTGTATGTGTCAAAGCTAGTGCCTAAACGGTGGCTTAGCAGTGCACTAATTACTTGTGTGCTGACACATGTTTCACTGTCACTCACAGTATGAGTTTGCAGAGCTGAGGGTAAGGGGGTTAAGTAAGCCTATAGTAAAAGCCTGGGAATTGACAATGCCAGTGCAGTAATAATCAAAATGGTAAATATTATTAGAACTAATGGACTCATTAGCTAATGGACTCAATCACTGCAATGCGAGAGTGCAGGTCTAGCCAACACCAATCCTGGACTCCTGATTTGCTGCCCTCCACAGTCTCCATATAATGTCGCTTCAGGATCTTAAAGGGATATTTCACTTTTAAAAAACTATTTGTGATTTGATCATCTACTCAGGTTCATGTGAACACCCCAGACAGTTTATAAGTTACTCCTTTTAGTATTTAGATATTTGTTGGTCATTTGAACTGCCCTACCCCCTTCCTCGCGTATCAGGTTGAAAAATATCAGTTGAAGAAAAAATGATGGATGATTTTAATGAATTTGAATCATGGTTAAAATCAAGTTTTAAGTTATAATGGAATTGCATAGGAAGGGGAGGGGCAGCTACAATGAATATCAAATATCTAAATAATGAATCAAGTAATGTTAAAACTGTCTGGGCTGTTCACAAGAGTGGATGGTATAATGACCAAACGTTTATTTTTAAAGAGAAATATCCCTTTAAGTTGTATCTGCAGTGTTAGCTGCACAGTTGCACCGCAGTTCTGGACTCAACCGTTGACAATGATATGCTATTCTGAAAATATCTTCCATGACACTGTCACACTGAACAGTTATTGTTAAAGTCAGACAAATGCTAAGGACAAATGCCAGGACACAATACATATCCTGCTGAGTTGCCCATCTGAGCTTGCTTATAATTGTGTATTGCCACTTTAAAATAATACCCGTGTGAAGTGAAGTGGTGTTACTGCGTGTGGTGGCCCCTCAATGCTGCAACATTTCACCTAGTCTGAGTATTATTTGAGCTGAGCCTTCATTTTCTGTATTCATACAGTGGCACACTGCTGTTGAATAGTAGCCTATAGACAGAGCTGTGACATTGAGCAGCTAGCGGTGGGCGGATATATGGCAACTGTGTGGAGACAAACACAAGACTCGTCACACTCACACGTCACACATTTGAGTGGTTATTGGTAGACTAACCACTTCTAACTATAGACTATAGAGTACTGGTATGTAGAGAGCATTATCAAAGCAGCAATGTGCAAACCTAACTCATGAGAAGATGTCCTATTAAGAGTCTATGCTACATACTGTGAGAGACCCTTTCCACAATTATAGTGCCATCCGTTCTTTGGTATTAATTAACTTTGCATGTTTGAAATCATCAATCGGTCTTCTAACTGTGTCTTGTTCTTTGTGGAAAGTCAATAGGGTACCAACCACCAGTGCAGTGAAAAGCTTATGAATTAGGGTGACCAGATGTCCCTCTTTGCGAGGAATAGACCCTCATTTCCAAGACTTTTTAGGTGTCCCACAAATTGAAACCACCTGGTCCCACATTGTGACTGGCAGGCATCAGTGTTCAACATGACCTAATATGTGGCTTTCTGTTGTCTCTTTTCCTTCTCTTCCTTCTCGTTTTTAAGTCTGTTAAAATAACCCGATAAGTATTCCCACGCTCACTCCAGAAGGGCCATGCTACATGTACTGTCATATGTATCAAAAATAGTTGATCTACAAGCTCAAGTGGGACGTGTTTTGAGCTAGTAGATCAACTAGTTTTCCTTGAAAACTAAAATTTGAATTAAAATCCTGAATTCTTTTTTTAATATGACATCAAGAGTGTTAATTTGATAAGCCTGTCCCTCAAATGAATAGTTTGGATTTGGTCACCCTAATTTGAATGCTTGAACAATGCAGCTCTGAATCATACCATAAAGACAACATAGTATGAAATGCAAATAAAATGCACATTTCACGTTTCTCTTTAGTCATGGACCCATGTGTTGTGTGTTATCGAATACTATGATGTCATTCATTCCTTTGTTGGGAGAATTCATGCAATGAGTTACACCGCTGGCATGAAGATGGTTCTGGTTTCATGCTTACAATCACTGCTGCTATGATCACCAGAAGGTCTTAGGTGCAACACCCCTTATAATGCATCTGCTGGCATGGCAGCGGACGCAATGGTATTTGCAGGGGAGTAGCAGCTGCAAGTTAGTGTCCCCAAAAAATGAACAGATTGTAGCAGTTTCACGTCTAATTTTCCAACTTCCAAAACAAAAAGAGAAAAAGAAATTTTACATTCAAATCATCAGCCATTTGCTGCTCTGAATGTTATGTCAAATCTACATTGTATTGAAATAAATAAATAAAATTTGGACACGAATCATAGACCTCTGCCCTAGATGGCGAGGCGTACAAGGCATTGTTTGCCTTCCTACTGCTGAGATTACTATATATGGTAAAGATTGTCACAACCAAAACTCTATAGACAACAGTTAATACAGTACCGACTAAATAAAAACAGTGTTATGGTCAGTAGTTTATTTAATGCTCCAATGAATTGATTTTTTCCCCACACTTTGGTGTGGTCATTATATGGTCACACCCGACAATGCATGCCAAAAATGGTAATATGTTCACTTTTGTATATTTTTAAATAAAAATCCAAAGAAAAAAATCTATTTGTAATTACTTCTTGAAAAATATAACACACAAAGCCAGTAGAAAGCTGTTTTTATACCACTTATGAATCGTCCTCCACAAACACAGGTGTCGTGATTACAGTCAGAAATACTCTTATTACTGGGTTTAAACTCAATCATGTTAGAATATACAGTATATTTGAACTAGGCCTGGGCATCGATTCATTTTCGTAATCTCAATTAATCACACTGCTATCCTGGAGTTAATCATGATAAATATGGCCCACTTGAACTTGACTGTCAACGGCATCCACAATATGTGTGTACCTAAATAATGGCCAGGAATAAGTCCTTGAGAATGCGTTTCTCAGGCCAGGTGGACCATTAGAACAGGAGCCTTATGATAGAGCCAAAGCTCTTTCCTGAACTACCTAAAAATAACAACATTTATATTCCTATTTCGAAAAATTATATTCTTTCCCTTCACATACCACCACTATGGTTTACCATATTTCATTCAGTAACACTGTATATATAGGACTATGATGATAGCAACTATAATAGAACTACTATTAAATGAACCATTTACTGGACAATACAACCTACAAACAATGCACCTGGCTTTGCCCCCTTGTGGTGTTGCCCCCTCATGGCTTTGCCCCCTCATGGTTTTGCCCCCTCATGGCTATGCCCCGTCATGCCCCATGGAGCCGGTGGCTATGCTGGACATTGTGGACAACCACCAACGAAGGAGTTCTGAATTGATTGTAAAGGCATGAATTACAACCAATAAAATATTTATTTATCAATGCAACAAAGCCAAGTACTGCAGCTTTGAACTTATACAGGCACAATAGGCACAGTAGTCTAAGTCATGGATACAATAAATAAAACCAGAAATATTGTTTCTCAGTGTCACTGAAGAACCACTTTCACTGGCTTAACCCATGAATAAATAGTTTCCCCAGTCCTTGTTATAACTACCCCGCACAAATCAGGTTATCCTATACCATTTTAGCTAAAAGGAGCAAATGTAAAAAAGTGTCTCACAGTACCCCGCTCTCCCCCCGCACACAACTAACAAACCCACGTCAACCAAACATGGAATACTAAGTATGTCAACATAACACCAATGACATCATCACAGTCCACACTCCAACACTAAACACATGAACTAGAACGTTTATAAGACATGATGGCACAACTGCAGACAGACAGTAAGAGACAGTATAACAGCAGCTGAAGATGATGATTCATAGCCTACTAACGTGAAATTAATACAACGAATTGAACACTCACCCAATATGAAGTAGCCACAGAGCGAGGATCTACAATGTTTAACGTAATCCCAAAAGTGTGTAGCCTACATTGTCTAACTTTAACTTTGGCATGTTATTCCATTCATCCAGCACCATGGGACGTACTTGTACTTGTACTTGTACTTGTACTTGTTTACATGATCACCTAACAAACTTTTACTTCCTGGTTCACCACCAGTGTCAGGAGTAGTGACATTGGGGGGTGAGAACCCGATCACGAAAATGGACAAACTCCTGTCTGTCCCTTTGTGGAGTGCAGATAACGGCAATGGTTTTCAAACGCACAACATGAGTCGTGTGGTAACACAGAATGATATCGCCGATATCGGCCCAGCACTGATCTGAATGCACTATCTGGTAGAAATAAGCCACATAGCAGTAAAGTGGCAGAGCGCACGTTTAAAACATTTTTCTTCCTGATACATTATCCTCACATAAACGGTTTCAGCTCTATAATTTGAACAAAAACATAGAAATAAAACATTAAATTGCTAATTTTTGCTAAAATAATAGAAGCTTGAAGTCTTCATCCGCCGAATGAAATTCATCTGATTGCCATTGAAATGTGGGGAAGCTGATTGGAGGGGAATAGAGGTTAATTCCAAACCACCATGTTACAAGGCCATTGATTTGGACGGGCTTGAGTAAAAACGAGGGGGGAAATAGGCATGTCAAGCTTAGCTTTATTGAAGGTCAGAGTAGCCTACTTGCAGTGTGGGCAATCTTCCCCTTAAGTCATTTAGCTTTAATTTCCACATCTGATATCACAAAAAGTGCTCCCTTGTAAGAGGGATAAGCTTAGCATTGGCCAGAGCTAAAAATAATAAGTCTTAGATGTTAAGAGACCAAGGTTTGTTCTCCCAAGTCATTAGCTGAGATAGCCGCTATACTGACTTCTATTCCCTGAGAGGAGCGCTGGAGGAATTGTGCGCTAGCCGCACTTACCTTCAAAGTCATTCCAAAGAGTTTGGACTCCTCGCCATGAAAACAAGACGTTTTCCCTGAGAAATATATGATATTGGCACTCTCACTAAAACGGTAACCAGTCAGAATGTTCACTTCAGAATGCGAGTTGAGCCTTTTTTTTAGCTGAAATAAATATGGTTACACAGACTAAACAAGGGACTTGTGAGCCAGTTAACTATCAACTCAATTTAATGATGGTTATCCGAATAGACTTTTCTCCATTAGGTGACAAGCTGCATGAGCTGTGTAAAAGATAAGAGGACTGTATGATCTTCGACACGCTGTGGGGAGATCTTATCAATGCCCTTGTGAAAGGCAGGATGAGAAAGTTGGGCAGATTTAAGCAAGTGCTCAACCAAGAACTCAATTACAGTAAACAAGAATAATTAATTTGTTGCCAGCAGATAATCAAACCGGATTAAGCTGATAAAAAACTGATCTTAAGGTAACGTGCCAGTAAAATGCACTGTAAAAGTCAAACCACGTCTGGTTTGATAACTCTGCCAGCTCTTTCCTTAAAGCAACACATTGGGATATTTGATGCACTATCACTCAGCCATCCCCCTTTGACATCAAGGAAGTTAAAAAAAAAGTTAGGGGCTATAAAAATGATATATGTGACAACGGCATTTCATCATGGTGTTGTACCAGCTCCCAGATACTCGCTGTTAGCCTGGGACCCAGAGGAGCTGCTGTATCTCCATGATAAACTCATCTGGCATGATTTATTAACTACTGAAACGCACACACACACTGCCTCTCGCCCTGCAACACACACACACACACACACACACACACACACACACACACACACACACACACACACACACACACACACACACACACACACACACACACACACACACACACACACACACGCACACACACACACACACACACACACACACTGGAAACTTCTTTGGAACAGTAAGCCTTTCCACGGGGACAGTCAAAGTCATTAGCACCACCCAAAAAAAATATCCAAGCTAATTTTTGCTTTGATATACTGCATAGCTTATTTAAAACACAGCTTAGAAAACCTTAACGCTCTTTGAAACTTTTCCCAACCAAAATAACTTTTCATCACGAGTGACTGGAGAAGTTACAAAAATAAAACCATTAGCTACATTTTTATAATGCTGCTTTAGAAAATACATCATTCAAGTTGAAGCTGCGACTCGTTCCACTTTCATGTCATTCTTGTCGGTACAGTGTTTTCACGGTGCCTGGTCTGGTCAGTGTGGTGATGTTCACACTCTGGCCGTAGTGACCTTGAGGAGGTCAGGTAAAGGCAGCTGTCTTATCACGTCGGCCCTGCCCTGGTCTCCAGAGGGGTCTACAGCGGGCGCACTGCTGGCACCGGACCGCACAAAGAATGCTGGCATCATTTCATTCTTTTGAACCTCCATCTGCCACCGCTCTGACCAAGGGGCTACTTCTTATTTTAGACCATCTATTCACATCCTCGTGTCCGTGTCTCGCGCAGACCCCCGCTCGACCCACCCACCCACTCCCGTCCCATTTACCCCTCCGCTCCACTCCGCTCTTCAACACAACGCAAACTTGGGCTCCCAAGGCGGAGCGGGGAGCTGAACTACTATGAAGTAGACTAGAGGCATCCGCGTTGTCCTTTCCAAAAACTTTGTCAGGTGAAGGATGGCTCCCTCCGCTCTAATGGGCAGAGGAAAAGGACTGGGCTTTTTGTTCTCCCTCTCTCTCACTTACACAGCAATTTGGAGGAAATCCCAGGCAGTGAGAGAAAGAAAAAAGGACAACATTCAATCACACAGATCACTTTGTGTAGTGCCACGGGGCGGAATATATGAATTATGTAATAATCCTAATAGCAGAAAACAACCACGTGCGTCGCAAAGTGCATGTTTTACTCTACACGACTCTAATACAGCATCAATTCAGGATACCCTGAGACTACAATCTACAGAATGAATACCTCAAATCAATCACTATAATTGTTAACATCAAGCCAAAGGCATGGTGAAGAGTATGTTTTGCCCTCCGTCCGCCTGTCCGTCCATCTGTCCGTCCATCCTTCCATACATCGTACAGCTAATCTCCGGCACTGTTAATCCGGGCGATGCCAAACTTTGCACACACACTCCCTGGATGCCAACGATGAACCTCTGCCCCACATTCTCTAGAACAGCCTATTATATCGCCACCATGAGGCAGCTTTTCACATTTTTCAATAGAAATGCAGCAAATCTGCATGAAACATTGTATGCACACTCTCTCGAGGACAAGAACAAACCTTTGGCCTGTATCTTTCGCAACTGCTTCTTATAGCGCCACCAGGAGGACAATCTTTGTAAAGCACATTATTTCATATTACTCCTCCAGATTCTGTCACAAAATCCTGCAAATTGTCACACATAATCTCAAGAGGCATGTGCCCAAGAAAAATCTCTCCAATAATTCATAATCCATCCTAATTGTCTATAATTTGCTTTTAAAGTGTGCAGGTTTTGGCCCCTATAGCGCCACCAAGAGGCCACAGCCTGGTCTGGTGGAGGCCTGTGGCCGGAAGGGCACTTTTTCTAGTTACAGTACACGATGGTTCTCATAAGTGCATGTTTTACTCAACCGACTACACGTCTAATGCAGCATCAATTCAGGATAACTGAGCCTACAGGTTGCAGTTTGAATGTCTCAAACTGATCGCAATATTTACATGACGGTTTTCTATCATTACAATAAGAAATCAATGCAAATGTTTGAAGAGAATTGAACTTTGATTTGATTTGATGTTCAAACCAAATTCTAAAGTCTCTTGTTTCTCAACCTTGCCCTCTTTCACGCACATGCCTACCACATGCACGCACGTGCATGCGTGCAGACGCACACACACACACACGTGTGCACGCTTTGACATGTTTTGTCTTTCACTTAGAAAGGCAGCAACAGAACTACTAGCTGTCTTGAGATACTGGTCGGGAGAGACCACAACATATTCTGTAATAATGATGGATGGCTTTCATGTTAAACATATCTGAGTAACACCAGAAGGAACTACATTCTAAGTGACATCGATGTATTAGCAGGGGAAAATGGTGGCTCATAATTGGCCTCATGTGCTGTCTGGGCGAGATCTGGCGAGACTGCTGACAGCTCTTTGGAGATTGAGACATTTTACACCAAATTCAGGACCGTGTGTTTAAGGTGAAATAGACACAGGCCAGGGGTACGAAATGTTTAACAAAACACACATTGACCTGAGAACTGATTCTACAAAACATTTTCACAATTTTTCAAAAACAGCAAACCTACAAGCTCACAGTTCACCACTCTGTGGTGTGCTGTGAGCTTGTAGATCTGTTGTTTTTCAATAGCTCAAGTATAACATAATGCTTAAAATGTGTTATCTCACCATGCATCGTCTTAGTATTTTAGAGCTTTCTCTGCAAGCCAATGCCTTCTTAGTCAAAACAAGGTTTTGGACTATTTCCTTTTAGCCCAAGATGAGTTTGACTGATATTAGGCTTGGCTTTTCGCCCAAAAAACAGTAGCTCACAACTGCTCGCAGCACAGCGAAATGCCGATCTAACGTGTATATTGGCATTTTTGGTGTGTGACACCCACACGCAACTACTAAGTAATAAGTTAAGGCCTCGGGCTATGCATGTACAAAATAATAATTTCTCGGGCACGTGCAGCTAAATATATTTCAGGTGTTCATTTTTACACTCTCTCAGTCAAATTAACATGCTGTAGCTGTGGAAAAAAAATCGTGATTGGACAGCGTCTGTGTTTCAATTCAAACGTTTGTTGCTTTTTTAACCATCTTGTTGGCCGGGGCTGGTAAGTGCAAGCTCAGAGCCAAGTCAAGCAAGTGAAAGATTGCCAAAGAAATGTCTGGCAGACAAAATGTTTCTCTCCTGCTGGATGAATCTCCACGGTAGTGAAAGTACACCTGAGGCCATTGCTGTACCAGAACAGTTGACTTTGACTTTTTAGTGGTTGCAGTCTCACAGGTGGGACCAAATTAACTGTAATCATACCCTAACTTCGAGATTAATGCACCTCTTCGGGCTCTAATGGACCTAATAGTTGGGGATCGGAAGAGATTCTTCATTTTGTATTATATGTCTGACAATGGCCCCGGTTGCTCACTTCCACGCATGGCCACACATACAGTTAGGTGAACAAAATGCTCATTCTGTAATCTGTACACAAGCCAGACCAATTAGGAATGTTTCCCAAAGCAGGAGCAGCACTAATGTGAGGTAAATTCACCGACTGCCTCTGATAAAAAAGAACTTTCTTTTTTAATCTTTCACGTTAAAACAGGCTTTCTGGAGAGAACAATGGAGAGGAGGAGAAAAACCGGGGCGTCTAGATGGGTGACTGCTACAATGCGGCCCCTCTAGGAATGATAAACTTTTCAGTTTTGTCTCGGCGACCTCCTCATGTTGAACTTTCGGCTCCGGCTCTTTTGTTCCCTCCCATGTCCCTTGGCTGCACTGCGTTCTGGCTGCATGCGCCGCGCTGCGCCGCAGCGCTGCTGCGCTTTAGAGAAGACAGGGCTTCAGCGCTTCCTCAATTGTTCTGTGCATTGAGATTACTCCCCAGAGCGTGCGTCGTATAACCCCTTGCCTGGTTAGGTTGGAATTTTGCGATGGAGTGCAGATTAATAAATCATAATCCCAAACTCAAGAGCTCCTCAGTCACCTTTTTTGTTGTAGCTTACACCCCGCTATTCCCCCAGTGGGACCAGGCGAGGATGCGTAATATCTGTGTTGCCGGGCAGATGCGGTGGAAACAAACAGGTGGCGTAATACCCTCTCCGGGCCCCCCCCCACCCACCCACCTCCCCCACTATCTCAGCGAGAAGTCTTCCCTGACTCGGGTCTTATCAAAGCGGGCTGTGAGACCTCTCCGCTGTTGCGTTCCCCCGGTAGTCCCTGAGCTCGCTGTACGGGCACTTAGCGGCCTCTGGGAGACGCGCTCCAGGTGCTCATTGACTTGCATGAAGTCTGACTGGTATAATTCTCAACACTGGCGCGCGACGCAACAAGACTGATGAGCCACTATTGATCCATGGCAGTTTGATGCGCTGGTCTCCGCATCCACATAGATTATATAATAATAAGTGAACGTGAGAGCCAACACGAGCTCTGAGCAATTATCTTAGCTGGTTAACCCAGTAGGCAGATATATCACGTTTCACCCAGATAACTATTTACATAACAGCTTGTTAACGTCGCCGGTGGAGGCAGAGTGTGAAGCAAACTAATGCGAGTGTACTGTCTGTGCACAGAGTTGGGAGAGTTTATACTGCCATTTTGCTTCATGAGTGAGGCTCAGGGGGGCTGCGAGCACTGTTGGGGAACTTACTTTTAAAAAGTAAGGAGCTCTGGTTATACAGTAGTTACATATTACTTTACTTGTTACTAAATTATGTAAGTAACTTTACTGTTGTTGTTTTTTACGACTATTGATAGTAGACACACAGGAAAGGAGGGGGGGGGGGGTGCAGAGTGACACGCTGTCAGCCTCGCTTGGCAGCCTACAGTAGGTGCCCAGATGATTGAGCTGCTACCCGTCTGGGCCTACTTTACTGTTTAAAAAAAAAGATTTTCCCAATGACACTGGTCCAGTTGTTTTACGCTCTACTTAAATACAGAGTGGAAAAGGGAGCACTTACGCCAATAATAGCACAATGCCCAAAATCACAGACAATATCCAGTCTAATGATAAGGATATGATATGGATGGATATCAGACCTAAAGTGATTGGTGACTAATCATCATGACATTATGCCTTGCATAGGCAGGAGGAGCCTTTTTTCTTCTTTATTCTACCACAGGTTGTTTTGAGCAACTAACCTGAAACAGGTCACATGGTGGTTACTTTAACCACCAGACAGTCACAGCTAACCAATACAAAGATTTCAGCTGGTGTTTTTCTCAGGATATTTGTGATCGTAGTGACTACATCGGTCATTGAATCATTTTGCATCAATTCTCATTGTCTTACGGGTAACTGTAGAATAGCAATATTACACTCAAGGGTGTCGATTAATGTGATTCTTGGCACTTCAGCGATGCTCGCGAAACTCGACTACGTGGACCCGAATGGCCCCACTTGGGCCCCTACGAAACCAAATGGACCCTTGTGGGTCCATTTGGTTTCATTTTTACACTCTCAAGAATTACATTTGGTTAACCAACTTTTCATCTGGTTAAACAACTTAGCTGGGGACAACCTGGAACCCTCTTAAGGACCACTGGTGGTCCCCGGACCCCTGGTTGGAAACCACTGCTCTAGTGTAATACTGCTTATTTATGTAACGTGGGTAACTAAACGTACTAACTCACCCATTGAAAACACTGTAATGGCCTTACGGAATGGGAAAATGCAAAAATTCTTTACGAGTTGCTGCAAAAAGTAGTCCCTTACATAAGGTGGTTACTTGTAAAGGCGTTAACTCTGGCTGCGAGGTTTCCCCTGCATGAAGCGAGACGCCGTTTTCGCTTTCAAGGACACTTAGGATCCCAGAGGTACTTGTTGAGGAAGGAGGAATACTATTAACCCCAGTGGCACGGCCCTTCCGTTTCTTCGCAATTTCTCAGGCAGAAACCGTCAAACCGTTACATGGGAACGTTTCTTTGAATGTTGAAAGCTAATTTGACTCGGGGAAAATTGTTCTGCATGAGGTCAAAACAATGCCACAACAATGGCGGAAATGGGGCATTTTAAAAATAACTAGACAGGGAGAGGAAACTTCAGCAACACAAGCTGTTCTTTTTTTTTCTAGGGCAGTGTGCACCAGCTTGCCATGACTAGACACTTGTCTGAGTAAAGCAAAAAAAAAGGGGGAGGTAACACACTTTTACTTCAGAGAAAAGCCAGATGAGAGTTGATAGATGCAAAACTTGTTTTTAGATATTTTTTTCCCTCCCCCCTCTCGGCTTCAACGTTCACTTTCTTCGGGCGACTTTGTAAAAGACCTTGAAAAAAAAAATCTCAGGTGATTTTTTTTTCTCTCTTTTACCTCCCTCCATACCTCATTAAAGCTGTGATGTTGCATCACGTAGGAAACGGCAGGCGCTGTAGGATGAAGCGCAGCCCTGATGAACATTAGGGGGATAGGGAAGTGACTGCAGAAAAAAAAGAGACAAGCCTGCACCCGAGTCAGAGAGAGGCGGGCGGGAGGGAGGGAGGTGTGTGCTTTTTACTCATGTCTTTTCCGTACAGGACATGGCGGCGTGACAATATTCTGTCTGCCCCTATCCACGGTGACACAAGACGCCGGAGCTTCCACTATAATTAACCCTGGCCGGGCTCCAACCCAGGTAATGCAGGGGAGAGAAGGGCCCACACTGACTGACTGCCAGCGTGTCTGGCAGTCGCCGTCCATTCCCTAAGCCTGGAGATGATCCTGCAACGAGAGACACTTTGACACTCTCCGCCATATATACACAGTGGAGTCAGTTGGAGTGCCTCAGCCAATAAAACCCATCTGTGGAACCCATTATTAGCTAAAGACCGGAGCAGGGCCCTCCACATTGAAACGGTTTCCCTAACAGAAAGCAAGTTATTGTCAAGTTTGCCTATAGATACCATAGCTGTATCCCTGCTCCCCCATAAGACCAAACCGCCTTTGTTATTCTACGTTATTGGACGTTTGCGCAGAACACGGCGTGCGGTCAGAGTTGAAGGCTGCTTCTTCTTTGTTAAACGGTAATACGTTACCGGATAATAGCTGAAAAGAGGCGCGCATTATCTAGCAAAGCTGAATAAACTCTAATATAGTAATGATTTATTGCCTGTAGAAATGCACGTATAACGGATTTCTGCGGCGTCCAGAAGTGCTCAGCATTATTTAGCATCAGCGTTCCTTAAAAGGGCCCCTAAGAGCTGTAACATTGTGTAGATATCATCGGAGCTGTCCCAGGATAAAGAGAATCCATAAGCCCCTCATTGTTTGCAGTTTGACCAGGTGCTTGGCACGTAAAACCCCCACTCTCACGCTGCCAAAAAAACGCTTGGCTCGTGCGCAACACTGCAAACATCTCCTCTCGCTCAATGCCCTCAGATGATTTAGTGAGAGCTCACATTTTACTGTAGGCGGTCAGAAGAAAACAAAGGAACCGATTTCCTTCTCCCCTCATTTTTTTATTTGACAGTATTCTGTGTATCTCGCACAAGGGAAGGGATCAAATCATTAGGCTCTAGATTTTTTTATTGTTTGATTTGATTCATCTCCTGGCAATATATCCAATCACACCTGTTCTAGTATTCAGACACACTGTATTCAGACACACTTCTTGTATTCAGCGGGAGTCCCTGTGAGGAGGAACCTGTGGCAAACCCAAGCCACTTTATGTTTAATTTGACTGCAAATCAAACATTGAAGAAGCATGCAGGCTTTTCAGAAGATCACTGTGTTGTTTTTGGAGATTAATTTGGGAGTTTTCATGAAGGCACAGCTGTTACACCAGACAGAGCAGCAAAGATTCCCTTCTCATCTCTTCCACTAAAGATTGCAACATGTTTGCTCCCTTTTTACTATTTTGTTGTTTTGAATGGTTTGCTAAAATCTGTTTCTTGTGATACGTTCTTTCTTTTACTGCCAAAGTAACAACTGGGTGGCAATCACTTACAGTAGCTACAATGTACAGATATAGAACCTATTGAGTTTATTGCTTTTTTTTAACCTAAATGAGAAAGTTTGCTGTCCCTGATGCACATTATTCAGAATACTAGCTCAATGACAGCTATCACAGATTGCCTGGAAAGCAAAAGGAAAGGTTTTCCCTGCGAGTAGCACAGAAAAAATTCAATAATGGATCATGGCTTTGTATTGACAGAGACGTCTATAAGTTTTAAACTGGAAAAAGTTCCCTTTAGCTGCAGAATGTAGTGAAACTTTACAATACAAGGTAAATTAACATTTTTAACATTCATTTCTCCATATCCCTATTCTACGGCTATATTGGTGTGACAAAAGTCCTCTTTATTCGTCAATCTCAAGAAATGTAAACGAAAACAACTCTAATTAGCCATGAATTAACCAGACAGTGTCTATCTCTTATCTTTGAATTCTAGGATCTTCTTTGCAGAGAGTAAAGTCACCAACAAAGAGTCGAAGATTTTTAATTACTGGTAAGGAAAATATTCAGCTACTCCTCGCTGGCCTTTTAACCTTCATGGCAATTTGAAGTTTCATTTTAAATTCCTTTTTTCTCAAGCTTCAGTCAAATTAGTGTTCGAGGACACAAGGATGAAGCTACTGTAAGATCTGATTTGTACTAAATATTGAAAAGGCACCCAGAAATCCTTGTGAAGTTAAAGGCTGTTCGTTCAGTGCGTTCTGCTCGTGGACCTTCATGATACAAAGTCGGGAAAAACTCTTCTTGTTAGCTATAACCCACTTAACAAGATTCTCGTCTTGTGCATTTTTTATTTCTATCACAATAACTTCTATCACTTGAAGAAAGTTGTAGAAAAAAACTCACATGCCCAAAACTGTTGGATTTCAGGAAATGAGGAAAAATAAAAAGGTTTCAATTAAATCAATGTAATTATAGTATTTAGTCACATGCTCTTGCAAGCGTCTTTTCATTGGTTAAGTGGTTTCATCCCACAGTCATGGTGCATTGAGTTGTGAGCTTGCAACAACTTATAAAATATGCCTTTCATTTGCGAATAAAACATTAAATGATGAACGATGATACAAAGATTCGACTATTCTCTACAGGAACGCATTTTCATGTTTTCGGTGGCCAAATGTGAGCTTGTAGATCTGGTATTTTTGCAAAATCATGAAAAAAAAATTCTTCTGGAGCAAACATTTTAATGCAAAGCTTTGCATCTGGGAGATCCCTAGAACAGCATGTTTTCAGAACGGCGTCCGCAGCCAAATCTAGATCATTCTTGACATGAAATGTTGAGCATCACTGACACAGAAACATGGATATTTTTATTTTTTTTGAAAAACTAGAATCTAGTGTCAGAAACTGGAATCTAGAGTCAGAAAGTGTTAGAAACTAGAATTTAGTGACACAAACTATAGTATAGTGTCGAGAGAAAATGGGTTAAGGCCCTGCATTAGTTTGACACAACACAGTTTGGAAATGATCAAAGAATAAATTAAAGTAAAAATCCCATTTAATGCACAGCGGCATAAATCATCGTGGAGAATAGATCATTAAACCTGCGCACTGTCGTTAAGGGTCAAACAGTATCCAAATGTAACGTCAAGGGTTGAAACTACCCCAGCGCTCCGCAAGTCAGCTGGGCACAAAATACCCTTCTGTTCTCCCACTGTCACCTCCTGGTACCTTCACGCTTTGTGGATATATCTGCGAGGGGAGGGGGGGCGGGGGAGCGCCAGAAACCAGGGGCTGAGGCCGAGGAGGCATGGATAAATTAGCCAAACCACTTAGGTGATTTCAACTAAAATTAGCCGTGCCGCCTGTGGGCTCCATCAATTCTGAACTTGCTCAAACTCTGACAAGCATGGGGGAACTTTTTCCCCCTGGCCCCCTGTATCTAGGAGCCCCCCGCTCTCCCCCCTACACCCCCCTCGCTCTGCATCTCTCCTCCTTACCCCCTATACTCACTGTTCCCTACATACATTCTGTTGCACACAGAGTTCCAATTAGGCCTCACAAACAGAGTTGCATGGCCGCTACAGCCACTGTGACCAACACTGGTGTACTGTAGGCTTACAACAGCGATACTCCACCTTCCGAAATTACAAGGACCCCCCCATTATCATACTGTGTTTTTTAAAGAGATAAGGGTTCAGATTTTTTAAACTTAAGTTTTATGAAATACTGTGCCTTAATATAGTGGCGTCAACTGTATTCATTGATGTCCAGAGTCCCGTGGTGAGAGTTCTGCTCTGGTTTTGGTCAAATATGAAGTAGTTACGGGCATTTTGTGGGGATTACTGGGGGCCATGCAGTAAAAGTAAACAAATCCACAAAGCTATATGCAATTTGTATTGTTGATATATTTCTAAAATATTAGCACATCCTTTCTGTTCATTTTTTACTTAAAAAAACTGAACCTGAAGGCTCCTCAAACTTTTGTGGCTCCAGTACTACTATCTCTCTTTTGTAGCTATAATATTTTCTTATAAAATGTAAAAACCCGCAGTACGCACATGGTGATATGAATTAAAGATCACCAATTTTTTGAAGGATATAAGTAGAATTTAGAAATTGAGTTAAAGAGTTATATGCCTCATGAGCATATTTATTATTAACTCCATAACCTTAACATCTCAAGTAAGTGAACATGAACATGCTGCTCAAATTGGACACGTTAAAATACTGTTCTGCTTTCTGTGGTGTACACCTTGCAGCTTGCGCATCAGCAGGATCACACACAGCTTGTCAATGTTTTATCATTATTGAACATTAACTGTAAAATGTACTTTCGGTTTCGCTCACATTATCTCCTGTAGCACCTTTAACATACCCAAGTACAAACACTGCATTACACCATGGACTAGAAAGCAAAACAAAAAGTAAACTCAGGGTGAGTGATTTTCACTTGGACATCATAATGGTGCTGATGTGTGAGGTTGGTGGGTCTATCAGTACCTTCATGATGCTCAGTGACATCACAGAATGTACAATGGGTAACCATCTTCAGTGATGGTGTAACAAAAGTTCTCGGGTTAAAATCCCCACTTCCCAGTGCTCTGAGAATGTACAAATGGAACGAAATATTGGTCCATTTGGTGCTCTCCACTACCCATCCTAACTAGCTTGTATCCTGAATATATCTCTCTGTTATCTCACCTACATCATTGTGGGTTTGGTGTCTGCAAGCAGTGCATCAAGTACCCAAGCAACGGAAGCAAACATTTTAGGAAGATGTTCCATGGTGGTTCAATCTGTATGGTAGTTATACCAGAAGAATAAGTGCATCTGTCTGTGAGGAATAAGGTTGGTCAATGAGGTTGGTCATACTTCATTTAAAAGGCCTCGCTGAATAAATGATGCCAGCACTTCAAAAAACAGCCACTGTGATTTCTTTTCAAGCCTCAAGCTGCTCGCGACAACAACGCCACAGCACAACCACACAGCCAGAGTCACAGGAGCTCACTGTGTCTGCTGTTGTCGACACACAATGTTCTGCTAGCCCAGAAACCACAGGATCTCAATGGCGTGGAACACCACAAGAAGGAATCTCAAAAGGAGCAATGAGATTCCCCCTGAACAACGTGGAACAGATTTTCTGTCTCCTGTCAACCTGTTTAACACTAATAATTGATTGGCCTGAAGTGAACACTTTTGTCTAGCAGACGTGGGCAAGTACACCATTTCCTTCGTAATATGATTATATATGGACCAGTGGCGTAGCCAGGAATTAATTATTCACTGGGCCTGGGGCTATCTGGCTGGGCACAGTGGGCACAGTACCCCCCACCCCACCCCGGAGACCGCCGCCGCCCGGGATGTAGCGAAGGCAGCATTAGCCTATAATGACACTTTCCTAAATCATAAGAGAAAGCCAGACATGCACTCACTCTCTTTGGGCTCCGACTCAAAAACAACAAATGATTCTGAGTCAATGGTATCAAGGAAATGCGCACAAATACAGTAAACAAGAACACAGAAGCTTTTTCCGCCAGCCTAGACTTTGTAACTACCAAATGTAAACTCCAATTATACACAAACAATACAATAATAGTAGCTTACAGAACAAATCAATATCCATATACTGTGATGTGGAAACATGATTGCCCGCACAAAACAAGACAATTATCAAATAAAGGTATTTTGAACATCTCCACTATTATGCTACATGATATGCACAACCATATATCATCGGCTGCTGCTGCTACTGCTCCTCCAATCTGGTTTCTTCCATAAGTTTCCTAGCAAGTCTTATTTTTACCCATTGTTTGTTTCTTTTTTGTTTGTGAGCCAAGGCATTAGGCAAAATGGTTCTGAGTCAGAACTTTCTTTTTACAGTTGAAGTTAAAATCTGCCACGTTCCCTAACTGATTCGCTGGCTGGCCCGACTGGTCCAAACACATTGCATGTCACACACATGATTTAGCAGCTTAGCACTGCGCAAGGCACTGTGCAGTCAGAGCCATGGACACCCTGGACTGGAGATCAATTCAAAAGGCATGTTGGCCATTTTATTTGGAGGCAAACCACATCCCCTGAACTCATGCATAGGACAGAACAACACCATGGATTGAATCATTCAGTGAACAAATTGCAACCAGAATATTTGTCTGGAGTGTCTTTCTCCAATTCTGTGAGCTTGTACACCTGTAAACCTGTGGTGTGACAATAAAATTGGCCATCTCAAGGACTCTGGGGGCAAGAGGTCCTGCATATTTCTCCACACACGTTTGCGCAATCTATAGCACAAATTCTGAGTTCATTATTGTTTCATTATATTTTTTTCAACCACAGTTAATTGATCACATTTTGAGCTGCTGGGACATAAAGCTGCTCTTCATCGCTAAGCAGACAGCAATTCATCATCAGCCCAGACAGGATACTGTAACAGAGAAAAGGCACCTCCTACTACATGCTTCAAACACACAGTCACACAGAGCCAACACACACACAACATACAACGCATTTAATCAAACACGTATAAAACAATGACAGCTCATCTTTGCTGCTTGACTAACCGACCCCACAAAGCCTCGCAGACAAAGACATTTCATAAGAGGAAATGCACAGCTCCAGCCAGCCAAGCAAACTAAATTGACCTATTCTTTAATCGCTTTTAATGAAGACAGTGTGAGCCCTGGGTGCCGCTGAGACCGCGTGCAGCTACGCTGGCGCGCGCGCACACACACACACACACACACACACACACACACACACACACACACACACACACACACACACACACACACACACACACACACACACACACACACACACACACATGCCCTGCCACAAACTGGCTGCCACAACGCAAATGAAACAAAGGCATGGAGTAGCTGATTTTTAATTCTGAAGTTGTGAATTCCAAATCATCTCTACCCGGAGACAAACCTTTCCCCAGCAGACATTCGACTAATTTGTCCAATTAATGGGAATAGTGTTCCAATTAAAATGTCATATCCTAGTGAATTTAATTTGAGATGAGGACTGTCTGGAAAGGCTCACTGCACATGGCGAGAGATTTTTACCAGCCAGTGAAAATGAACAAAAGGTATTCTTCTTTTTTATTGTGATTGTAACACACGTAACATGCTTTTCAGATTGTGTTTCAGAATTCCGAATGAGGTGTTGTGTCAGAAATATAAATGAAAACAGTCACAGGGAAAAACTGTTAACACGATAAGCGCACAGAACCATTAGTGCTTGTTAAATCGGTGCACGTTTCCATTCGGACCGAGTTTCAGACACACATGATGTAACCAGGGTTCATCTTAGATGTGGCTAAGACTAGCCAAAACAAACAATAACAGAACAAAGGGAGGCCATATACTTCCTACCGCAACTAACAAAAGTGCCGCTATGAGCCGTCAAAAACGAGCACTTTGATAAGAATTTCATGGCTTTAAAGTTATTAGCGCTCAAAGATTTTTCTTCTAACCAGTTATAATGGGACGACTTTGGCGGACCTGGCAATTTTTATGGCAAGACTGTCGCAAACCAGGCGAGATAGCCTCCAGAGCTCCAAATTAGAATAATTAATCTTCGTCTTCTTGATTACGCTAAGTCTCAGAGAGACTCTCCATGCAGACGGAGTTCTCCGTTTTTGCAGCTTATAGTGTTAACTTGACGTCTGTGCTCATTTAGATGACTACAGCGTTCTAGGAGTCTTGCAGGAGAACAGGGCACCACACGCAGGCTCTGGCGTCCATTCTTCTTCCTCATAGACCTGGGCAGTGATGAGGCTCTGTCTGTTTTGTCAGCTCCCACCAAGAACCAGCCTGAGGGATACTAGTGAGACACGGAGGTCAGCTCAAATTAAAACCTTTTGATCACTGCACTGTACAACATCACAGCCGGTCGCCCCCTTTCTTCATATTATGCAACGGGCTAACATCTGTTACTTCTTTTCCCAGGCTTTATGTTTCGGCCTAGGAAAACTGCAACGTTACGCAATAGGGTTAGTAGCGCATGATGTTTAAATCTGCATCAAGGCTGGGGCTGCATAGAGCGCAGCCGGTGCCAGGGCTGCAAGCTTCACACAGACTTTGCAGCATTGAAGTCTGAAATTTAATAAGCAAATAAAATATTACAAGGATAAAGGGGCTAACATGCAAATTGGATTGCCTCTTTTTTTACTCTCCATCTTCCCCAGGTGGAAATAAACGTATAGTTCACGTCGAATTAATTCATTTCCTTTCAACCTCCAATTTCTGTCTCGGTCCAGAACCGGTTAAAATGTATGCAGAAAAAAGTGTTCCCAACTCTTTTGGGAATGACCAGCGGCGGACGGAGGGCATTTCTCTGGGAATATGCGAACATTCTTTATGCGGCATAACAGTCCCAGCAAACCTATTGTTTTGAGCTGACAAGGTGTTCCAGCGGAAGCACGTCGGCTCTTATATCAAATTCAACCATTCTGACCTCCGCCCTAGTTTCAAGTGGTGGGGAGAGGAGGGGGAAAAAAGAGTGCACGTGAAAGAGAGAGAGAGCGGGCGAGCTAGAAAGAGGGGTGGGGGGGATGTTGGGTGAAGACAGGGGAAGTTAGAGAGGAGAGGAGACTTCCAAGGACGGCTCTTCCAACTTCCTAATAGAGTCTCCAGAAGCAGTAGACTGCTGGTATGTCAGTAAGGAGAAGGAGGAGGAGGAGGGCAGGAAGAATAGCAGCTCCCTCTGGGGTTAAAATCCTCCTACCGAAGCTGGACTTGAGAGACAGAAAAGGCCGAGTGGGTCAAGGGTACCAGCCAGACATGGCAGGACGGCGGTGGGCTGACCCACCTATACCGAACGTCTCCGTCTTCCAAATAAAGTTTGTACGTCGTTCGACTAAATGACGACGATACTGTGGATGGTACTTCTTTTTTCGAAGGCACTCTTACCACGACAATGGCTTTAAAAACGCAATGCGGCCTGACACTATATTTTCTACAAAAAATGTTCGCTCTAAAAGAACATAATATTCAAAGATTTGTGCTGTGTTTTCACGGTTTCACGATTCAAAAATAGCCGATATACGTCTGCTATTTTTCGTACCATTTCATGTGTATTTGTGACCTGTATGGAAGAAAGCCCTTGAACAAATTTGCAAAAGGCAAAGCAGGTCTGATCCAAAAGGCAGATGCTTATTTAAGGCAGATGCTTATTTTTACCTTTGCAGTGATCCTGATTCTGCAGCAGAAAAACTGAAAACTTTCTAGTACAGTCATTTTTTTGTCCAGAGACCTGCAAAATGCCTGTTCTCATACTGTACTGTAGGCCTGTGACATCATAGCGCTCTGTGGTAACTGTTTACCAGCACTGATAAAGAAGGGGAGTCAGCTGAGCTGATCTCAGTGAACTCAGTCAAACTATTTTACGATTCAAAGGTGAAGGAAGGTGATTTGGGTGACATACAGTAGCTCTATTGCAATAACAATCCATACAATTGTTTGCTCTTGGTCAGGGCACCAAACATTGGCAAACAAATTGGCAAAACAAAATTGGCGAACAAATTTGGAATTGTAACATTTTTAAAATGAACGAGCTGGAGAGACAGGGACACCGCTGTTACCAAAATCAATGATTAGATTAGATCAGAATGTAGATTTTACTTTATAACAATGAGCTTTTTGAAATAACAAAACCGTTTGCAGAACCTTGCTTTATAAAGAACCTGGATTTAGTGATTCTTTTTTCATTCATTCTGTTTGTTATGTAGAAGTTTTGCTAAATTATTATCTTTACAGGGAAGACACAGTACAAAAAAAGGAACAAAAAAGGGAAAAAAATCTCTAGTTATTTCCAGGCCCGACAGACCGCAAACTGTGTTGCTGCTGTAACAATGCTTCCCCCCATATGCCCGCAGACATCATCAAATGGCTATTTTTCGCTTTTATTGGTAAATCGTCAACTTTTATTTGAAAAGTAAAACAAACGACAGACGTTTCCAACCCCCTTGGCGGACCGTCGTAGTGGGCAAGGACAGCAAAAGCCGGGCAGGCTGACGGGGGAAAGTGTGGCCAAGCAGCGAGCTTTTTTTGGAGGGAAGTAGAAAGACAAACTCCCCTCCTCAAACGGAGGAGGAGGCCCGGCGGCTTTCAAAGAACGCAGCCATTAGTGAGTGCTCATCAAGCGGGAGCAAAGGGGCCCCCGTCCGGTCCCCCCGGTGGGGGGTGGCACGAAGCGCGAACGGCTGGCCGCCGCCGCCCGCGCCTTCCGTGGGAGGAGGGAGGGAGGGAGGGAGGACTACAGAGATGAGCACCGGGACCCAGTGGTGTTTCCTTAGCGCAGTCGAGCCACGCAAGCCCAGGCAGGCACCGCTCAATTCCCCACCCAACTGTCACTGCTGGCACCGGGCTCAGCCCCTTCAAGCACATAATCTGTGCCCGTATGGCTGTTAACCACCACCACACCCCCCCACCTCCAGCACACACACACACACACACACACACACACACACACACACACACACACACACACACACACACACACACACACACACACACACACTTCCCCCAACCCCTGCAAGTCCTTCACTCATCCTATGCCATGGTATTGTCTGTGTCTGTCTGCTGCCATTCTCTCTGTTATTGAGCCATTAAAGGATTTGGGAGAAAACAAACAGTTCCACGGCATATGGTATCTTGATCAGCGACTCAACGCCGCTCCAGGACAATCGATCGATCGCACACCTTACAGTGGGAGGCTGATCAATATCCTTATACCAGAGAGAGGAATATCACTTATTATAATTAGCTGCACCCAGTCAATAAATAGCCTGCTTTACAATAAAACAATGCATCATTTGACACACCGATTACTACACTGTAAAAAACTGCAGTGTTAATTCAGTCATTGGGTACATACAGTAAGCTCTCAGAGAGTTAGGGGTCCATTTGGTGTCCGATTTTACCCTCTCAAGAGTTCGAGTTACTTTACGAAGTGTACTAGGCCTACTGGAAGGTTGGTGGCGGCCGCATACGCTGGAAGGCGAGCGGAGCGCGAGGATCATCACCACATCAATCTGGCTGAGCACAGAGGCCAACCGGGGGAGGCGGCGCTCTGCCATGTTGGAGATTCCCTGCCGATGCCCTGCATTCTCTCCCGATGACAGAGCGATAATGTCACCACGAGTCCAGGTGAGCGAAAAATGGCAGCCTGCTTGATGCCCAGCCGGTCGTTTTAATTGGCTAAAACAAAGTAATTTGGGAGCGGTGTGGGTGGGCTGCAAGGGGGTAAATGATGAGACAGAAGGTCACTGCTTCTCTTTTACTCTGCCCCGTGCCATCCACCAGCATTCTCAGCATGCTCTACAGTTAATATTGAGATCTATTATACACGTGCCTTGCAACCATCTGCTTACCATGCCAAGGACCTGCGCTATACCTCACTCCTCATCATGGAATAAAAGAGGAAGTATTACTATACAGTATATTGTGCATGTCCCATTGATTAGCACAGTGGTTTTCAACCTTTTTCATGCCAGGGCCCACTATTTATTCTGCATTTTAGCCACAAACCACCATTTGATGTTGGGTTTGGTCTCTCAGACCCAAAACTAAGGGTTTTCAAGTGTGTGTCCACAATCTATAAGAGATAACTGGCAAAACGTTGGTCAAAATAACAATTCTTCAACATTTTCTAAATGTGTACATTCTTGATAATTAAGTAATTCTGATGTATAATTTAACTCTCGAGAGCGTAAAATGATAACAAATGGACCCGTAAGGGTGGTACTGTGACAAAAACACTTGTATTTTGCATACCATACAGTACTTGTATTAGCAAATATACATTTGTTAAATTGAATGAGATTTTTTAACATTGACATGTTTTAACCAAAGCATATTTACAGTATGACTTGTGAACAGATTTCAATTATTCAAAAAGAATTTGCCTTTTTTGTTTTTACAGGATGGCTGTTTAATGAATCTGTCTCAGCAATCAATTACAGAATGTTTTCTCTAAAAGCAATTCTGCAATTTCGGTCAAAATCCTCTATCCACCCTGGTTGTCAAGGTGGGGTCCGGTGGAACAGCAGTGGTTCTTGGAACAGTTTAACCTTACTTTATACTTCGATCTATAAGTTGCAAGTGACATGCTGTGAGCTTGTCGATCTGCTATTATTGAAACATCTTCAGAACCCTCAAATACAAAAAATCATTCACTTGTGACACCACTTACAGTGGTGTCTTACAGGAGAACTTTGGAACTCTGGCAAGTATTTTCAGAGGGAAGGCTGTGGCCAAATACATATACATGTGGAGATCCTTGACATGAACATGGACAATAGTCAGGCATCACTGACTTGAACAACAGGTCAGTACTAAACTTGTATTTTATATGCTTTCCTCGATTTGGGTGTATCCATATGTTCATAAGTAGACCAAAGTGAGCAGGGCACATATTCTAATCATCTGTGAGCGTGCACATGTGTGTGTGCCTGCATGCTCACATGCATGCATTCATATGCTTCTGTGTGTGTGTGTGTGTCTGTGCGCGCGCGCGTGCGTGCGTGTGCATGCATGCGTACATATCCGTGCACATGCGCTTGAGTGTGTTGAGACACATGATGCACCTGTGTTAAACAAATGACCCTCATGTCTGTGCGGGTTTCTCCCAGGTGTGGCTGATACATGGATCATGTGGTGCAGAGTGCTCGGGGCAACGTTGGCACTATTGTCCAGGGGATCATCGC
This sequence comes from Benthosema pterotum, assembly GCA_039105355.1. Taxonomy (NCBI): domain Eukaryota; kingdom Metazoa; phylum Chordata; class Actinopteri; order Myctophiformes; family Myctophidae; genus Benthosema; species Benthosema pterotum. Next base: position 39,152,774 of record CM076969.1, read on the forward strand.
TGAATGTGGCCCCTGAATTTGCATTGAGTCGGAGGAGGAGGCGGAGGAGCAGGTTCACCTCCTCAACACTAGTCTACCGTGGTGCGTCAGGGGTGCAGGGGAGGTGCATGCTAGACTATAACCCCCTGCAGGCAGAATCAGGTGTTATCTGTCTGACTGGAGACACCGCCATCAATCTCTCCTGTCCACTCTCCTTTGCCCGGAAATCAAATCAGCAGCCACAGGGAAATACATCTGCATCGATGATGTGTGGAGAGACACGCTATGCCATCGCCTAACATGCTAATTTTTAGCCAAAAATGCAAACAAATAATATATATAACTATATTTTTTGCCTTTTCCCTCACTTCCACTTTGACGCTGCAGCTGTTTCCCTGCAGAAAGACACTCGCTTTGCCCTGCAGACAGGACAAATCAAATCGTGTTTGATTTTCCATTATATGCTCAGTTCACTTAGATTTGGGGTCGTAAAGATGAAAACAAAATAAATATCAACATCTTAATACTCTCTAATACTTCGATCAAGCCTACGGTATGAAATGTTTCAGAAGTTTTAATTGAAATGGGTCTGAACTCTCAGTTGGACCTCCAACTGACCACAAAGATGTCAGTCAACAACCAGTTACACATATTTCCTGTTAATAACCTGGATTAAAATGTGAGACACTTTACGTTGATGTTGAACAGAAAACTATCAACGGAACAGTTCTGTCATAGATACATATGGGGGCTTTGTACTTGGTCTTGAAACCGGCCTCCAGATTCCTAAGGCCGTCCCTGGGTATATGTCATTCAAGATGATCTACAGTACAAGTACAAGCTCCCAATGTGACTCACTGTGGGCTTGTAGATCAACTATTTTCGCAATTCATTGCATGTCGTTGAACAAAGTACATAGAGCTTGAATGGTTAAATGAGCAAAACGTTAAAATGAGTCATTGCTGTTCCAGCTTTCACTTTCAGACATTTCCTCAGCTTTTGCCTAATGATTGTGAGCAGGGCCATTAGCCGTCGATTTCTCAGAATTGGTTTTCATGCAGCCTTCAGACCAACAGCTCTAGGCCAAAGTAAACATGCAGCTCAGCTGTCAGTGGACCTGCTGGCACCGAAATTGTATTTGAGAATAATCATTTTGACTTGTTAAACATTGATGCAGCTGAGAAGTGACATTATAGCCAAGTTATCCAAAGTAGGAAGGAGGAAAAAAGATGACAAAAACAGTTCACAAGTCAAGTGATCATGTAAGATTGTTTTGTTTTCAGTTTAGTTTGTTTGTTTTTACTCTTTATTTTCTAATTCAGTTAGTTTTAGTTTTTAGAGTGGGTTTGCTAGTTTATATTTAGTTTTTATTTTAAATTCAAATTCAGATTTTTAGTTTTTTATCAGTTTCAGCTAACCTATTTTTTTTATTATAGTTCCTATAGTTATAGTGTTTTAGTTAGTTTTAGTTAAGGGTTATAACTCTGGTAAGATGTACTGTATATTAGTCCTCAGGCCTCTAGGCTCAGAGAGGCAGCAGTGGAAGGAGCTACAGGAGATAGTTGATTAACAGAGATAAAATGCTCACAGAGATTCAGAGAAATGGGGGGAGGGAGGGGGGAGGCAGTTAATGAAGAACCTCTGTTGACACCTGGTCTGCCTGATAATTTGATCTGCGTATGACGGCTCAGAGTTTGAAAGGCACTTTGTCCAATTAGAAAGTGTGCGGCAAATTTCCACCTGCCCCTGACAGAGATGAAGTATCTCATTCAGAAGCTACCGTGGCTCTGAGCCAGAGCCCAAACATTGTTCATGGAACAACAAGCAGTAGCTATAGCTAATGAGAATCTCAAGTTATACTCGTTTCCTTGATTACAACACTGCATTTTATTGTCTTCGTTCCAGACTAGCATGCGTTGAAATAAAATGATAGGGGTTTATGGAAGAATAAGACAGAGAGACAGAGATGCGGCCACTTCTGCTCTACACTTTCTTGAATTTTAAAAAAGGGCTATTTTTCATACTGTATGTTTGAAACTTGATGATATTATTTTTGTTGGCTTTTAACCGGGAATATCAGACACTTAAATGTGCCCTTGGGCAACTTTAAAGCAAATTTCACATGCAACAACATTTTATTTAACTTCCATAGTTTTAAGCCTTACCCCAGGGTCGGATCTGTGGTTAGACTGACATATTCGCGAATACTGATGACAAATAAGAGCAGATACTGAATACCGATACAGTACTTGCCGATACCAATGAACCGATCCGATACTCTTTTCCGATACCGATACAGTATTGGTCCCTACTTTTAACATTCTTAAGGTAGGCACATTCTTCTAAATATATTGTCTGTAACTCATGTTTCAGTGGTTTGGGGCGATTTTTATTAACCTGTCTCCACCAGATTGTGGCACTATTGAGTTCACAAGTTCCCTCCTCCAGGGTGCCTCTGGTCTCTCAAGCAGAAGTGATTATCTTCATAATAATTTCGAGTTCTGTTCCTGTTAGGTTGCGCTTACATTTGTGCTGTGGCACAGCTTGGATACGCCACCAGTGCTTTGTTGATCTCTACGGTCACATACGGTAGCATATTGGTACGATCAGAAAAAGTCATTCTTGTGACATTAGCCAGTCTAAGATCCCTCCGACATGGGATGCATAACGCCACCCTTGAATGATTCGGTGCTCGATACATAAGCCTTGCGGCGGTCAGAGCCAAAATGCAGCTCTGGCGTCTTGTTAACAATGGGGACGAGAGGTACGCTGCAGAGGAGACTTGCATATTGGACTCAGTTTCCCAGAAGCCTCTGCACTTTCAGAGTGACGGACCTTTCAATTGGTGACATCATCTACGTCACGTGCGGCTCATATCCATAGCTGTCTGTCCACACCGCCCGATCAAAATAAAATAAAACTCACTTTTGGTAGGGAAGCCTCTCTGCAAGCAAAAAACTCAAACAAAAGTGGTTCTTGGCAGTAAAACTGTTAATATATCCACATGTAATTAATCCTGGTATGTAAATGTGGACTACATGCTGGATCATAAGACTCCTGCTGATAGCATGGCACTTGTACAATGTATGAAGAAGCTGTACTGTATTATATATATGCTTCTGTCAACAGACCACCAAGGACCTCCATCTTCCTATTTCTGCTCTGTCTATTTCCGTCTGTCACTTAAAAATAGGCTTTTAACAACCCAGCGTGGCATTAATCATCAGCTCCACACGTAGTGCATTAGGAAAATAAAGTAGCAAATATTGATCATTAAGACAGATAAACGTATGCCCATGAATCGGAGTGTGACTGGTGTTCCATACATGGTGTGGAGTGGGTGCCAGAACAGAGCCACAGCGGCATTGATTGAGCCCCAGGGTGGCACACCACTCTGTCTTCATATGACTGCAATCAATCCACGCACACGCAAGAATCAAATATTCATTAGCGGCTTATTCATATTCAGCCTCTGTTTTTTGAAAATAACAATGGGGTAGAATGGCCTCTGACGGGCTGATTGCAGTGATTTTGTGAAGTATGAAGTAGAAGGGACAATTGTGATAATCTTCTATTATTTAATGAGTTCGACTGTGACTTGAGTCGTGTTCAAGATTGTTGTTGCGTCTCAGACCAGCAGAATACAAATGAGTCAACTAGGCGCTACATTATTTAACAAAGATTATGTTATGATCCATCAAAAAACAGAAAGCGGCGTAAGGCTATTAAATGCGTACCAATTGCCTGTAGTTTCAGAAATGCTTGAGCCAAGAACAGTAAAGTAGGATGTGTTGTTTATGGCATCCGAACTGTCCAAGTACTATTATGTACTGACCCAAAGGCCAATAAGATCCTTGGACAATACATCGCAGGACTGCTCTGAGTGAGTTATTTAAATAAGAACAAGCTAATCGTTTTGCATACAGTGTGATTCAACGTGATTAATACCGGTACATATGGGTATTGTTGTTTAACTACTCCCGTCCATTGGCCCTGTGTAATTGGTGAAAGAAAACTGGAGAGCTGGTCTTCCATGTTAATAATTAGTTGGTTCTGCACTCTAAAAAAATCTGTCCAACCTCACCAGATTTTAATCAAGGGCTGGAAATAGTATCTGATTGTAATCGGCACTCCACTCAGAAGTCACCAGGGGTGTTTGAAGAGTACGTCAAGCCTGAGAGTGGAGCTAATTCCATTAAGCAGCGGCCGTACCTGGAGGGGACGGATCTGTATCTCTCTCTTTTTTATTTATGAGATTAAGTCACGCTTGTTACCCCAATATAAATAATCAAACCAAAAAGAAATGACACTGATTTTCAAGCCGTCTTATCTCAGCCGCATGTCAAAAAGTTTGCGGTTTCTCTCAGGTGACAAATAAACTTTGATGAGCATGTAATACTCAACACATATTGGAGACGTGACAAAATGAATTAAAAACAGCTAATGAAAAGCTAGCGTTGTGCAGATAAGAAGCAAATCGTTTAGAAATTGTAACATACTTATCTGAAGGACACTTTGCTGATGGTACACAAATACCTGTAATGCTCCTGTAATGTTTTTTTGTGCATTATTGTATTGTGCACTACATTGCACAACGCTTTGTTAAAGAGACAATATAAGTATCAACCCTTATTCTCCGACAGTAAATGCCACAAAAACAAACCCTCAAAGCATCAAAAGACCTTGGTAAGGAGTAGTGACAAATACGCGATCAATTTCTGCAAAAACAATCCATCTCCTCTACATGACTATTAAGCCCTAGATCACACATCTCATATTATCTGATGTAACAGCTATGTGGCAGTGGCACAGTTCACTTCAACACTACCAGTAGGCAAAGAAAACATGCCAACCTCTACGCATCTCTACTGAGCCATATCCTGACTCCATGCAGTCATATACTAAAATGGGTGACATACTGCCATATGAGTTACATTTCCATGTTCCATCAACCTCTCAGTCTGCAATCATACTCATCAGAAACCAAAGCCACCTTGAGAGACATTGTTTAAACCTATAGCAGTAAGCAAGGCTCTTGCGGTGTGTTGTTGAAATACCCCAGCTTTTACACCGCTACCTCTTGCTGTGAGACTATCTGGGAGTGGTTGTGTTCAACATATGCCAGACTGCAAAAGAGTCATGTGTGCCTGTGTGTGTGTCACACTTGAAAGGCTTGAAATGCTTCCAGGCTTATCATAACCGTTAGGGCAGCATTTTGTAAGGAGAAGAGTTATTATGATTATTATTACAGTTTGGCACAGTATTCTGCAGATAACCAACACAATCACATAGCCAACCAAAAATGTAGGTTTATCAATTACATGAATATCAGCTACTGCCTTCAGTTAATGTCGTTTTTTCAGCTATTGACCTTTATCGCGAGAACACTGAACATGGGTGATTTTCACCAACCATTATATTTTTGCAATTTGCATAATGTTGCTCATGTCTGAAGTGGTGGGTCTTTCAGTAGCTTCATTATGCTCAGTGACATCACAGAATGTGGGTTTGATTTTTAGTGATAGTGTGATAGAAAATATCTCATGCACCCACATTCTTTTTTTCCATTTTGTCATCACTGGACCAATCCCACAGTTTGTTTTAGGAATATTTTAATAATATTAAGCACATTCTTCTTTTTTGCCCTGACACATTGTGATGAAAAACATTTATATTAATATTGTTTACATTGGGTAAAATATGCCCATGTTTAGTGGCAAATATCGCCCGATACCAACATTTGGCCAATACATCGGAGCATCAAGTAGCAGTTTCAACTATGTCCCAGTCGAATACTGGAAGGTTGTGACACAAGCTGAGTGATCTTTCTTCCCTTTTCTAACCACCTTCTTCCTACCACGCCTCTGATAGAGAGAAAGAGTACCCTCTTCATACAGCAGTGTAGGGCTATGGCATCCTTACTGTAGTGTAGGTGCACCCACTGCACCACCAGCACTTAGGTCACAGTGTACCATGTTAAATTTAGACTCCTTTAACACTCTCCAATAATGCATCTGGAGTATTTCCGTTCATTACTATTCAGAACTTTTTTCTATCTGAGATTTGATCTTCTGTAATTGGGCCATAGATCTGAGCTACCATTCACAGCTGGAGATTTCACATCAAATCTGCTGCCTGTCACCAGACGGAACTTCTCTGCCAGCCCCAGTTGAGCCACTGGTGACTCAAACTCCAAAATAAACGGCCCCCAAGAAGAAGAAGGAAAAAGAGAGAGAGAGAAAAAAAGAAACTTTTGGGTTTAGTCAAAGTTAAAATTGATATCTGCATAGTGCATACTGTTTTAATCAGTATTGACAATTAGGCCAAACTCAATAAACTTGATAAAATAAGTAATTCTATGAATGCCTTGGACTAAAATTGTTTCTAGAATGTCATTTCCCACAGAATAACAGTGAGTAAGATTATGCCAAATAATCAGCTATGAGTAAACTTTGAAGATACAGATGCAGGTGTTTATGTTTAGCCAGTGTTCAATAGAATAAAACCTAGAGACGGCCATACTGATTACAGAGGCCATCTAATATGCAGTTGAGTCCACCCAGAAAGCTGTGTTGTTCTAGTCGACTACAAGTAAAAATATGTGTTAGCTGCAAGCAGCAATAAAACGGGATCAAGCAAGCAGCAATAAGGAGTAAGAACAATACGCACAAATAAGCCATAGAAACATGGGAGCCTGAACTTCAGAAATACATCAGGTAATTATGTGTGAGACTGACTCACATTGTAATCTGGTGTGACTGAGTGAATGATTGGTGAGCTGTGAGTGAGTGGTGAACTGAGCTATGAACTGTCATTAGTGACAACATGGCCGAATAGTGACAGTCAAACAGCCTTGCCCAGCCATGAGGCCCATAGGGCAGGTGCCTATCTCCTGTTTCTGTAGCATGAGGCAGCTTGATGTACAAGTACACCCTCTGGACATGACGCTAGTATGACACAGGGTCTTACCCCCAATCCATCCCTTGATGCTGAGTGCCAAGCAGGGAGGCATTGGATCCCGTTTTTAGAGCCTTTGGTATGACCCGGCCGGGAATCGAACCCCGGCCTCCCAGTCTCAGGGCGGACACTCTAACCACAAGGCCACTGATTTGGTGAATGAGTAAATGATTGGTGAGCTGTGAGTGAGTGGTGAACTGAGCTGTGAACTGTCATTAGTGACAACATGGCCGAATATTGACAAAACACAACATGGCCGAATGGTGACAACCACCATTACATTGAGTTTTACCCTGGGTTACACATAGAACCATGAACTTAGATGTAGAAGACCACATGAGATTGTGCATGATTGACTCATATTACTAGGTGTCCGTGCCGGGATTTGAACCCAGGAACTCTCATTTCCAAGTCATGCGCTCTACCAATGAGGCTACCCAACAGACACAAGACGTACTGGAAACAACACACACATTCAGTGGACTGCTTGGTAAATGGTAAATGGTGCATTTATATAGCGCCTTTATCCAAGGCGCTTTACATAGATTGTGCATCACATTCACCCATTCACACACACATTCATACACTGATGGCAGTGGGACAGGGACACATCGACACTAACTCTGCAGGAGCCCGGGATCGAACCGGCAACCTTGTGGTTACCATCCGGTTACTCTACCTCTGAGCCACTACCGCTCCTTAAATATGCACAAATAAGCCATAGAAACATGGAAGAAATACATCATGTGATTGTGGAAACACAGCAGGGTTTTTGGAGACTCAGACTTTGTATTGTCAGCAGTGGGACTTGAACCCTCAATCTTGTGTTCCAAAGTCAGGCACCCTACCGACTGAGCTATCCTGGCACAATGATTTGCTTAGTTGTTGTCATCAATGAAACAACCCAACAACACGCCACCAAGCAGTAAGCAATATGAACAATATGCACAATTCAGCAGTCAGAGGGTGGAGCTTAGTGGTCAAAGTGACAAATGGAAACTAGAATATTCGCAATTTAAAAATTGCAAAGTGTGGTTGCCGTTGTCGCTTGCCCCCCGCAGCTCCCCCCCATATTGTCACTTGCCCCCCGCAGCCCCCCCCCATACTGCACACTGCGGTGCAGTATGCCCCCCCCCCCATACTGCAGTACAGTATGCCCCCCCCCCATACTGCAGTACAGTATGCCCCCCCCCATACTGCAGTACAGTATGCCCCCCCCCATACTGCACACTGCGGTGCAGTATGGCCCCCCCACACTGCACACTGCGGTGCAGTATGGCCCCCCCACACTGCACACTGCGGTGCAGTATGGCCCCCCCATACTGCACATTGCGGTGCAGTATGGCCCCCCCACACTGCGCACTGCGGTGCAGTATGGCCCCCCCACACTGCGCACTGCGGTGCAGTATGGCCCCCCCACACTGCACACTGCACACTGCACACTGCACACTGCGGTGCAGTATGGCCCCCCCATACTGCACACTGCGATGCAGTATGGGCTTCAGCCAGCAGGCGCCCTCGTTCCGTCCAACTCCCGACCCCGTTGGCAACTACACCATGGTACATAGCGTTGTACAAAACGGTTTTCACACCTGCTTGTATAGCAAGCACCATGCAGCTCTAATGAGTGCTCCATCTCCATCCATATCCATTGGTATGGGTAGATATCCTCCCTACAAAGAGTAAGCCTATTCTTATAGGGGCCCTGTATAGACCACCAGACCAGAGCCACTTTATAGAACCCTTGGCAGCGATTTTGGCCAACCAGGATATCCTAAATAAGGAAATCATTTTAATGGGAGATGTAAATGTGGATATTTCTAATATAAAGGGGCAGCATTACAATGCATTAAAAAATCTTATGCAAACAAATGGTCTCACTCAGCTAATTGCTGAACCCACCAGAATCACAGGCCACAGTCAAACTATAATAGACCTAATAATGGTATCTGAGGTAAACAAGATTTCTCAAAGTGGTGTAATTGTATATGGAATAAGTGACCATTTCATTACCTATTGTACTAGGAAAGTCACAAGGGCTAAAATAAACAGCCACAAAACCGTTACTTGTAGATCTCTAACTAGCTATTCAAAAGACAGCTTTATAGAACAGCTCAAGGGAACAGACTGGTCCCACATTATGACGATTGAGGATGCCGACATTGCAGGGGCACATTTTCAAAGTATGTTTTTAAACGTGTTAGACAATATAGCCCCAACAAAGAAAATAAGAATAAAACAAAGAACACAGCCATGGATGAATAAAGCCATCCTAGATACAATACACGAAAGAGAAATTTAAGAGAAATAGAGTACCAGAATTAGAAAGTAATTATAAAAAGTTGAGGAACAAGGTACAAAAAATGGTACATGAAGCCAAAAAACTCTTTTTCAAGACTAAGATAGAAGAACATAAAAGTGACTCAAAGAAGCTTTGGGCAACCCTGAAGACTTTAGGGACCAAAGATAAGCCCAAAACAAAAAACGACAATATAGGTCTTATGTTTAACGGTTCTTTAACTTTTGATAAAGCCAGAGTGGCAGAGAACTTTAATGTTTTCTTCACCAATATAGCAAACGATCTAGTGCAGAAACTCCCAGTTAGCACAGGGGAATTAGAATATGGAGAAGCCCAGGTAAATAACTACTATGAGACAAAAGGGATACAGAAGGAGCAGTTTTCCTTCTCACATGTAGCAAATGAAACTGTTGCAAAAATCTTAAGAGGATTAGATGTCACTAAAGCAACAGGTTTAGATGCTATCCCTGCCACCTTTTTGCGGGATGGAGCTGAGGTTATAGCCCCCTACATTACACACATCATTAACCTCTCAATCACACAGGCAAAGGTGCCATATGATTTTAAAAAGGCCAGGGTTACAGCACTACATAAAAAAGGCAGAAGAGATGAAGTTAGTAATTACCGCCCAGTTTCTATTTTAAGTATCATTAGTAAAATATTTGAAAGAGTCATTTGCGATCAGATCTCAAACTATGTAAAGCAATTTGACATTTTATATGATTTTCAATCTGGTTTTAGACAGTCACACTCCACTGAGACCTGCCTATTGTACCTAACAGACCTAATAAAAGATAAAATTGACAGCGGCAAGTACTGCGGGATGGTCATGTTAGACCTGCAAAAAGCCTTTGACACAGTCAATCACCAGATATTATTATTTAAACTAAAAGCAATAGGTTTTAATAGGGAGGCATTGTCTCTGATACAGTCCTACCTTACAGATAGGATACAGATGGTTGAAACAGGTGGGTTGCTCTCAGAGCCCAAACAACTTACATGTGGCGTTCCTCAAGGGAGCATAATCGGGCCGTTATTATTTCTGCTGTACATTAATGACATGGACGCAGCCTGCTCATGCCCTTTATTCTTGTACGCTGACGATTCCGCCCTACTAGTGACTGGTGAGAGCGCAGAATCCGTCAGTCGCTCCTTAGAAACTGAATTAAAAAAAGTCAACAGATGGTTAAACGAAAATAAATTATCCTTGCATCTGGGGAAATCCGAATGTATAGTATTTGCATCAAGGCACAATTTAAGAGAGATAGACAATTTTTCAGTTGAATGTAATGGAGTCAAACTCCAGGAGAAAACCTCAATTACATACCTAGGTTGTACACTAGATCAAAACATGTCTAGCGAATCAATGGCTCGTTCAGTGATCGGCAAGATCCATGCTAGAACAAAGTTCCTAGCCAGAATCGCAAAATACCTAGACAGAACCACCATGAGGACATTGGCCTCAGCATTAGTCCAATGTCTATTTGACTATACTTGCCTAACCTGGTATAGCGGCATCTCTAAAAATACCAAGGATAAATTACAGACATCTCAAAATAAACTAATGAGGGTTGTACTTTATCTCTCCCCTAGAACCCATATTAGTGCCAGCCATTTTAGAGAATTAAATTGGCTTCCAGTCGACTGCAGAGTACAACAACTGAGACTTGTTATGGTCTATAAAAGTTTAAAAGAAAATTGCCCAAAATACTTAAAAGGTTACTTCCAGTATGTTAACCAGTCGCATAGCCTAAACACTAGAGCCAGTGTAAGTGATCTTAAACCTCCTAAATTAAAGAGTAAGGTAGGTAGAAGCTCTTTTAAATATATAGGGGTGGAGGACTGGAACAAAATTCCCAGGGAAATGAAATTTGCCCAGTCTCTCAACATTTTTAAAAAATCATTGAAAAACTGGTTAATGGGGAAGTTAACTTAGTGTTCCATATTTCGTTTACATGTATTCTATTTATTGATTGCTGTTGTAAATAGTCATTATTGTGATGTACTGTAGTGCCGTTGATTGTTCCTTTTGTAATGTATATTGTCGGATCACAATGGAATTAAGTCCTATGACTTTTATGTGCTATCCAGATAATATGTGCTGCTCTTTATGAACTGTATCATATATATCAAATAAATTCAATCAATCAATCAGTGTCTTTGGTGTGTGTGTGTGTCTACATCAGTTCCCATTGTTGTACAACCAGAGGAATATAATTAAAATAGAGCTTGGAATTGAAATGATAGTTTAATAATCTCTAATTAAAAGTGGAACGATACAGCTTAAAATTGGAACGATACAGTTTAATAATCTCTGACTAATATTGGAATGATACAGTTTGAAATTGTCGCAATACAGTTTACTAATCTAAAAATGGAACGATACAGTTTGTAATTGAAACAATATAGTGTACTATTCTCTGACTAAAATTGGAACGATACATCTTAAAATTGAAATGATAGTTTAATAATCTCTCACTAATATTGGAACAATACAGCTTGAAATTGGAACGATGTAGTTTACTACTCTCTGAGTAAAATTGGAATGATACAGTGTGAAATTAGAACAATACAGTTTACTAATCTCAGACTAAAAATGGAACGATACAGTTTGAAATTGGAATGATACAGCTAAATTGTTCGAATTTCAGTCAGAAAAGATTAGAACGATGCAGTGCTTTGTGCTTTATAGCAGTGGTTTCCAACCTTTTTGAAACCACGGCCCACGACCTAAAGGACCCACAATGCAATGCAATCTAGCTAGCCTGAAAAAAAAACCCACATATATTTATATATATTAAAGGTGTTGGCGTTAACACGTTAATGCGTTAACGCATTAATGCATTAATCTCGTGTTAACACAGCCGTGCGTTAATGGCGTCAAAAAAATTAACGCGAGATTAACACACTGACGATGGCTGTCCTCGGTGCGGCAGGCCACAGAAGTACTTTACGTCCACACACAAACACAGTGATGGTGTGTACAAAAAATGCAAACCGGCTTGTACAACAAACATTTGTTGTGCAAATCAAAAATCCAGCCAGAAAATCAGGCATGAGCATTTTTCAAACTGCTTAAAATGGCAGACACTCTGGGGGTGGAGCTTACCGGTCAATGTTACAGATGTGTTCCACATGAATCAAGGAACATGTAGAAACAAGTCCCATGATTTTTGGCCAAACGAGGCCCGAGTTATGGTTTTTCAAATGTTTCAGTTTCAAAGAATTGTTATAGCGCCCCCATTTGAGCAATTGGAGTAAGACTGGTTTTGCTGCTATTTGGCATCCCCCTCTACCAAACTGTAAAATCTCATAAACAGATTACTTTGCATGTGTAGATTAGGGATAATAGAAGAATTTTCACAAACAAGCAATTTTCATTGGCTCGTAAAAACATCATTTTTTTCACTGAAAACAAAATTCACACCCATTTCATGTTTGTATGGCTTCAAAGTTCATGTGTAGGTCATTGTTATGCATTTTGATCAAAGATTGTAGGAGAAGAGACATTTTAACTGTTTTACATATAATTCAAGATGGCGGTTCATCTAAAGGTCAGAGGTCAAAAGTAAGAATACAAAAGTTGTTCGGCATAAGCAGACGCATAAGTGAATATAAGTTACATTTCTGAGAGTCGAGCAGTTCATGAGTTATGAGTGTTTAAAGTTTGCAATTTCAGTTGAGTGCTATAGCGCCACCATTTGACCAGTGGTCACAGGCTTCGCATCATCACCGTTTGGCATCACCCTCTACCAGATTACCAATTTTCGCGAAAACCGACTGCACGGTTCAGCCAGAACAGCTATTTCTGGTGGAAGGAGGAAAAAAGAGACAAAAACAAGAAGGGATCAAGGTCCACTTCGTGGACTGCTTGATCCCTTAAATATGTGTTGACTGACTATTTTCCACTGACCAAAAACTAAATAAAAACAGAAATAATAATAATTAGCTACGACTAAAACTATAAAAAATACACTGTCGTCAAACAAATAAAAACTATACTAAAATGCCATGGAGGCACAAGTGGACAAACCAGTGGACTAGAGTAAAGACAAGTCGCATTGTTTCTAAATGCTCACAATAGCTTGTTAAATCATCAATATTTCTGCGACTTGTTATGGTTCCAAATACATTTGCTGATCAAATCAAAACATGTTCCAGTCCTGGATGTATTCCTACAGCATCCTTACTATGGAATGAATACCATGCCATAAAGAATCCGTACTGTAATTGTGAATCCGTAACTGTAATTGTGCTCCGTGTCTCTGCAAAATAAATCCAGTATTAATCAGTATCTGTAATTGTTTTCTGTATATCTGCAAAATAATCCGTGTCAAATTTTGCATGTGTAGAAAACAATTTGTAAGTTTGTATTTGCTGTTTGTATCACTGCAAAATTTCACAGGTGTATAAAACAATTTTGCAGTGGTGAGGTTTGTATTTTTTGTATTTGCAGTTTCAATCACTGCAAAATTGTTTTCTACACCTCTGCAAAATAAATATTGTGTTCTGCAACTCTTGTGTTTTGCAACATTGTAAAAGTATTCGGTCTGCGCAACAACGACTGCGGCGACATCTGCTGTTCAAGTACAACACCACACATCTACAGTTTGAAAAAACACAAGTCAAAATTTTACAGAGGCGACATCTGCTGTTCAAGTACAACACCACACATCTACAGTTTGAAAAAACACAAGTCAAAATTTTACAGAATTATGGCAGTGTCTTCACTTCACCGCAGAGAGCCAATCAGCAGTTGGCTTACTCAGCAGTGCACCATTTTGATTGGTTGGCCAAAGGAAGCAGTCTCGCCAATCCCAGTCATTCATAATACATGAATATGAGATCCCATTGTTGGGAAGTACAGAGGTCTAATGGTGGCTGTTCTATAGCCCAGCACAGCTTTAGTGATCTTAAATCCCTTTATTTTAGATCGTTTTGTGTAATAGTAATGCATAAACATTGCAGAGACTTTAGACGTTTCTGTACAATGGTTTAAAACTGCACGAGGGTATGCTTAAAGTATCTTATTTAAACAGGGACAAACTCGGACTGCAGTTTCTGCCCCTCAATGTCGCCCCTCCACCCTCTGACAGCTATGTGATTGCTGTGCTAGCACACAGCATTAGCATAACTATAGCAGTTCTGACAACAGCTATGTGATTGCTGTGCTAGCACAGCATTAGCATAACCAGCAGTTCTGACAACAAAAGAAGAACATTTGAGGAAAACTCCACTATTTATATACTATCGTTTTGACAGATACCATTAGTCTGTTGGCTTGTGTATAATCTAAATATCAGATAAACGTGCATTAGCGACAATATAACCAGTGTTATTTTAGCAATTCTATTAAAGCTAACAAATATAAGACTTCCGGTGCTGATCACTTCAAAATAAGACTACCCTTTATAGTATTGAAAAGCGATCCATTTGCACACTTAAACGAACATTCAGCATTCATTAAACAACGCACCCATCATGTTTACACATACTGTGTACAAATGTATGTATAAATAACAAAAACGTTATAAATACATCAGTAACATAAAAATGATATCTCCATGGATACATACAATTCACTGGGAGACGGCTCGGTTGCCATGTAGTGCCATGTAGTTGAGAGAACAACAAGCAAACTGGTCTATTCAAATGACTGTTGCAGCTATAGTCAGTGTTGTAGTGGTACTTTAAGAAGTGGGGGGGACGCCTCTTAAAGGAAAATTCCACCCATTTTACGATTTTTTTCTAAGAGTGCACAAATGTGTTCCATTTGTGCACTCTCAGAAAAAAGGAAACTCATTAACATGGTGAAACACATCTTGATGATGTCATTAAGATGTATTTCACAATGCTAATGATTTTTTTTCCTTTTGCCCCAAAAATATTTTAGAGAAGTGGGGGGACAGCGTCCCCCCCACTTCTTAAAGTACCACTACAACACTGACTATAGCTGCAACAGTCATTTGAATAGACCAGTTTGCTTGTTGTTCTCTCAACTACATGGCACTACATGGCAACCGAGCCGTCTCCCAGTGAATTGTATGTATCCATGGAGATATCATTTTTATGTTACTGATGTATTTATAACGTTTTTGTTATTTATACATACATTTGTACACAGTATGTGTAAACATGATGGGTGCGTTGTTTAATGAATGCTGAATGTTCGTTTAAGTGTGCAAATGGATCGCTTTTCAATACTATAAAGGGTAGTCTTATTTTGAAGTGATCAGCACCGGAAGTCTTATATTTGTTAGCTTTAATAGAATTGCTAAAATAACACTGGTTATATTGTCGCTAATGCACGTTTATCTGATATTTAGATTATACACAAGCCAACAGACTAATGGTATCTGTCAAAACGATAGTATATAAATAGTGGAGTTTTCCTCAAATGTTCTTCTTTTGTTGTCAGAACTGCTGGTTATGCTAATGCTGTGCTAGCACAGCAATCACATAGCTGTTGTCAGAACTGCTATAGTTATGCTAATGCTGTGTGCTAGCACAGCAATCACATAGCTGTCAGAGGGTGGAGGGGCGACATTGAGGGGCAGAAACTGCAGTCCGAGTTTGTCCCTGTTTAAATAAGATACTTTAAGCATACCCTCGTGCAGTTTTAAACCATTGTACAGAAACGTCTAAAGTCTCTGCAATGTTTATGCATTACTATTACACAAAACGATCTAAAATAAAGGGATTTAAGATCACTAAAGCTGTGCTGGGCTATAGAACAGCCACCATTAGACCTCTGTACTTCCCAACAATGGGATCTCATATTCATGTATTATGAATGACTGGGATTGGCGAGACTGCTTCCTTTGGCCAACCAATCAAAATGGTGCACTGCTGAGTAAGCCAACTGCTGATTGGCTCTCTGCGGTGAAGTGAAGACACTGCCATAATTCTGTAAAATTTTGACTTGTGTTTTTTCAAACTGTAGATGTGTGGTGTTGTACTTGAACAGCAGATGTCGCCTCTGTAAAATTTTGACTTGTGTTTTTTCAAACTGTAGATGTGTGGTGTTGTACTTGAACAGCAGATGTCGCCGCAGTCGTTGTTGCGCAGACCGAATACTTTTACAATGTTGCAAAACACAAGAGTTGCAGAACACAATATTTATTTTGCAGAGGTGTAGAAAACAATTTTGCAGTGATTGAAACTGCAAATACAAAAAATACAAACCTCACCACTGCAAAATTGTTTTCTACACCTGTGAAATTTTGCAGTGATACAAACAGCAAATACAAACTTACAAATTGTTTTCTACACATGCAAAATTTGACACGGATTATTTTGCAGATATACAGAAAACAATTACAGATACTGATTAATACTGGATTTATTTTGCAGAGACACGGAGCACAATTACAGTTACGGATTCACAATTACAGTACGGATTCTTTATGGCATGGTATCCATTCCATACCTTACAGCGTTATTCATCAAAGAAAATATGAATGACCCAAAAGTGTAAAAATAATCTGACTAAAATGTCAATCTGACTAAAAGTAGACAAATAAATGTAGCAGTGTGTAGACTAGGTTGAGACTAAAATTCTTGACTTCAAGTCGACTAAAAAAACTAACAACAGTGATCGAAATTGGACTAAGAATGGGAGAAAATTTAAAAACAGCCAACATTATGAAATCAAATTATTATGAAATCATTATCATTTTTCATGGCTCTCACAATGCCACGCCAGACTTTCTGGTCAGTTCATTGCCATCCCCAGATGTACAACTAGCCATGACATCAGGGAACAACAGTTTTTGCTCTGTTTTGAGGCAGGATTCCAGAATGATACAGTATAACCTCATCGTCAGCTCTATAGCAGTGTCCGGCAAACTATATATGTGTATTTATATAGCGCCTTTATCCAAGGCATTTTACATTGCAGGGCATTACATTCACCCATACATACATACACCGATGCAAGGCACAACCAGCACATCGGGAGCAATTTGGTGTTTTGCCCAAGGACACATGGACAGTAGACAGGAGGAGACAAGATTCAAAGGATCATTGGTCAACCTGCTGTACCTCCGGTCGCAGGCACCCGGCTGTATTCTTCTATTAGATTTATCGATGCGTGTCTCTTTCAAGAGAAGAAGATGGTTAAGTGCCATCCAACCTATTTGAAAATGTAAATGCCTCAGAGCCATAGAGTAGAATCATCTTGAAAGTCGTCCTAAATATATTTTTTACTTTGAACATCTAACTAAGCCGGGATGACCAGATCTTATGAATGCCATCAGCACATACAAGTTCCCCCCCTGGGCGCTCACCATGACCTGATCAGCCATCAGCTGAGTTGAAGCTGAAACAAAATTTACCCTGCAGGATTAATAAGGTCTGCAAACAAATCAAACTTTGACAGAGAACATTCCAGAGTGATGTTAAAGTTATGACTGGAACACAATCTAGTCAAGCGACCTTTTGCAAATTCAGTTATGGCTGATAGTTACACACCTGGTGAGCGTGGGGACTGTCATACTATCAGCCCCTGCCCTAACTCCTTCCCCTTTATCATACAACTACAGATGTGGGTGTGGCATCAGTTCAGGTGGAACAGTACCCATCACCACCCACAGGTTAACCAGGCATACTTAATGAACTGATGGGGGTGCCCATATAAAAACGTAATTTGAACAAATAATAACGTAATGTTATTATGTTTTTGGAGTGAAAAAAAAAATCTTTCTCCTCATATAACAAGAATTCCTGATGATCATATTTTAGGGTGTAAAGAAAATTATGGCACTCCATCTTTATGTGTGTATGTATAGATTCATTGATGTCTATATATAAACAAAATGTATGTAAAAGTTAAATAATCACTGACAACTCGCAAAGCAAAAAATAAATGGCCTACTAAGAAAATCTCTGGTAACAATGCAAAGGACATTGATGATGATTTAAAAATTAAAGTCTTACCTAAGTCTATAAACACACAGGTTCAATGTAATTCATTCAGGTTTATTAGTGTAAACGACTGAAATTCTGGACGACTGAATCTAATATACATACTGTAAAGCAGTACCCACCCAAGGATATGTGATTAGGTCAATTACTGAGGGCTTAACTTTGACTAGGCTAATTCTAAACCAGTACATCTGACGATACAACTCCTAGGCCTGGGGCTAACACAAAGTATACAGCTGTCTGACAGGTATCAACAAGCAGCTTGTGACATCTCACCTCGCCCACATCTAAGGATTAAGGACCATGGAGGAACAAAACCCATTATTATATCAGGGGCAGCCTGCCAGGGAGGAAGGCAAAGCAAGAGACGGAACCTTGTGGAGTTTGCTCTGCAGAAAGCATCCAGACTGCTCCTCAGCCTACACCTGGGTCTTTATGTCAAAGGGCAAAAATAACACACGTTCAACCTTCGGCAAACAACAGTGTCATATGACAAAGTGGCTTAATAAAGCAATAAGCCAGGAGAGGGAGCAGGTCAGCGTGGATTTTACCCTGGTGCGAAGGCTGGAGGTCTTCTACATTCACTGGTAAAATCCACGTCAACCTGCGACTGTGAGTGGCTTATTGCTTTTCGAAAACTGTTACAATTATGACAACATTAAAAATCTGACAAGTACCAATTAAAATAATTCACGTAGCACAATGTCATTTATAAGTTCCCCAGCTAAAGAAAGTAGTTCCTGGCCAACCAGCTGTAAAAACGGCACACCTGATTCTACGGTAACAACAACAAAGCTGGTTCCGGATGGCGGAGTGATACTACTAAATGTGACGCGCCACACCTGTCATGTGACGGTGTCCAGACAATCAGAATCAAGTATTGGGACTAGCAGTTTTGGAATGTAATTTATATAGTGCATTGTAGAATTTCAAAACGTCATAGCCTCGCTAATGCCACTGTCCACTAAAATGGTCTGTGGGCTCGCTCCATGCCAGCTCCAGGCTTTCCGAGACTTTCAGTGTAAAGCCTAGTTTAAACCCTTCTGCCTCCCCACACACACCATCCGTCTTCTGTCAGCCACAGCTAAATACAAGCTGCCACTCCAGCAGACAGCTCTTATATTCCTGCTCCTGGTGCAAACCAAAGAACCTTTACAATGGAATGGAAAGAGACTGCTCTTATGAGTATAATAAATAAATAAAAGCACGTGCTAAAAGGTTTAACACATTGCCATGGCTTATTAATATTCATTTCTTTTTTACTAGCAAATTTCCAACCTCAACTATCAAACCTGTACCTCGTGGTTGACATACTGTATGCTTTCCACAAAGCAAATACTGACAGAAGTTTACTGTATATGCTCATGTCTAATTAACTTCATTAAACATTAGAGATATAAGAGAAATGAACACAAACAAATCAACAAAGTATCTACATGGTCTAACAGGGAAAGCTTGATTGTATTTACAAATACCGTGGCTTTAGTTTTAGGTTATATTGTAGAAGACTGATACTGTAAGCTTAGGGATGCACCGAAATTCTTGCAAAATATATACTATTTTCTCCTATCGTTGGGATCGTTGTCACCTAAATAATGTCCAAAATATGGGGGTGCACAAAACTGCACATGCATACGTGTGTGCGCGCACACGGTATTCAGGTCCATATTCTGTGCATAATCTGAGCACTATGATGAATTTGGCAATTCAACAAAACAGAATCCAGCTCTGGTGAATCACGAGTGTGTGCACACAACAAGCATGCCCACAACAGACGTGCTCGTGGAAATACGCTTGCATTAACGCACCATGTCTTCTCGGCACAAAATGCAGGTCCCGTTGAAAATGAACTAGAGGCGCATTTTATCAATCCTCATGTGAAAGGCCCTTTAAGGGGTCCATATAAAACATTTATTTAACACTTATGAATGCATTCATTGCATACACTTTTTGGTGATATATTTTCTGCCGAATATTTTCAGCAGCCAAATATGACGGTGAGTCACTAGATAAGCTGTAATATTTCCCTCTACACACAGGAACATCACATCGCCAGAAGAGAGCCTTCACAATGTTCTAGCTCAAAGAAAAACAGCATCATTTTATCTAACATGCCCGATGATCCACTAGTCAAAGCCATTTTGTTTCATATGGTTGGCCATCAGTTTCCCCGTCTTTCTCCACAGTAGGAACATGGTGTTCAGATGACAGCGTGAGAATGAGTATAACAAGCGTGCCCAACCATTCCACAGCAGAACAAGGACCTACAGCACACAAACAGACCATTGTACATCAGTACAGTACATTACACGCCTTGCACTACGAGGTCCAGGATTCAATGCAGGCAATCAGGATTTAACAGTAATAATAGTGCACAGTGGACACACCTGTATCACATAAATAAATCAATAAGCGGTGCATTCATATAGCGCCTTTACCCATGGCGCTTTACATTAGTGCATGAACCATTGACACACACATTCAAACAGACATTGCAGCTGATGCCATGCAAGGTATCAACCAGCACTTCTACCACTTTTTTGAGTCGCATGTTCAAATGCTTAAAAGAGTGGTAAATAGGACAACTCCGCCAGGACTGCAGAATCCCCGGATGTGTTATGACGCAAATGAGCCACAGTGCGCACATATGCACCCACACTTGCGCAAACACACACACACACACACACACACACACACACACACACACACACACACACACACACACACACACACACACACACGCACACACACACACACACACACACACACACACACACACAGGATACAGATCATGGGTACAGGAGGCAACACCTTCTCCGTATATGGCGACTGCCAATTATTGCAGATATGGAACAGAATTTTGCCGATGCCTGATCAGCTTGGGAATGCCTGCAATCTGCAGGCCCCTCAAAAACAAATTTATGGACATTACTGAGGCTTATATAAACACGAGTAGTTTGCATTTGTAACTGATCTGTATAATGACATCCTCAAGACATTGGTACTTAAAGCTTTGGTAATTGACTGGTGATCAATGCCGGTACTGCAGTTTTTAGATCTAGTCCCACATTTTCCAGTCTCATTTTGATCGGCCCTTATAATCAGCCCTGTTTAGTGCTGGCATGTGACATCGTTTTCCTGGGAAACGGTACCCCCATCACTTTTCAATAGAAAACATATTTAGAACAGCCTTTGCGGGGAATGGCGTATGTGACAAATACAGTATTCCAGTCATAATGGATATCAAATTTAAGATTTGTTTTCATGAAAAAGTTACTTAGTATAGCTTTAAGCACCTTGGTAAGGACTGCTTCTTCGAGACTGTGGTCAAATATACATGCCACTTCCAAAACAGCAACAATATCTGGTGTATTGGCGGTAACCTCTGAAAATACATCATTTCCATTATTGCACATGAACATGGCGTACGCGCACACACACACACACACACACAAACGCATGCATGCACGCACCCACGCACGCACGCACACACCCGCGCACGCGCACACACACACACACACACACACACACACACACACACACAAACACATGCACGCACACACACACACAGACACGCAGCAGAGCAGAGAGCAATCTCAGGTTATCAGAGAAGATCCTGGACACTGTGGTTCTTATCAGATCAATGCGGCTACAGAGCTTCCCTATGTGTGATATTAAGGCTTCATTCAGCCCAGCCTCCGCACAGGCCGTCGAACTTACATAACCAGGCCATTAATATTGATTGTTTCCAAATTTGCGAACGGAGGGATCTTGCAATATATGAAAATAATACTTGCACCCTTTCTTCTTTCCAGTAATGATATCCACAGACCTCCAAGGCCCATTGCCTGACCCACTCGAGTCTTAAAGCAGCGCTTCTGCTGAAGTAAGCCTTTTCTACTTAAAGGGTATTAACGCTCAGGGTTAAAACAGTAGACGCTCTGCATACATGATAAGAAATGTTGCATCCTCAGAAAAAAGTCTGCAGCAGTGTCTCAAAGTGAGGTCCGGGGGAGTCTCAGGTGTTCTTGAGGAGATTCCTGGGGGTCCCATGCAAAAATAAGGAACAAATTACACCAATTTTCCAATTGAACTGAACTCACAATGGGAGTTTTCGAAATATGCTTTTTTATCTAGTTCTTGGGGTGGGCAAAAAGAATATTGACCAAAATTATAATGAACACAAAAACACAGTCTTTGGTATGTTTGAGAACGATTGGTCTACACATGAAACCCTTTCTAGTGTTCCAAGTGTAACCAAATAAAGTTAGTTAAATGAACACTGAGGATTGTACGCCGCAGTGCAGCTGGCGTGGAGCAAAAGTACGGCACTCCAGAAAGTATTCTGCAGCATTTCAGATGCTGGCTTTAGTGGTAACCCTAAAACAGCGAGAGTCCTGAAAATGTCTGCAAGTTTGGAAGCTGGACAATGAGTCGTCATGTCACACATTTTTTTTTTATCACAGATTTAACTTTAACTGCTGATCCTATACACAGCTGCATGCAGTACTATACTATGCGCACCACTGCAAGAAGCAGTGGTGTTGCAGTTGCAATATCAGACACCAGGACTATACGGTAGGAATACCTTGTATAGAGAATTGAATCGGAATTTCTAATGCACCTGGAATTATATAATTTTCCCTCCTCTCTGTAAAGGTTTTATTTACAGATAACTACTGTATATCACATGCCAAAAGTCCATGAAACAATAAGACACAAGTTCAACAGACATTTCTACATTTTCTAAAGATGTAACCATGCCCATTCACTGTTGCAAATAGAAAACCCAGAAAAGAGACAGAAATAAACTCACACAACAGGCCTACTAACTACATCATGAAAACACAATGATGTGGGGTTTCAGAATATTTCAGAAAACTTTTAAGGGCTGAAAACAGCAAACTTTCTATGTTATGCAGAGGAAACAGAAGTTGGGTTTAACACAGGAGGATTTTCCAAAGGCACGTTTCATTCACCCCCCCACCCTCTGCATTCAGCATTACATAACAGAGCAAGGCGTTCTTTTTTCCCTGTCTTTCTCTCTCCCAGACGCACTTTAATCCAGTGCACACATAAACGGGGTCGGGGTGAATATGGGTCAGCGGGTTAGGAGTGTGTGTAGCGTGTGTGTGTCTCTCTCTCTCTCAAAGTCAGACTTCTTAAAGTAAATCAAACTATGATGTCTGTCTCGGTCCGGGAACACCCCCACCATCCCATTCCTGCCAACTACCTGTCTTTGCCCACTAGTGCTATTACATAAGAGGTGGCTGCCTGTCTTCTCTCCTCTACTACCATGTGCACCGCCACGCTTTAAAAACTAACCCAGTGGAAAAGTAAAAACATGTTCACGTGAGATATACGAAATTAAGCTTTCGGGAGGGAACTGGTTTGAAGTGGCTGCTGGTGTGTGTTTCTCCCTTTCCTTTTTTGAGGCGGAAATTCATAGTTTTAAGTCGTGTTTGAAGTGAAATCTGATCTGTGTGTAATGATTTTTTTCCGCTCTGTCTCAGCTGTGCGCATGCAGCCAGCGCTGCTGCCGCCTCTGTTTATGGCTAAACCTGTTACATAACAGCTTACATTCCACATTCACCATATCACACTCTAAATATACCTCCTCTTCCGCGCACGCGCACACACACACACACACACACACACACACACACACACACACACACACACACACACACACACACACACACACACACACACAGCGGTTTATACCAACAAATGATTCATTATTGTCAGTTTGTCACGTCTATGTGTGTGTGTGTGTGGGGGGGGGGTGCTTAAATACTGTCACTGTACAATGGACACAGTACTCGGGGAGGGACGTGGACAGATCATTGTTGTCACACACACACACACACACACACACACACACACACACACACACACACACACACACACACACACACACACACACACACACACACACACACACACAACCGGGAGGTGCACCGTCACAAATGTCAATGCAAGGGAAGAAAATATGCCCAATTGCGTCTGCAACTCTGCATGGTGCTCGTTCAGTGCTGACTGAGCTGCACTTCAGTCCAGCTGCAGGCTGCTTGAAACGCAGCACAATAATAATACTAATAGTAATAATAATCTCTGCCCAAGATTAGCTTCTTCTTCTGTCATATGACCACGATGTGAGGCTGAGCCCACCCCGGTAAACGCCACGCCAAAGGGGAGAATGGCTTCAAATTCCTAGCAGTTTCCAAAAGTTCACTTTTGACACGTTGTAGCAATTGTAAACATAACGTGCCCACTGCTTCGGGCCAGGCTACACATACATACAGGTTGGCCTGCGTGACGCATCATGGTCAACTGAGAGAATAGATTATTTTGCCTCACTTTCAGAATGAATGTGAGTGACACGCTGTTGTATGTATGATCGCACCATCATCCCTCAATGATCTGAGCTGTCAGCGGTGTAGCTTGAACACCATCGTGTTCATGCATGCAGGCGACACACACTGACACACACACACACACAGCGACGAGGGGGGGAAAGCCGAGATGGCACAAAATATACACACTGCACATGTGTGTCCCCGATTGATTTCAGACAGCTCCGTGCAGCTGCGTGGATTGGACGCGACTAATGCATTATTATTATTAAGGGGGGTGATCTGATCTCTCTCGTGGTGCAATTAATTAATGATCCGCTTTGAAGTTTCCTGATCAATAAACATGTCCAAGTAGAAATGAGCAATACGGTCCCCGCGTTTGGTGCTTCTCTTACCTCTGTTGGTGCTCGAACAGGTCTGCCTGCGGACCGGCGGCGGGGCTGCTGGATGGTGCTGCTGATGTTGGTGGTCCGCTGCTTTCCGGAGCGTCTCCAGGTTTACCGGGGTTTCCCTGACCGGGGTAGCCGGCTCCGAGGCGCTGTTGCCCGGGTCGCCACTCGCCGGCGCTGGATCTGGAGGAGGGGACTCCATGTTGTTGATTTTTTTCCCCTGGCTTTATTTAATTTTTATTTTTTCAACTGTTCAACTAATCGCTACTCTATGAACTAATTCTGCTTTTGGTTTGTGAGCTTTGCCGCGACTACGTCTTATTGCTATCTAATTTTAGAGTAGAACTAAGAAATGAGAAATGCGAGTGTGTGCGAGGTGGGTGTGTGGGTCTGATTGTCCACTAGCAGCGCTAGTGAGAGCAGTGTGAGAGTCTAGTGTGATCATCATGCCACTGTGAAAAGGGAGAGGTTGTCAATAGCAGAGGAATAGATGTAGGCCTGCTAGTATAGTAACCCACGCCACGATATACTTGTTTATCTTTGTTTTATTTGTAACCACGTAGCTCAATAGAACATTCTATTCTCCTCTATAGAAGTATAAAACCAAATGTAATGATAATATGGTTATTATGGGCCCATGTTTCTTAAAATGGAATTAAAAGGACCCTGCCTTGTCCTATTCATGGATCTCATCTGTAGTCCACCAGCCATGTTTAGGACCATACAGGTGTTTCAATGTCTGATTTGGCTCCGTGAGGTGGAGGGCTACAGATGAGACCTAAGAAATGTACAATGTACAATTTACACCGATAGTCAGTGTCATAGAGAATGTGTATCTCCAGTTAGATTTCACTTTGAAGGAATGTACAATTGTGTGCAGGATTTGCATGATTTAAATGGGAGAAATCCTCTCTCTCTCATATGTGCAATGTGCATAATGCAAGTGTGCCTTATATGTCTTATGCCAGTGTGCCAATGTTGGCACCCGTGCGCCGTGCCTAAGGTTGCCTACCCCTGCTATAATACGCAGTAGCCTACACTTCATAGGGTATTTTGTAATATGCAATCTGTGCTATGCACTCCCAATCATCATCATCATCATCATCATCACCATCCTCATCATCATCACTGATGATAAATCGCCATCCGCAGTCCTCAGCTGTCATTATAGGTAGCATCATCATTACATTTTCTATCAAACCTATATAGGCTAGTGGCCACTTTATTTTGTATTAATACTAGGCCTATATATATAGGCCTAGTATAATGCTGATGAAATATATATTTCATCAGCATTATACTGCATGGTGACGAGAGGACTGACTGATTGGTTCATCGATCGATCAAGTCAACAAGGCTGATATCTGAGTGCTGCTGTTTCTCATGATGAGCTTGTGTGCAGTCTTGTAGTCGTATACTGTAAGTAAACTCTTTCTGTCAAGAAATAAGTATAAGTAGAACAACAAGGATCTTCTTTCAAGAGAACGTGCTATCGGGTGTCCAGCAGTGAGCAGCCAGCAGCGCACAACACCATGCTTTCCGCATGTGATCAGCGGCCACGCTCTAAGGCAGAGCCACGCCCCCTTTAAAACGTTGCACGTGGACTTTGACATGGTGCTGCATGCTCTAGTGCTCTGCACTGACAGCATACCAGTAGGCCTACTACCTGAATTAACTTGAGGCAGTTATTATTATTAATTATTAAAGGCCTGTATATACTGTATATATACAGGCCTCGATGTGGTCAGTATAAGGATAAGTGTGGCACCCGGAATAGTGGGTACTATCAGAGCCTGAATTAAAAAAAAAAAAACTAATGTAAATACACTAATGTAATTGTTTGTATAGCCTAGTAGTTCAGATGTGATGGTCTTTTTTTTCCTTCTAAAAGGCATTCTCAGACGTTGTTGCGTTGAGATGTATAGCCTGTTGCAGGCCTTCATTTGATTTATAATTAACACTTCTTATTTTGTGTAATTTAGGAATGTCTGCATTGGGGTGGCTATTACACTCAGTTACACTCAGTAGTGAGTAATCAATCCTGCAGTACTTGAAGTGAAAGTTGACCACTACAATTTGTGTTAAACTAAATAAACTGCAGGTCTGCTTACTGCATGCTGTGGCTTCCTGCCTGGTGGTGCTAAGGCCAATTTGAAAGGGGTGTCATTTCTTCTTATGCCTTTGATGGCCATTATTTGATTTGATACATATTGTTCCACAAAATGTGTTTTGCAAAAATCCACCTGTTGGTGGCGCTATAGCAGGTCAATGTGAAAAAGGGTGCGGTTATACTGTATTTGTCAGCCTGGTTGGAAAGTACATTCAACATAAGCTAAACATGCTGTGTACATGGTTTGATGCTTGTTGTTCAAAGTTTGCAATCCTGCAATATTTGAAAGCAAATTATAGAAAATTATGATGGAACATGAAATATTGGACAGATCCGACTTGAGCATATGACTGTAGAGATACTGTGTAACAAGTAGTTCTCCATCTGGGACATGTGTTAATACATGTTTGGCTCATGTTAAAACTTAAACCACTTGTCCAAACGTGTTGTTGTTCTGGCTCCCTCTGGGCTCTACTACTGTATACGAGGCTGCATTCCCCTATACCACATGTCTCAGACTTACAGTAACTGACAGACTTTGAGCTTGTAGTTTAGCTGTTTTCCAAGAATAGGGTTCGAGGGTTGCCTGGACAGCCCTGTCACTCAACAGTGTCAAAAAACAAACATGGCAGCCCCCTGCGGTGAAACACAACCATATCAATCTGGCTATTAAATCGACCTATGGTAAATAGTCTCTTAAACATCATCATCTGACATTTTACTGCTTTTGTCTGCATGCTTTTATATACCATGCAGTAAGTCCCGCCCTCTTCTCAGTGTCCAACCACGGGTTGGACACTTTCCAGACAGTCTGATTCATTCCAATGTAAATATAATGGATATTACACATTAAATACTGGTTCACTTTTGGAACCAGTCCTTCAACATTTTTTTAACAATGTTTTATCACATAGGAAAACTATTGGTATAGAGACAGGGCGGCCTTAGGAATCTGGAGGCCTGTTTCACAAACAAATACGAGGCCCCCATATGACATAATAATTTACATGCATTATTGACACTTGATGGTCAGTCGGAGCTCTGAGGCTAAGGCCTCCAATAGAGAGGTTGTTAATATTATGCAAAATCCACATTAGGCCAAGTGCAGACTGCCAGACCAGAGGTTAAATCCCGGATTTGGTGTATTGTATGCTATTTCTCGTTATTTCTTCGAATACCTGTAGTCCTTTTCAAATAGACTGCACTGTATATACAGTATATTTACACGCTTAGATGCATCTGTGCTCTTGAGTGTATCTGTCCTGTATTTCCTACTGTGTTGCTGCTATGGAAACTGAGTTTCCCTCACAGGATCAATAAAGGACTGTCTGTTTGTCTGGTTATCAACCTACAGACCTACCGACCTACCTAACAAACGCAAACTGTTATGTTAGCATTTGTTATCACCAGTACTGTGTGGTCATGGTGATTTCATCATAAGAGATGTTTCTGGTTATCCTCTGGCAACGTGAAGCGCACAGACAACCCCGCTGATGAGAACTGTGTGATATAACTTTTTTGGAGCACGGCTGCAGCAGACGCCTGATGTTTCAAGGAGAAGCCAGAAAAGAATGTCTCGGTGCCAAGAGAAGAGGCCAAGTTCCTCCGCTCTGCTCAGTATTATCCCCTCAAAATATTTCTCTGACCTCCTGACCCACTGCAATTGGGAACCTCACACGAACATTCCTCGCCTGTTGCAAGTCCCAGCTGGGAAACTTGAACTTGAGCGAGAGACGCAAGCGTGCAGTTATATACCTGCCTTGAAATGGTCCCTGAAGTACATTGCGCATATGGTAAGCATACTCATGCTATGCCTGCACAAAATGCACGCGTGCATACAGATTCAGACACATGAAAGAAACATGCAAATATATCAAAGTACAAAGTAAAATAAACAATTTTCCTTGTGAGAAATTACTCATTTTTAACTTGAGTAAAAATGCCACAGTGATCAAAAATAATATATCATAATATATCAATGCATTGCTGTCCCTAGTCAAATCCTAATGAAAATCCTAAAGGATTCCAATATAAAAAAGTCCTATAAGATTTAGGAACAAAGCCTACTGGATATCCAATAGGAATCCAATAAGATTACTGATTTTTATAAGAACCTGATTTTTATAGGAATCTTGTTCTATCAGAATGAGAAAATCCTATAGGATTTTCTCATTCTATATAGGAATAGGATTTGTTCCAAAATCTTATAGGAAGAATAGGATTGGTTCATTCATACTGTACTTTTTCCATGTCTAGATACGTAGTAGAATCAAAAGGATATGTAAAAAGTAAATAATCAAATAGTCAAGTACGTATGAAGTGCAGGCAGATATTTATTTTAACTTAAAGGTAATTTTAGGTAACTTTAACACCTCCACTCTATTGGCTCATTCTGAAACTGCTGGATACTGCTGCGCTGTGATTGGCTAAAACACAGCCTCCGCTACAACCCCTCCCCCCACGCACACTAGCACCGCCTTGTCATGAGCCAGACGAAAAGGATTTGTTGACAACAACAACAACAAAAGTTCTGGACCGTCTGCAGAGCAAAGCAAGTGTCTCTGCCGGGAAACAGCTGCAACATCAAAGTAGAAGTGACATAGAGGGGAAAATATATATTTTTCTGATTTTTGGCTAATAAGTTACCTATAATACATTTTTGGACTGTACGTCGTTATTGTGCACAACTGAGTACAGTATGCACTATACCGTGGCCTGTGTTTAAACTGAAAGGATGCAAGGACAAGTTTGATGCTTGCCGGTTTAATTTGCGAGTTCTAATGAATTATGCTGCTGTCACACAGTGTGGAGCGGCAGAAGGAAGGATGTGGCTGATGTGTGGAGAGCACAGAGCAAGGCAGAGGCAAGGCATGCCTGCTTGTGTTTAAAAATGATTGATTAAGCTGACACCAGCTCAGGGGTGCAACACCGCTCTATTTTTCTCCCTCATTATGTAAGGCTATATTTCAAATCAGGAGTGCACTGGAGGAAGACACCGGAGACACCAGACAGGACACCCTTCAAAAAAAAAAAAGTTTTTTTTATCAGACAACAGCCAAGGAGACTGATGAGTTCCTCCTCTAATCTTGTCTTGGGGAGTGGTTGATGGAGAGAAAGCAAGAGTGTTTGTCAAAGCAAAGGGTCATCCCTAAACAAAAGAGAGAGAGAGGAAAATAGCGCTGATGCTAAGGAAATGTTTTCAATGTACTATAAGAAAAAAGTTATAGAAAATCTACACATGCCGTGTAAAACCAAGTCTTTATGAACACTTTAGAGTATAAACACTAGAATGTTTTTAATTGCCGGTAATACGTTTTAAACACATAAACGTGTTTACATTTTAGACATAATTTGTTAAATTTATGTTTAGAATTGAAATACTGGCATTTAATTATTACACACTGGTGGTGTTTTTAGCTTCTAAAAAAGATTAAACACTGGTGTTTAGCTTTTAAGCCTGGTTACACTGGTCTTTAGGTTTTGAATGCATCACATGTTCGAGAGATTTACAGTGTAGAAAATAGAAAAAAACTAATAACTGTGATATCTGACGTCACGTTTCTATGAAATGTCTTTGTTCTTATCGCACTGCTGAGCTGAGAAAATCATCTCTTTAAATTAAAAGCATTTACTGTAAAGACTAAATAATTAACCCATTTTGACCTGCCACTATAGATTCTACAAAATCTTTGCTCTGAAAGAACATATAATATTTGAAGATTTGTTTTCACAATTTCCCCCCAAAATAGCAGATGCACACGCCTCATAGCATGACCCAGAGTGGGGCGTGTACATCTGCTATTTTTCAATAAAATTTAAAACTCCAAAACGGGTTCCCATACAGAATTTAAACAATAAAAATATATTATGCAGATGCATCAACCTGATAGGATACTGTATGCACATATAGCAAGGAGGCGGTCACTGAATGCACGAAAGGAAGTCGTCGTGTTATTTTAACAGTGTTGTTGGGTGGTTGTTTTACAAAACGTACATCTAGAAGGGAAGCCTGCTAAACAGACCGGACTACCTACAACCTGCCTTTAATTTAATGTCCCTGCACTGTAAAAAGCTGTTCACTTAACTCGCCTGTCGGTCCACATTGACACTACCAGAGTTAAACGAACACCCCAGACTTTGCTGCAGAGAGAGAGAGAGAGTGCTGTTTGTAATGAAAGAGACATATTAATGGTCCTTTAACTTATTCATGTATAGGAAATGAAGAGGCACAGCCACGGTTTGAAACAGTTGACAGAACAAAGAGCTAACATTGGGGGAATTATTGTATTTATGATTTCAATATGACAGATGGAGGTATCAAGAGATGTAGACTGAGTGACACACTGGTGGAGGTTCAAAGTTAAATTATATGAATTACTGTATATATGGCAACAAGCATGCTCAGGCACAGGCAGAGGCACACGAAGGCACACACGCACGCACAGTCGCACACACACACACACACACACACACACACACACACACACACACACACACACACACACACACACACACACACAAACACTGCACTGCTGTTGGGGTGAGGAGGCCTCATGGGTACAGACCTCAGTGACGACTGTGAAGTCTTTGCTACCGCGTTGCTATACTCCGTAAGCATTCAAACATATAATAGGCATATGCAGAGACAGTGTGAGGGAAAAGATGTTACACCATATACCGGTGAGCTATAGGGTACTTTTTTGCAGAGGGGATATATCACAGCTTCAGGATTAGCATACAGTCATGGTGTAATAAAGTACACACTCTTGTCCTCGGAGACAGCAGCTTCCAACAGCACCACCTAGCAGCAGAGTGCCACCACTGTACTGTAAATCACCCTCACACAGAATAGTCATCCTTCTTTGAGAGTCTGCAGCTTGCTGCTTCATGTGCCCTATTGTCGACTCGTTCCTCTTTAGATGAGCAAGTCTATGTGCATAAATCGATCATGTGAATAACCTCACCCAAAATTGTTTCACTCTTTATGACAAAGACTTTCAAAAAACGTCTTTAATAGACGTATCGTCTATTCAGGCTTGTGTCAGACAGTTTTTAAGTTTTTTTTTTTTCAGTATTTAGATACTCGATGTTCATTTTAGCTGCCTGTCCCCTTATTATATAAAACTTCATTTTAACCATGATACATCCATCAAAAACACCCCCAAAATAGACATGATATATTGACATGATTATATTGTTATCTATTTTTAAAAAATATTGTTTTATTCCTTTTGGCCGCAACTAGGGTGGGCATGCCCACATATGGATTCTGCTACATTTTTAAAACAACATTTTAAAAATAACCCACTTGTATTCTGCTATATTTTTCAACAGTTAAAGTTAATATTTTTACTATGACCTATTCCTGTCCACAATTGGTTAAGATGCTAGGGTCTCCAAATGCAGATATATCGGCCATCCCGATATTATTGGCCGATAAAGACATTAAAAAAATATAAGAAAAAATATCGGTATCGGGAAAAATATGTGCTGTTGGTCTGTTGGGGGGAGTTCCAAATCACAGAAATCACTGAATGCTCCTTTAATTGTTTTTCCACCAAAAAATGAAGAAAAGATGAAAAAAAAAAACACAGAGAATATTCTGCCTGTGATGTGGCCCCCTTAGAGGGTTGTTGCCCTAAGCGACAGCTTATATTTCTTTATGTCTACTAGAACCGACCCTGCTAATGCACAACAATTCAACTCAACTCAAATGCATGTGTAGGCCTTAATCACAGTCTGTCTCACAGGGATTTACAAGCACATTAAGGAAATGAACAACTCCCTCCCTCTGTCCTCAGACAGAGGGAGCAGCATCTGGAAACAGTTTCATCATCAAATTTCAGCTTATGTTATCTTTGTTAACGATATGATACGTAATCCTGCCATGTAAGCAGTGGAATGAGTATGATTATAAGCAACTGCAGGCAGCCACAGCAGTTGAATATAATAATCATTAATACACACAGTATAGCCAATCAAAACTACAGTAAATGTAATTTTAATATGGTTTACTGGTTTGCTCTTGCACAATATCCTGTATCATCTAAATACCATCTGGTATGATGCATATCGCACTATTATGATATGTATTCTTGCACTGGCTAAATGTCAACTTTTTTGTCACTTACAGTGTCTTAATTTCATACAAAAAAGAAAGGGGAAAAAGACAAATCTAAAATAATTGGCATTGGGTTAGGGTTAGGGTTTGGGATTTCTTTCTTTATCAAATAGAAAAATAATATTATTATTAGGCCTAGAATATGTATTTGAATCTGATTTGCAAGAGTTTTCCAGTGTCCCACAAATTGAGACCTTGTCCTACATTGTGACAAAACGTGTCACAAAATGCAAAACACGTTGCACCGTTGCACTGCAACATGTTTTGAGCTTGTAAATCAGTTATTTTTGCTATATTTTAATTGAAATCGTGAATTGTAAATTAATAATTTGCCAACCCTGTTTTGTCCCGTAACATTTCCCCCACACATTTTGTCCCTCAAATGGGACAGTTTGGATCTGGTCACCCTAGTGTTTGAGGGGGTGTTGATTGAGAGAGAGAGAGAGAGAGAGAGAGAGAGAGAGAGAGAGAGAGAGAGAGAGAGAGAGAGAGAGAGAGAGAGAGAGAGAGAGAAGAATCTTGTTAGATTTTTAGGGGTGAGCTCCTTTCTGTCAGAGCTATAGAATTGACTCATGGCATCTGAGTAAAGTTCATATGACTAGGGACCAGAATGAGTTTCCGAGTTAGAAATCAGGAGGGGGGCTGAAAAATGGCGTGGGTTATTTGTACCTGACAGAAGTTAAGAGCTTTTCCCAGAGGACCCCTGCTGGACTCCCAGCTGACCGCCAGGCAGCCTCTCACTCCGCCAACACTGCTCTCACCTTGTGGAGATCACACCACCACTATACACAGTCTGCCCTCCACAGACCACCACTATACACAGTCTGCCTGCTACACACACCACCACTATACACAGTCTACCTGCCCTACACACACCACCACTACACAGTCTACCTGCCCTACACACACCACCACTACACAGTCTGCCCTACACAGACCACCACTACACAGTCTACCTGCCCTACACACACCACCACTCAGGGCTGAGGGAAGTAGGGGTGCTGGGGGGGCTTGAGCACCCCCTTTTTTCAGACACAGCCCCACTAGTTATTTTAATAAAAAACAGATTCCTGTTAATAGGCCTTATACATATGCTCGATCGTTGTATCAGAGGCTAAGGTACCTGTGTCAGTTAGCTTATGCATGTGGAGAGGGAAGGTAAAAGCCACTTTTCTGTGTGTAAATGCATGAAAATGTGCATGCACAATGCGCATTCACACACATTTTGCGTGTGTGCGCATCTTGCAGCACCCCATAGTGAACGTCCAGCACCCCCTATTGTCAATATCTTCCCGCGGCCATGCCACTACACACTATACAGCAGGGGTGGGCAAATATTTTTCCCAAGGGGCCAAATGAGATACATAAAATATTGTGGAGGGCTAAGACTAAGTCTGCAGAATAATTCAAGATAAAAGTAAGAGTAAGACCAACCATTTTGACATCAGGGCCCACTATTTATTCAGTATTTGAGCCACGGACTACCATTTGATGACATTTTAGCCCCACAGATCCCAAAACTTTCTTCAAGATTTCTTTTGTTTTTGTCCACAATTCCAGGCTGGATTTGGGAAACAAAACAGGATAACAAAAATGACCATTCTCTTACATTCTCTGATTGAATGTGTAGACTTTGGGCTAATTCAGATGATGAATATTTTAACTCTTGAGAGTGTAAAAATGAAACCAAATGGACCCGCAAGGGTCCATTTGGTTTCATTTATACACTCTCAAAGAGTTACATCTGTTAATAAACTTTCCATATTTAACTTGGAACTCTCTCAAGGACCACTGAGCCGGTCAGAGTCAGCCAAAGGGCCGCATTTGGCCCCCGGGCCGCTTAATGCCCAGGTATGGTCTATAGACTGTGTAGTGGTGGTGTGTGTAGGGCAGGTATACCTGCCCTACACACACCACCACTATACACAGTCTACCTGCCCTACACACACCACCACTACACAGTCTACCTGCCCCACACACACCACCACTATACACAGTCTACCTGCCCCACACACCACCACTACACAGTCTACCTGCCCCACACACACCACCACTATACACAGTCTACCTGCCCCACACACCACCACTACACAGTCTACCTGCCCTACACACACCAGTCTACCTGCCCTATACACACCACCACTACACAGTCTACCTGCCCTATACACACCACCACTACACAGTCTACCTGCCCGATACACACAGGCTGCTGCCATTGGCCTGCAAATGGTAACTCTTGATTAAAGGTAGGGGAAGTGATTTCACTTTTGTCAGATATCACCCAAAAAAATCTGTTAAAATTATAAGGTGTGCAGACCATATATGGAGTTTCCCCCTCCCCCACGTTAGCAGAGGAGCTAATAAAAGTTCCCCAGGTGGAGGGTGAATTCTCCTCCAATCAGGATCGAGCAGCAGGTTCACATAGTGTAGCTACTCTTGGGCGCCCCTAGTGCACCAGGCTGGTACTACACCATGAATTTCAAATCACTTACCCTACCTTTAACTCTGAGGCTGTAAAAATGGGAATGTTACGGGTGTGTATGTGTGTGTGTGTGTGTGTGTGTGTGTGTGTGTGTGTGTGTGTGTGTGTGTGTGTGTGTGTGTGTGTGTGTGTGTGTGTGTGTGTGTGTGTGTGTGTGTGTGTGTGTGTGTGTATTAAGGCTGTTGAACATAACAAGTTAATGGCATTAATTAATTTTGTTGATTAATCTGATTACATTTTTTAACACAGTTAATGCATGGGCACTGACTTGAATCCGCTGAGCAGAGTGGTAGAGTGCACAGTTTTACGGAGATATACTGTATACCTGTGTGTCTGCCTGTAACCAAAGCCATAGAGTATAGCTGGAGGGGTCAGCATTGGGGGCTTGTAGATCACCTATTTTGATAAATATTTTAAAAAATAAACAGATTATTTTTCCCCAGATTATTTTTCTTATTTAAATGTTCAAATCCTGTACAAGAAAACATGGCATTTTGGACATGATTTTAATCATTCACCAGCCTTAATTTATATTGTTGCTTTTCTTCTTCATTATTGGGAGAAACCAAGTGTGCATGTTAAATCCAACATCATAAGCACTCCTTGCGGCCCAAATGAAAGGCTGCTCTATTGCTTTAGGCTACATTTTTGGTCCATCAGATTCAACTATAACTATAAATTCTTGGCCGGAGACAGGCCTACTGCACTGAAAATCCATTTAAAGTGTGTGTGTACACGCTAGTGTTATTGTTGTCCAGTTCTTTGAGGCTTAATAACCGAGAATCCTGCACGGAAAAGAAAATGTCCCACAGGAAGGGATCAAAGTGTTGTCAGTGAGCGAGCAGCGAGCAGCTTGTCGATGATAGTTTTGCTTTAGAGGGTTCATCGGGGGCAAACAATATGTCACCCCGGATTAGATGTTTGATATGGACTTATACGGTTGCATACAGTGCATGGCTGCAGTCCGCTGAACATCACAGAACGCAATTTAATGCGTCCATTCCCAGCGTTCATTCCACATTCTCATTACACTAATGGACTCGAAAGTATACCTACTACATGGGCCATGAATATTGCCTCTGTCTGACCATCGCCGGGGGAACATTCTGTCTCTAGTTCGATCTTGAATTATTACAAACCATGGGTTGAGAGGCAAAACGGTGAATATGGATGTTAAATTAACCTGCACGTAAACCCTCTGATTGGCTCTATACTTTATCCAGTAACTTGTAATGTAATATTATTTCGCCAATTACATTTACTTTTTTCCAAAAATAATATATTACTATTTCCTCGAGCCGTGGTGGAACTCTGCGTTTGAGAGTTTAGTTATGATGGTAGACTCGGTTGGGGGTCAAGTTGCTTTGCAGGATGTTGATCCGGTCTAGATCTAAACTCTAGAGTGGTTACAGAAACGATGCACACTTCTCTGTAGTACTTGTGAAGTACCAAATGTTTATAGGCACTTATAGGAACTTTAGTGGAAATGGCTCTCAGGAACAGCTTGTTTGATTTTGGCCTCATGATGTCATCAATGCACCTTACTGTGTATAATTCATGCTCTCCTTCAGTCTTCAGTTCCAAATTTGCATTTCCATTTTGTTGACAATGTTAATTGTCCAAGCTGGCATGGAATGGAAACAAGCCTGCTTTTATCTAGCATCAGTATTATAATGACTCAAATATAAAATAATCTGCATATCAGCGTGCCCACCATCTTAGGACATTGTGGTACTGCAGCTAAACTGTCCAGAAAGAAGTCTCAAGACTGGTATCAGTGGTGATTGAGGCTCAAATAATTAGAAATAAGCTATAACATATACAATACATATATCTCTTCCCTTCTCTTGTTTCTCCTCTCTCTCAGTACTGTACAATATGATATTAAGTATTAAACACAATTTGAGGAATGTATGTTACTAGCACTTTAAGTAATATTTTGACATCACAGTGTACTGTCTGTATTAGACTAGAGATATGACGTAAACCACTGTGCTTAAAAAAATAAAACAAAAACTACGTTATTGTGTATCTCCGTCCTCTCAGGCCATCTAAGAACGGCAGTCGTTGGTTGAGAGACTACTCTGCTTCATGTGCAGATGAAAACAATATGGCTGGTCACACTGCCTGCCCTGTCCAGTCTCTTCTGCCAAAACCTCTGCGATCAAATGGTTACTCTGTGCGTTATCTGATGTTGGACCGCTGCTAATTTAGCCTTTAGCTTCCTTCCACGGTACTGTAAATCACAAACACTCAGGAAGACAAAATGTCAGAACACATGTTGCCAGACTGTGTCTCTTTGAGCAGAAGATTCCTTTAATTGGGTGTGCAGGGACCCTGGTCCAATCCCCATGCAGCAACCCTCCTCTTCCTCTCTCTCTTCCCTTCTCTCGTTTCTCCTCTCTCTTAACATGCTAACAAAAGGCGGAGAGAGATGAAAAAGACTGCGTCAAACCCATCCCTACTTTGTGCCATTATAGAACAGACACACTAGGGGTAAAGAGGTGCGATGGCAAACTTCAAGGCGAGCTTTATATAACTCCCTTTTTAGTCTCCTTGTTTCATGTTTATTTTACTTCCTCTGCAAGCTATCATGTCTGATTGACACCGCTTCCTGTCATAACAACCATTATTCATCATCGGCGAACTCGGCGTATGGAATATCCAGCGCTAGCTTCTGGATATATTTGTCTGAGTTTAGGAAAATGTGTGGAGAATCAAAAATGCTCTCCAAAGTCTGCTCGCAGTCATCTTATCATCAGCGTTATGATTCTACCCTCCTCGTCTTCCTCTGTGAGGAAGAGCCACACACGCATGCACGCACGCATGCATGCACGTAGAAATGCACACACACACACACACACACACACACACACGCATTCATGCATTCTCGCACGCACACAGTATAAAGGGAATCGAGATCATAAAGAATAGACATTCAAAGGCCTAAACACAAGAAGAGCTTCCTCAAAGCTTGTCTCTCACTCACTGTACTGAATTGTCCACACAGACAGTGGAGTCAAAGCATCAATTCCTTTTGCCCATATTGCAAGAGTTCAGTTACTATGAACTTGTTCTGGTAAGCTCACATAAATATGAACTAAATAAAGTTCTGGTATAAAGCATGATCTGATGGTTGGGTGGTGGTTTGCATGTAGAAATGGTTTCCAACGGGGGAGGAAATACAGTATATATTGTTTTTCTTCCAAGAATGAATTACATGATATACTATTTGACATATATTGATATTGTGATATCTCGATTGAGCACCTGGATGATATCGATCAAGAGGCTGCTATATCGATATGGCAATAAATGGCTTGGATTATCTGGTGCTCAGTGTTGACAAACATACGTCTGTTTAATGTTATCAAAGCCCTGCTTGCAAGTTGCAAAACACTCCCTTAATTCCCAGAATGCTCTCTTAGGAAGTTCAGACATTTTTTTATTTTAATCGTGAAACATACTGCATCTATCATGAGATTGCTATAGCAATATCCACCACTATATATACTACAGTGTATCATAGCTGTTCCTTTGATGGCTCCCGTAGCAAAAAAAAGATAACTAGCAATGACTCATCATGAGATCAATGGTTGACATTGCTAGAATATCCCTATTATTCATGTGTGGTATCAAATGTCAGAGATCTCTTTCAAAAATAGAACCCTTCCACCTATGCACGCTACCTCAGGTTCTTTGTGGACCTCCAGGATTTTCACAGCCCTATTAAGTTTTACGGCCTGCACAAATTCTCCATGGCCTGATGCCCTAATCGACCCTATTAAAGTCCACAATTATGTGCATTGTAAAACAGAAAGGAGTTAACCAATTGCCCATAAAAGTATAATTAAATCACATGTGAGTTAATACACTGAAATTACCAGCCTACCATGGTATGATCATGGCATACAGTCATTTATTTTAGTGTTTGGGTAGTGTTTACCTGGCATGTCGCCAGGTATATGCAAACTCCTCATATAAGAGAATAATTTTAAGTTAAGATCCATAGTGAAACCAGATCCAATCTATAATTTTGTAATTCATAAGAATTATAATGTATATGACATTCAAAACATGTCGTAATGTAGTGATGCACCGGATATTCAGCTGCAGAAATTATTTGACAGAAAATGTCTAAAATGCTTCCTCAGCCTATTGGGTTTCAGCCCACATTGGCAGAAAATATATCACCAATAGTGTATGCAATTTATCCATTCAAAAGTGCTGAATAAATGTATTATTATTTACGTAAGTTACTTTTTGCCATAATCATGTATTTTGCCATAATCCGGTAGCTTTTAAGGTACGTCCACGACAGCAATGATAAGAAAAAAGATATATAATATGAATCATATTTGGATATCTGGTATGCAGTTTTCGGCTGTTTCCTATTTGGTATTTGGCTAAGAATTCCACTGTCAGTGCATCCCTAGTGTAATGTTTCTTGGGTGAATTATTCTATAAATAACCTTTTTTTTTTAAGGTTATTTTATGGACGAAATGAAAGTTACATACAGGTGTCATGTCACTTGACACTGGTATCTGTAGTGATTTGAAAGCAATATGTTTTGATGATTTTCTTAACAATGTGGTTCTACTAGCATATATACTGTAGTGCTATACCAAGTCCGATACAAGCTCATAGCTCGCTGCTGTGGGAGTGTAGATCAGCAAATTTTCAAATTATTTTGCAATATATTATTAATTCTTTTGAAAGATCACTTCATTTTTTACAAGATTCCAGAGCTTGTAATTTGTCACAAAGTAAATGCTTACAGATCTACTGAAACACATTTCTGATGAATCGAC
Source organism: Benthosema pterotum (assembly GCA_039105355.1). Taxonomy (NCBI): domain Eukaryota; kingdom Metazoa; phylum Chordata; class Actinopteri; order Myctophiformes; family Myctophidae; genus Benthosema; species Benthosema pterotum. Next base: position 39,193,204 of record CM076969.1, read on the forward strand.
TACAATTATTTGGACTTCTGTTACCGGTAAGTGTTCATTTGTCCATTTGTTCAATGCATCTTAAAGGTACTATACTCAATGATTTCACTTAATTCAAATATCACTTACTTTTTTCGTTTTTGGTGGATAATCCTCCTACTAGAGTGTCCTGACCATACAAGGAGTTCCTCCCTGTCCTCACTGAGCCCCTGGGGTTAAAAGAGAGAGAGAGAGAGAGAGAGAGAGAGAGAGAGAGAGAGAGAGAGAGAGAGAGAGAGAGAGAGAGAGAGAGAGAGAGACAGAGACAGAGACAGAGACAGAGAGAGAGAGAGAGAGAGAGAGAGACATTTCAGTTTGGGCTTTGGGTGGTAAGGCCTTCATCCAATTAGGGTGAGAAGACCATTCTCCAATCAGGATCAAATTGGGGTGGTCCTTGTGTGTATGTGCACAACTTGTTACCGGGGCAGGCCGGGTGGTTTTCCAAATCACTGAATTCTCCATTAAATTGACTCATCGTAACATTACAAATAAGTAGCCCAGGGCATGTGTGTTATTGACTCTTTCTGTACTGTATTTATAGGATTTTTGACATTTTTCTCTTCTGTTCCTACTCATCCTCAGCTCAGATTAGTATGAATTGTAAAAATTAAACTGCAAAACCAAGGAGTTAAATGAACTGCTGTGTATAGGCAATCTGAGCAACCAGTCTGTTATGCTTTTGTCAGTATAATGTTTCAGTCTTTGCAGTATATTCTTCCACACAATTAGACACTTTATATTCCACCGGTGGGATTTATCTGGAGTTCAGCAAGATGAATTAACCTAGATTAATGGTATCCACCGCTCCTCTCTCGGGTTGATCTTTTATTGTAAATGTCTATAACGCATGGCTAGATCCCAAGCAAGGTAAGAGAGTAATGATTACCTCTACAGAACAGTGTTCATCGATTACAGTTACTCCCTATTATCACATCCCATTACTGACAGTAGGCTAATACTTTAAAGAAAACACTGCTATCGGATTCCTCTGATGTTTCCATGGAGATCAGGGCATTTTCATTGTCAGATTGAAGAGCAGATTGGATGAGAGCAGTAGATCACAGTAGATCACAGTTCAAGTTCAAAACGAAAAAATGCAATTATTTAATAAGGGCCAGATTATTTTAAATAAACATTATCCAAAATAACTACATGTTATAGAAACATCAGCAATATTCCATCTAAGGTTTTCGCACAGTAAAATCATCAGTCTTTATTTATCCATTAGTAACTTGAGACTGTATACAAATATATCTAAATCCCTGAGGATTCACACACTGTAGTTCCCAGTAGAAGTAATTTCTATTGATAAGTTCAACATGGATTAAAACAAAGGTGCATGTATGTTTTGGCGCCAGAACAAGGTAGATACTGTACTGTATGTTATATTTCTTAGAGTAGCTCTTTAGGATTTGGCTATTAAACTATTAACCATGATCCACAACAAGTGACAGTCCTTTACAGCCCTCAACAGACATTCGCGCGCGCGCACACACACACACACACACACACACACACACACACACACACACACACACACACACACACACACACACACACACACACACAGGCTTGCCCACAAATGCTCGCATCTGTGTGGCACACACATCTGAAAAAGCCTTTTCAGGTACTGAACAACAATATGCGGGGTGACCAGATATCCCACTTTGCATGGGAGAGTCCCTCATTTCCAAGATTTTTCCAGTGTCCCTTAAATTGAGACCCTGTCTGTCCCAAATTGTGCCTATAGAGGTCCCAGTGTTTATAATGCCCCCTAATACTAGTAGTCTCCTAATAGTTAGCTTTCTGTTGTCCCTTTTCCTGCTATAGACATGTTTTTTAAATTAATTTGAGTCCAAGTATTCCCCCCATGGTGCCACTATATTTCCACATTTCACTCCAGAGGGGCCGGATTGCATACTGTTGTATCAAAAATAGCTGATCTACAATTGCAAAACAAGTTTTTGAGATCACCTATTTTTGCTATATTTGTATGTAAATCCTGAATGATTTTTGGAATACTGACATCAAGATGTTAATCAGGTTTCGTCCCGTTTCCATCACACATGCAACACTTCCGTCCCTCAAATGAACAGTTTGGATCTGGTCAACCTAACAATATGTTAGGTGGAAAGTAAAGCCCCCCTGTGTGTGGAGACTGCAGACAAAACAAATGAAGTTAGTCTCAGGGAACAATGTTTCCAACACTGTGGGTCTCCAGCAGGTCTGGATTGTTCATCTGTAACAGAATGTAACATCCTCTAACACTGTATCCTGATACTGAGTCAAAGTCTACTGGATATCCTCCCTGTTGGGAATAAACCCTGTATAGCTCCTCCAAGTATGTTGTTATAATGAATGCTATATTTTACATGTCATCCTAATATCGGGGAGAATTTGTGAAACTAAGCAACACACAAGCTCACAATGTGTTGTGAGCTAATAAAAATATATAAGAACATATAGATATAAAAATATATCTTCTTGTCATATAAACTTACTACAAAGTAGTAAGTTGTTTTTCATTAGCATATCCATTCCATAATTTCACACACATGTGACATCATCACCCTGCGACAGGATCAGTTCCTGTTTACTGTGTTTTTATTTCATAATTTTAGTTCTAGAGGTCAAGTATAATGTTTTGAGGCGAATTTGTCTTATTAGTCAGGGATCCTTTTTCACCTTCACTGACAAGGCCAAAATAGGGACCTTGAAAGTGCTTCATAAATAGTTGATGTAGGACAAGACTTACAAGACAGAACAATAACTGATGAAATAAGAATTAATGTATTGCATCCACCCATCCATTGGAGGAACTGTTTTGGTACTTACAAGGTTTTCCATCCACAACAGGCAGCGGTGATATATATGCTGCTGCAGACACAGCGCGGCATCAATGTACAGAAACCCCCCTGTGTTTCCTCCAATCACCCTGACCTGTGATTCACATTATGTGTGTTTATTTAGACAAGGCCCTGCATGGCGGTGGGGAGTGCAGTCTGGGGCCCTGAGCAGCACAGCAGTGCTCTAATGAGGAGAGCTGCATGGACACAGTGGAAGACAAAGACAGGCTGGATTCTATTCACTATAATCTCAGCCTATTAGCTGGCTGCTGTCCAGCACCTAGAAAATTAATTCCTCTTCCTTTCAGTTACCTTGGGCTCACAAGTGTATTTGCTGCTCCGCTCACAAGGGCAGCACAACATATATCTGCTATCATTAGTGCAACGGGTTCAGATCAATACGCTGTGATCCTTTTAATGGCCTGATAATTTCAATATGGATAAAACACTTCTTTGCACGGGTAAATATGTTTTGGGCACCAGGCCAGGTTACACATTACTGTAATGTACAGGACGTATCTGAATTTTGACCTGATGATCCCTTTGTTTGAGCATTTGGGTTAGCCTTGTTCACGCTGCGATATCCACCAGTAACAGGCCTTGAGCTTGACCTCGTCCACACTAAAAGTCATACAAGCTTGAAACAACATTTGTGGCTATTCATGATAATGTAACGCCTTCGGGCAAGCCTTTGTATTGGCATGTATACATGATGAACAAATAATGACGTCTCTATACAACTTATCAGCAACAATCAGTGTCAAATTGAGTGGTAAACTAGTGCTTGTCAATACTGTGTCTAATGGGCAGGTTTGTAATTAAGGCATCTGCTCATAAATTATTTAGTTAAGCATCGATGCAGGTCTGATGAATAGTGCACAAAGCCTTCATGAATAGTTAAAAGACATTTCTTTTTTGTTTCAACTATGACCAAACTTGATGGTTTGAGGAGGGAGGAAAAAAATGTTTTGGCAATGGCACATGATGCTCCACAACAGTCTAAAATTTGCCCGGGACTAAAATAGGCAGAAAATTACACAGACAAAAGCCGAGGCTGTCGTTTTTCCCCAAAGGTTTTTCTCTAAAGCCCGAAACGTTGACTGTAATGTTTGCCTTCAACAACAAAACAATACTCTTTCCTCAGTGTTTGTTTTTTTTCTTCCCCAGCCAGACCCCATAGTGAGCAGCAGGCACCTTTTATTGATCAACACAAAGTCCCAAATAAATGAGCGCAGAATGAGAGCTATGCTCCAGGGAGTTCAGCAGAGCCAGAGCGCTATAGGTTCCCATCAATTTTAATCACTACCCTAATGAAGAGGCTCCTCTCTGCTGGTGTCCATAACTCACTGTGCCAGAACTACCTCCTCTACCTCAATCAAATCATTTCTGCACCCCCCCTCCTCCCTCTCCTGGCAAACTCTAATGACCCTTTCAAAATAAACAATGCACGCTACGCACAGAGTTGAGGAATTGTTAGATCGGAATAGAAAAAATAAGTTAGAGAATTAAAACGAATGTGGGCAAGATGCAGCAGAGTGGGTTAATCACATTTGCGTGCTCCACACAAGGCCAAGTGGCAAAAATCCGGTCCATTTGTCTGCGAGCAAACTGCACAAGTCAGAGGTAACAATATTGTGTTTGATGAAACCAGATCAGTCCCGTGTGAGGTGTGGCTGGCTGTTTCATTTTGTTTTTTTGTCTTCTTCTTTCCTTGGGGATGTCCCGATACGATATCAGTATCAGAAAAAAAGTTCATATCGGTATCAGCAAATACTATACCAGTATAACAAAAATGTCAGTATCGGATCTTACCAGTATTGGCAAATATACCAGTCTAACCCAACACAGGGGTAAAGGAGTGAGTATCTGCTATTTCCATTTGGTGGACTTCATATAATATTGTTTTTTTTTTCTATTTTGTATTATTATATACAGGTATATACAGTATATAGGCATCTGTATTTGGTATTGGTATCGGCTAACACAGAAATTGTGGTATTGGGATTGGATCAGAAATGAAAAAAGGGGATTGCGATGATGTGGGATTTAAAAAAAAAATCACACTTCTGAAGTGAGGGGCATTTTTACCATAATACATCATGCAAGGGGTTATACATTTACATACATTTGCATGTATTTAAATGCGGTTGCTTTGAAAAGTGCATAGAGAAAAATCATAACAATTTGCTCCTCTGGAGATCTAAATGTCAAAGGTCATACAAGCTTCATTTCCCGAGGGCTCCTCAAGGCCCTTTATTATATTTGTAATTTGGTTTGGTTTTGGTTGTGCTGGCCATTGATTTTCTTTTTTGGACAGTTTTTTGTTATAACTCCTTAAAATATTCAAAAAATGTTTCGTAGGCTTTGTCAATGTCCCCTTCATAAATGTTGTGCCAACTCTGTGATTTAAATCACTCCTAAATGCATTTTGTTCTGTTCTGTTCTTAGTCTCTCGTATTTAATCATTTGATAATTTTCCCCTTTCACATAATCACAGTCATGGATCACAAACACTGGCAGATGGGCACTGATGTCATTCATGAGCACTGTGCATTGATGCCCAGCACTGATGTCATTCATACCCGCTTATGTAATTTGTAAATATACTATCTATTAGTGTTGCACTTTGCACTGTTATCCTACTAGGTTTAGTGATCAGTGGATATAGACTTAAACTATAAATTGTGTACATTTCTATGTAATTTTATTGGGATTAAATGCATTTATACTATAATATCAATGAATGTAACCTTCTGATTATTGTATTGACAAATATCACCTCCATGTTGTCCTTGAATTTCTCAGCACTTGAATCTGATATCTCTTTACTCACAACTTCAGATTATATATATTTTTTGTTTTTCCATATTAATCTCTACTGTAATGTAGTTAAGCTGTTTGCAATATATAAGGCCACCCCCCCCCCCCCTTCCCCTCTTCTATTCATATACCGTAGTTCAGTTCTAATCAATTCATTTCAAATTCATTTAATTCCCTAACTCTGGCCAGATTTCAGATAATGCAATGATATTAAGTGACTTTTTAAATAAAGTATTCTCTGATGTAGCAGTGGCTACAGCCTCTGTCGTGATGGCCTCCAAGGTCTAGTATCTACACAAAGGGATGTCCTTTTGGGCAAGTGATTAAGATGTTGGACATTCACATGGAAGACCTGAGTTTGAATCTCAGCCGTTACACTTGACATTTGTGTACAAACAGTAGCACAGTACTACCAAAACGGATAAAATGCCAATCAGCCTGCATATTACCAATCAGACAAACAAAAGGACGTAATGAGTTACATTGAATGTTCACTGATTATTTCTATAATCAGAAAGTGTGTGTGTTCACAGTAAACATGAAGCACTTTCTGACCTTAACGTTTGTTTATTTGTATTCTCCGTGCAAATAGCATGCCCACGGAAATCTGTCATTACTCATGACTATCATGATTGATCTGACATCAGGTTCTTGTAGCTCTGGAGCATTCTTAACTAAGCTACGGCACCGCAGTATATCTACATACTTAGTACACTTTTTCCCCATCTCTTTGCTCTGGGTTGGCTGCCATAGAGTTAATGTACTTTCCTCAAGTTCTGGGTGCCTGACGCAGTGGCCTGCCAGCCTCAGCCTGAAATAACCAGCACTGCTGCCTCCAACCTGTTGTGCAAAGTCGCAGATATACTTAAAACAAACATTTTTTTATTTGTAACACTGTAAAGTCAGGTAGGAAAACCTTGATTGTGTTGTAATCCTGCACTGCAAATAATTTGATTTGTGCTCGAGTCAAATCGTTCAATCTGAGTGGTTGATAGCTGTAGTCCTATCTGCCTTTGTATTTGCATCCAAAAAGAGCAGCAATGGTGGCTTGTTTGAAAACAATTTCATCTGCACGCAGTCCAACCAAAACAGATTCTAATAACATTTCAGACAAGAAATAGGCCATGCAGTTGTGCAATAGTGATTCATTTCACACTTACAGTTCAACAGCTGGTGTAAGATTGTGTAAAATATTCAGGAGTTTTATACGTGATATCTTACTTGGGTACTCCTTTCTGGTAGAAATAATTGGGTTATTGTAATACAAATTATGTCTATTATGTCTCAAAATATGTCTATTTTCATGCTGCCAAATTAGGTATGCACAAATATTTTATAATAGCAATACTAAACAAAAGGTAATTCTTCACCAGTCATCCATAGTTTCAAGTGATTTCGTCTGGGTAGTTACTGTAGGCAGACAGTTCTTACAGAAAAAAAGAAAATAGAAAGAAAAAGAAAACAGTATATTCTGCAATGTAATCACACAAACAAACCAGTGCTTAATTAGTTAAGTGTTTACTGATTAATCAGAAATGAGAAACACTGCAATGTTATTTTCATGATTTTCTCTTCCTGCAGCCTAAACCCCATGCCGTTTGTTTTTGTTTTCAAATAAACACCACGTGCCGTTTAACTACAGCTAAAATCCCATTCCTCTTTTTCAGCATGTCGACAACAAATAAAGCTTTCTCCACCGTACAGATATAACTTGAGAAATCTGTGCCTTCCTGAAGAGAAAAGCTCTGTGTGGCATGACGGTGCGTAATCTCCTTCTCTCATCCTTTTACTCTCTAAAGTATATCAAAAGTAGTAGAAAACTCTAGAACTCTTTGAAATAGTGTCTTGCACATGCACGTGTATACACACGCGCACACACACACACTCATATTTTACCTCTCGTGACGTCCAGAATCTTTCCCCAGCATCTGCTCCGCTCACTGTAGGTAAGGGTAAAAATCCATCACCTTCCCCCTGGGTTTGCATAAGCCTCTCAAAGAGGTTGAGTCTCTGCTGTTGGGCTATTTGTTGCCACGTCCTGGGATTCGCCCTGTCTTTTCAAATCTGATATCTGAACACTCCAGTGTAGGCACATCTTGGATACGGCTCAGGTTTCACCCAGGGGTGAGATGATAGACATTTATTTGGGTGGTCGCGGCACAGCAAAAGCTCTTGAAGAAGACAAGTGTGAGCGTTTTACACAAGCACAAGTCTTACTTGCGAACGTAGCTTGTGAAATGTAATATGGCGTCTAGCCACATTATATAGAGTTCTTTGTCAGTCACACTCAAATGGAGTGTGTGACACACAGAGAATGGAGTGTGTGACACACAGAGAACACAGAAACGTTCTGCCTGGCTTTCAGAGTAAGCCAGGTGTAGTTGCGAACTACGTTGTTGCATTCACAACAACAATACCATGGTGAATAGCTTGTAGTTTACATTAAACATGCAAAAAACCCCTGTCCATCTGTTCGTCCATCTGACATCACGCCTCCATATGTGGCCACTCCTCAAGTTGTGACACTGCACCTTGTGACACATCACATCACCATATATGGCCGCTCGCCTCCACATGTGAATCTCACAGCACTGACCTCATCTAATCCTGGATAACGTACTGTACTGTGCATGGAGAAGACTGGATCCTTTATACCTAGATCTGCATATATGAAGTCAGCAGAATTATATGTCACATCCTCTGTAGGAATATAGATTCAAAGATTTGAGTCACATTTTCAAAATGTGATCAAAGGTTATCACGGTTGGGAAGGGCTTCATCTCCGTCCTAATAAAGTATTGGCACTTTGTCTCTTAGTGTAGCCTACTTCCGGCAACTTTCAAGATTCCCTCGTCAGTTTTCTCCTGTGGGGCGGCACCGAGACAACAAGGACTTTGGTATGCGTAAGCATCTTTTTGTGCACAGTAACTTTTCTACTGTATAACCAGAGTGTTATTACCAGGAGGGGCGAAAATCTTTTTACGGCCGCAACCACTGTTCGCGACAACTATAAAAGGGAGCGACCATTGGCCCAGGATCGAGGATTAAGGTTTGGGGTTTAGCATTTTAAACGCTCGCAACTGATTCATACAATGACGTTGACCACACACACATGCACACACACACACACACAAGGAGGCAGTCTGCCTGCAGAAAGTGTCCAATACAACTGGACAAGCTATACTATACTATACTATACTATACTATACTATACTATACTATACTATACTATACTATACTATACTATACTATACTATACAACGAACACCGGGTGTAAGGATTTCGCAGAACAGCGATTTCTCTTGCATATCGATGTTTGTAGATTTATTCTCGAGATTTATTCTCTTTTTTGTTTATATTATATATATATATATATATATATATATATATATATATATATATATATATATATATATATATATATATATATATATATATATATATATATATATATACGTATATATTTTCATATAATGAATAAAAACTTCACAGACTTGACTGCTGCACCACTCCGGGGACGATCTCTGGAGTGGAACCCATTAAAAGGTTCACGGTGATTAACAGCTAGCTGGGAGGACCCTACGGTGCAAACGTTGATGTTTGATCTCTCATGTTATGCTGTTGTAGCACACGGGGCAACTCTTTGTGTGTTGTTGTCGTAGCCCGTGGGCACACTGTGGTGCTGCTGTGCGCATGAGGCTGGCCGGCCGGCGCCGGGGCAGCTGGCCAAGTGGACAGAGGCATTGCTCTCCTCGCCGCAGCGGCCCTGACCTGCTCATACATTAGGTAGCTGGGGGGGTGGGGTGGGGGTGCTTGGGGAGGGGCTGCTTCCAACACGTCTGCTCCTCTAGGCCAAGCCAAGGGGCTGTTCGCACCATCGCATTATTTCTGGACCCCAAAGAAAACGTTGACATTATTGCAGCAGCATACCCTGAAACGAAAAAATTCTGAGATTTCAAGTGTATATTTCAGACAGAAACTCTTGCTCAAAAGGTCGTTTGTGGTTGGGCTTAATTTATGTTTGGACGCCTCGGAGCGATTTGTTACGGAGCGCGCTCAGACGAAGGCGAGGATGAAATATTCCTCTCCCCGCTCGCGAAACACAAACAACGTGCTCTAATCAAAAGGGCAAGATAATGACTGTGAGCTGATGAATGTGTTCTTGGGACCCCCGTTAAGATTTTGTTCCTTATTATCGATCAAACAAAAAACAACCTGATGGAACCGACTGAAAGTCACCTTGACATAATTCTGGCTATCAATCACTCGGAGGAGTGCGCTCTCTCTCTTAGTCATGGCTGGCAGTGCCATTAGCATCATCCTGGCATTGTTTGCGCTAGGAGAAGAAGACAGTTCTGTTCCGCTGCGATTAACACAATGAAGAATCATATCGCCCTGTCCCGCTGCCATGATCCATTGTTTCCCGTTTAGCTCACTAATCTCCGGCGAAGAAGGCTCGATTTCTGTGCGATGACTAAAATATGTCTCAAACGGTTCTTGCACTCATTCTATGCATTTCTCTCTATATTCCCATTTCTATTTGGCTGCAACACAGACAATGTAGGCCTGTGTATACAGTAATGCATACGGCCTTCTCCATTTGTATTTCAAAGCCGATTTTTATTGTATTCGTATACTGTCATGCTGTCTTATCAAACCAAAACATCTGTCCAACATAGACTAATATGAAAACAAATGGACGTGTGTGTGTGTGTGTGTCTGTGTCTGTGTGTGTGGTTCTAATCCTCCATACTATAGACTAGAGTGTGCTGACCATTTAAGGAGTTCCTCCCTGTCCCCAGCGAGTGTGTTAAAACTACCAGGTGCTCTAGCTCTGTTCTATGGATTATGTACCGCTTTCAAATGGGCATTGGATCCTGCAGCGCAAGAAAATGACAGCACAGAATGACTGTTTGCTTAAGTGGCCTTCATGGCAGAATAGGCAGGAAAGAACATTCACTACTCTTAGCCACTTATCTTGATATCCTGAAAGGTTAAGCCTTTTATTTTCAAATAATTTAAAGGACCACCTAACCGCTTTTCAACATATCCTCATATAATGGGGAATCAATGCTAATAGAAACTGCAGACTTTTTATTCCTCAAAAGTTGCAATGCAAAAAATGTAAACCATCATCCTCCTGATAATAAAGCATTGTTTTAAAAAATATGTGGAACGATGTCACTGAAAGACGGGTTTGAGGGTTGAACTGCAGCCCTCCTGGGAGAGAGACTGAGTAGATTTTTGTTATTAAAAAGTACTTTATCATGTACATTACAGAGGACCTATTATAAGAAGATAGATTGAGCTTTAATCTGCTCAAATGCCACATTTGCCGATGTACCAATGTTGCCAATGTAGGCCACTTCGTGTTTACAGGACATGCCAGATATCTGCTGTTAAACAACATATTCTCACCTGCATGTTGTGGGATTATTGATGCACTAAGGTCTAAGCTGAAAGTTCTACTGTATATCTGTTTACCATTCTCTTGCTGCACCTCATATCTGTCGCTAGTTTAACCTCATGTACTGTATCTGTTACTACATCTGCTGCTATTTTAACTACTGCATTCCACCTTGCACCCTACGATATGTATTTATAGTATGCATATACTTACTCTATGTGCATTATCAGGAATATCTAACCTGCTTGTGTAGTACTGCATGTATGTACAACAGTATATTTCACTCGACTCATATCAGGAACATTTGACACTTGTTCTTTCTTTCATCGCTATTCTTCTTCTTTCTCATAGGGGGAAAAAAAGAAAAATGATGGGAGCTTGTACGAAGAAAAAAAAACACCCACTTTTTCTTCTTTGCCCCTGAAAACCTCTGATGTGGCGATACATTTGAAATGTAAGCTGAAGTCATCTGGATTTATTGTGTTAGTGAATCTCCCCTTAGAGTGTGTTGTAGAGCATCATCAAACCGCTCCGGCGTGTCGCCCGTGCATAACATATTCTGCTCATTCTGCTTGCCTTTCTTTGTCAGCCACCATATCGCCGGTTTGTTCCTCTCTCTCTGTTCCGCTGCCAGTGTTCGACAACAGAAGCACACAGAGAGAAAACTCGCCCAACACCTGGTCGTGGGATCAGGGGCCAGAACACATTTGCCCTCCGGTCTCGCCTGGGCTTTTGCGATCGGCGGCGCTTCCTAAAGGTTCTGTTGTTGGTTGGGAGACATATGGCTTAGCCTGGTGTTATGCAACCCTCGGCCCTCACCATCTGCCCGGAGGCCCAGGTGTGCGCAGCCTGCCAGCCTTCCGTTTTTCTGCATCCAACACCGCTGGAACGCTGTCATTCATGGCTTTTTAATCTTGCCACCGTCCCCTTCCCTTGTTCCACTTTACCAGACATGAATGTGTACAAATAAGCTTTATTAGTAAACCATGCCACCCCCGCCCACTGTGGCTCCAATGGAGGAAGTAGTGGTGGCAGAGCGAGCGGTGCGCCTCCGCGGTTGAGGTGCATGAAGGAGGCAGCTACAGAGGGGATAGCGCTGGTACTACCCGGGCGTTTGTTGACAGGAGGGCCCAGAGCGCAAAGCAGGCTGGGAGTTATTGGAAAATAAATCATAAATCATCTCACCTCGGTGACAGGGAGAAGAGGGCCCCCTCACAGAGCACATCTCCTGTGTGGCCGAGCCTTGGGTTTCCCTGCGATAGCCCCGCTCCTGTAACGCTCATGCTAATATTGCTCTAATGAGTATGCATGCATGTGGCGCACAATGCGCAGATCATTAAGGAGAAGGGCCGAGACATTGGGATGAGGCAGGAGAAAAACAGAGTCCCATTGGCATGGAATACAGCAGCGACCTCACTGTATGAGCACGTCGTATATACCGGCCGCGCCACCAACTTCATTCAAGAAGGTTCTCTCCCACGAGATGCCTTGACTCGTTCCTCCGCTTATACCCAGAAGTGATTTATCCAACAACTCATCCCTTCAGGACATCGAAGGGACAGGGAACTTGAAAACACTCTTGGTGGCTTTCAGATTCAACAGCGGTGACAGGCTTGTAGTCAATACAGAGTGCAAAATGCTGAAAAAACAAACATAACAAACATATTTTCCCTTTACAAAAAAAAAGCTGTGCAGCCAAGTCTGGTTGATCGGGGCTTTTGTAAATATTGAGTGGAGGGGTTGTTCTGGTAGCATGGTCTGCAGATTTTATCTGCAGGGAGAGGTGTTACAGAGATGAGCCCCCGTGAGGATTCAGCAAGAAGACGGTTCGGCGTTTGATCACCCATCAGGTGTCAGCCATGTTTCGGGCTGTTATAAACACAGGAGAGAGAGGCTGCCGCTCTTGTTTGTGCCGAGCCACATTTCTTCAAAGAATGCCTCGGAATGCTATGTAGTAGCTCCCCTCATTTAAATGGGAAACTTTTTTTTCTTTCCAGCTCGGTAGCACATACTGTAGCGCACGTACGGCAGAGAGAGCTCCTGTTGACACAGGACATTTTCCCCACGAAAACACGCCGCCGTTGTTTTTTTTCCCCCGCCCCTTCCGAAAGCTGAGAAGGTGATTAATGACCAGATCTGAGATTCTATCAAAGCAACTGCGCCGGCTCTGCAAATCCACCCCTAATTACTACACATTGTTAGGAGAGGTGGGTAGGAGGATATTACATGATTGCTGAGAGCAGAAGCTAAATTTAATATTATACAAATATGGCTACATTTTAAAAAAAGATCACCGTAATGCTGAATCATGGCTATATCTGGGTAATCATTTAATTTTCACTTTAATGTTGCCTTTTTTGGGGGCGGGGGGGTTCTTCCACTTCAGTCTGAGCCTGCCCTCGGCGCCTATACCCTGTCAGTTTTACTGTAATTGCCACGGCGCCTTTACAGCCCTCTGCAAAACCTAAAAGTTGAAAGTAAAAAAGTAACAAAAAGAAAAGAATGAAATGTATTCCTGCATACTATGAGATGGTAAATGTTAGCGCCTGCTGCATCGCTGGTACTCCATATCACTTCGCCCCATATGAAAAATAGTTTGCTATTTTGGAACCCCCTGGCAGCCATAGTGGATCACCACAGACCCAGAGCTCATTTATCTTTTGTCAGAGATGAAGCCAAACTAACGCCATCTCCTGAAGCCGCTAAAGAATGAGGAGGGACATAGGGAGGGTAAAAATAAACCTGGAGCTCAGGTATAGCTACACAAAGAAGTCACTCCACAAGTAATGGGTGGCTTGTTGAAAGTGGAACTCTGTTTGGAACTGTCTCTGTCTCCCCTGCTTGGAGAATTATGCTGTTTAGTCTCAGGATGCCTCCGATTTGACAACTTCTGCTGGCTCTCATGAAACGGCCATAAAAGAGAACTGGTCTGAACATGACATTTGACAAGCCAACTAACTGACCATTAAGATATTTTAAAGCACAAATAACATGCATTACTAAAATTGTTTTTAATACTTAACATCATTGCATATGTCCCTCAAGCTTATTTCTAATGATTTGAGCCTCCTGAGGTGGTGGGGGCGCTGATATTCAGATTTTATATTTGAGTCATTATAATTCTGATGCTAGATAAAACCAGGCTTGTTTCAATTCCATGCAAGCTTGGAAAATCAACAATGTTGGACATTTTCAATGAAGTGGAAATGCAAATTTGGATCTGAAGACTGAAGAAGAGGAGGAATTTTACTTAGTAGGAGCATTGATTCAACAAGCTTTTCCTGAGAGCAATTTCCATTAAAGCTCCTATATGATGATATGAAAGACACACACAAAGCTACATTTTGTTTGCCTTTTCCCCTTCTAAGTCACTTCTACTTTTTATGCTGCAGCTGTTTACCTGCAGACAAACACTTGCTTTGCCGGTCCAGAATTTTGTCAACAAATAATTGACGTAGGGTTCATGACAAGGTGGTGCTAGTGGCATTTTAGACAATGACAGTGCAGCAGTGCAGTCTCCAGCAGTTTCATAATGAGGCAATAGAGTGGAGTTGAGGTGGAGTTAGATTCAACTCTGTTTACAAACAGCTTGTGTACTACACACCGGAGTAAAGTTGCTTATGATACCTTTAAGGTGGAACTCCATCCTCATTCTCTCCCCCTCTTAAAGGGACAAAACACCCCAAGGAAGCTGGAATAATCACTACCATAGAATTCAAATCCTAAACAGAACAGAAACGTCAATCAGACAAGAGCCCAAGAGCTCTCAATCCCACACGCGTACGCACCAGCGTGCGCACCAACGCTCACACGCTGGCCCCATATTGTCCAAAATTATGATTTATTAGTTTCTTTTTTTGTTTTTGAGCAATGTGTTTTCTATATAAAGTCTGACGAAAATCCTATATTAAACTACGGAACAAGACAAAACCTAAATAAAGCCTTGTGTTAAAGCTAAGCCATTACTCCTAATATTCCCCATGAAAGTCCCATCAAAGAGCTCCAATAACTACGTATTTTTACTCTGCTTGAATCTAACACAGGGGTTTTCAACAGGTGGTCCAGGGACCACCAGTGGTCCGTGAGAGGATTCCAGGTGGTCACCAGCTAAATGATGGACAGTTGGTACTCTTAAGAGCATAATTTTTTACGCTCTCAAGAGTTAAATTATACTTAAACATCTGAATTACTTGATTTTCAAGTGTCTACACGATTAGAAACAGTAGAAGAATTGTTATTTGGACCAAAGTTTTGCCAGTTATCGCTCCAAAATTGTAGACAAAAACTCAACATCAAAGTGGTTAAATTGCTGAATAACTAGTGGGCCCTGGTATGAAAAAGGTTGAAAACCACTGATCTAACACATCACACACCCAGTCGATACCAGTTCATACATCACTCTCCTGTGTCCATTGGTGCAGGCCGTACGGGTGTGATTGGCCGCTGCCTTGCATCCGTGCGGCGCAGCGCTCTCTCTACATGATTGAACAGGCATGCAGAGCAATAAACAGGAGCTGCGGAATAACATATCTCCCTGACAAGGCAATGATAGGTCAGTCTACTTGGCGTCCCTGTCTGTGAGACTTGGCGGCGGGCCACATTGTGTGTGTGTGCGTGTGTGTGTGTGTGCGTGTGTGTGGACTAGTGTGACATGAGCGCTCAGGTATATACTGTATCTCCCTCCAGTATGACTGTGGGAGTCTGGCGCTGATAGCGTTGGTGGGCTGGAGTGATAGGCTGTGTGGCTGTGCTGTTGTTACACATGGCCAACCCTGCTGCCTGTGCTGCGTCTAGCTCTCTCTGGCAGCCTCCACACCCCTGGCTCTATCTCTATCCCTCAGAGAAGCTCCCCTGCACTCTGGCAGCAGGCAGGCAGGCAGGCAGGCGCGGGCGGACCTGGGGCAGGCCCAAAAACATAGCCAGTGGGCTTGTCATTGGGGAAACACACCATGACTACGAAAAAAAAGAGGCCTCGCTGTGATTGCCTCTCCATGCCTGATGTGGTCCGATGATGGCTCATCCCCCTGCCCGCAAGATGAGAACCTGATGACCTGTCAGGAGGAGCCAAACAACCCCAAATGAGAAATCGACGGGCACACAGGGCTGCATATAGAGAACGTAATGGCGTGGACAGCTTTGTTGCAATATGATGTCTTCTCCTTATAGACTCTATTGACACTTTTCCCTGCCGAGGTACACCTTGTTACCCGCCAGGGTCCATTTGGTTTCATTTTTACGTTCTCAAGAGTTACATCTGGTTAAACAACCTAGCTGGGGACCACCTGGAACCCTCTCAAGGACCACTGGTGGTCCTCGGACCACCTGTTGAAAACCCCTGCCTTAAAGTATTCCGATTTGCCAGTCAGGTGATTATGTAATGGTGATGTAATTAAGAGACCCGTATAATTATAGCCACTCAGAAGTATTATCCCGTGAAGGAGATTCTGCAAAAAACAATTACTTGTTTTCTAATAGAAATAAGTGTTTGTTTGTTTTGGGATCACTTGCTTGCTCTGCTGTCTGCTCACATGAGAGTAGGCTGTGGCCTGTATACTTGTGCGCAATATACAAGTTGGCACTTTACTGAGTGCAGATCTAGTTTCTAAACTCTAAAGTCTACACGTAGAACTTATTTGGCCTTGCTTCCTAATGGTGTTTAAACCAGTGGTTCCCACATTTCTTCAAAATGAACCCCAGATTAACATAATTGTCCACACTTATCTGAAAGTATTGTGTACCTTCTTTATTCAAATGTTTAAAAAACGTGATTTTAAATGACAGATGCACAACCTCGCAGTGTGTCACTAGGAGCTTGTAGATCAGCTATTTTCATTTGTGCTGGATTTCATACACCTGGTCACTTGTTTCTCTGGCAACAAATCAAGAGCTAACAGTGCGTATAAAAGATTCTCTATGTACAAAGGTATGCCATCTTTGTACATTATAGAGTGGGACCACCACTAGTGATGAAATGTAATACAAAGCCTATACAAATGGTCTCCTAAATAGTCATGGTTTTAGTCCTCTCAGAGTGCCCTAGCCGTTGTATGCACATTGCAGATTACAAAGAGACTTTCTGACTCCTAAGAAATCTCACAATAGTTTGTTGCTGGGATAAAGGTCAATAACAAGTTTAAATTTGTCATGATTTGTCTCGCAAATAGAAGCTGTTTTACTATGAATGTGTTGTAAATATTGTGTGCCTTGTGATGATTGGCACCAGGATTTAGTTCAGTGTCCATGGAGGTAAGGAATGGATCGTAAGTTGTGTTGACGTTCATTCTACCATTGGAAATAAATAGACTCCAACATTCTTCCGGTCTCCTAATATTGTACCTGCCCCTTTCACCTAGAGTCAGGAAGCAAAGCAAGTTGGCCCTTCTTGGCATTGGCCTCTTAAATGTATGCACACATAAACGCAAAGACTCATGGCTTGTAGTAAAGTTGTAGATGCACAATGCAAATAGAAATGCATCCAAGTCGCAGAGAACATCTGGTATCCATTCCACACCGCCTTACACACACACACGCACGCACGCACGCGCGCACGCACGCACGCACACACACACACACACACACACACACACACACACACACACACACACCTACCTAACGGCCGTATTTCGGTGTTTCTTTTGTAAGGTCTTATTGTTAATTATGAAAGTGCTGATGTGGGTCGTACACTACCCAGGCAGACAGTCTGGTGATGCGCCGCCGCCTCCCTCATCAAAGAAAATGTATTATGCCTTCTCTCAGGAACAAGTGATTTCATCACATTACTTATATAGTGCTCCATATCTCCTTGACTTTGATCTCAATGTGTCCTTTTTTTTTCTTCTTTTTTTTAATCAAGTTCCAAAAAAGATGTCTTCATTGGTGGTGGGCCGTGGCCATGCAGAACGCCAGCCGGCACTGGGGGAGACATATGCTAAGTTTATCTTCAGCAAATAGATCAGCAGTGCTTTAATATGTTTCCTCTGTAATGGTCTTCTTTCCCATTGCACTGGGCCTCCATTTGGAGTTATTTGCTGCTGGGCATGACTTCTTAATAGAATCTGAATTCCAATTTGACTCTCCCGCTTAGCAGCCTTAATTTGAAGGCAGCCTGTCCGTAGCCTTGGAAAGTCGATGGCAGTTAATTTGAACAGACCCCCCCAGCATTGCCATTGATGTTGCACAATTCCTGGTAAAGGTTTTTGAAAGAAAAGGGCTATGTAAAAAAAGAAAAGAAATGGGGGGGGGGGGGCTATTGTTTGCTAATGTATTTTGTTCATTCTTTCCTGGCTTAAGAACAAGAAGCATGATCATAGTTTATCCGTCTCGTAATCTCGAAAGCCACGTACGACAGCACACATACAGCGCCGCGAATGGTTTGAGTCAAAGTCGAACTTGCCGATGATAATATGCAATGACAGTGTAATTCAATCAACATGATCCCCACCACCGTACAAAGAATCCCAGTGAGATTTGGCACTTAAGCTCTAATAGTTGGGGCATCAATAATAAAATATGAGCTTTAAGGCAACAGACACGGAGAGGGTCTTAATTGAGTTCATAATTAGCAGAACTTCTATGGGGGGGAAAGTGGCTCATCAGACCTTCTAACAAGCATGTGACCAGTGGGGTCTTTCAAAAAGCCTTTGAACAGTCCTCCCTTCTGTAGGAGCTCTGCAAACGCTGGGGGTGGTAGTTGGGGAGGTGGGGGAGGGGAGGCTGGTACACTATACTGTATGCACTTGTGCATATCCAGGCAGCAGAAACAGGGAAGTGCACACACATCGAAGGGTAGGCTTCAGCCACTGCCCTTTTACCTGCCTGCAAAACAACTGCCCTTTCCAGACCATGCACGAATGCAGCCTTTACTATGGTGAAAGAATATACTATATACTATAGGGTAAATCCTTTCTATGCCATCATTCTTGAATTGAGAATTGCATTTTGTGTTGAACAATAGTTTCTTGTGCGAGCAGAGTGGGCGAGCGCAAGTAAAGCGATCGGTTCACGTTCGGTTGTCGGCCATCCCTCAAAGTATTCCGATTGGCCGGTTTAGATGATGACATAATGGTGATATAATTAAGAGATCTCTATAAGCATTATTTCCTGGAGCTGTCGGGGTACTTTCTCTCCGGTCGCTCGCTCTGCTCGCACCAGGCCATGGCCTACTTGTGTGCAATGAGCAAGTTGCCACTCTACTGACTACTGAGAGCAGTTATATTTTTTTAAGAGTTCTTGGTTACCCCCTGAAAATAGCTAATGTACAAGCTCTCAACATAACACATCTGCTATTTTTGCTATGTTTATCCAAAAGTGCCGTCTTAATGGGATTGCATTGTAAAAATGCATTACATTTGATTCTGCCATTATGTTTCAATCTTTGTTTTGTATGCTTTAGATGAGGCCTTTAAAAGAATGTCTGTCTGCCGATCTGTATAGACAGTGCTAGGAATTAGTCACTCGCAGAAGAGGGCAGTCTCATCAGCTGGATAATATACAGCTGTGTAATCTTTACATGTATATCACCACCACCAGTGGCAATAATTCATAGATGACTTATTTTATCATTCAGTCATGCCAGCCAGGCAACGTTGTGCGTGTTACAGTGTCTATATAATATTTGCACATGAATAACTTGTCCATAGGTGATTGCACACTCAGTCATAAATCAGACGCAAGGAACCATTCAGCAGCTACTGTGTAGATGGATGGAGAGAGAGAGAGAGAGAGAGAGAGAGAGAGAGAGAGAGAGAGAGAGAGAGAGAGAGAGAGAGAGAGAGAGAGAGAGAGAGAGAGAGAGAGAGATGGGGAGATGGATAGAATACTGGAGGTGTCTGCCCAGTCTGCTGGCACTCAGATCCAGCTGGGTTATGGGGAGGCAGTGGATGCCTAATGAGCCTCTCTTACCCTAGAGAGATCCCCCCTCCCCTCCCCTCCCACACACACCCCCCACCCCACCCCAGAGTCCCTGATATAGGGGGAGGCAGGAGGGAGGGAGGGAGGCGTGTGTGATAGTGTGATGCACACACTCCATCTCTATTGCATGCCTGGCTTCTCCAACATGCGGCAGGGGACCTGATAAAAACACAATCATTTTCTGTAAAACGCCAGCTATTTCATGTGCCACTGATCACCCGCCAGTGGAGAATGAGCATCGTCGTCGTTCTTGAACAGTTGGGGAGAATTACCAATGCTAATGAACACGCTGCCATCACGGTGCTCCTGTGCCGCGGTATGTTAACCACTTTCACCCCGGCGTACCCCATGTTAGACCCAACTATTTCCAAAAATAGCAGACCTGCAAGCTCACGGCACATTGCAATGGCTTTCGTTTTAAACATGCAGAAATATTTTGCAAAATATAGGAGCATTTTTGAAAAGGTCTACATTTTTAGGAATTTGAAACATGGTTAATGCTTCCTTTGTTAGATGCTTCATAAACTCAACTCTCTTGGATTTGATTGATTATTTAAGTGTTGTGTTCCGAAGTGTTGTGTTGTGCCCCTATGGAATTACAGGACACTTTTTACAGTTTACATAAACAATAATCTTTGTCTGTTAGATCCTTTATTTATAAATAAACTCTCTCGGTCCATTACAGATCCTTCATAAATCCACTTGTTTTTTTTGTTAGATCCTGCCTTTTGCCGGCGCTCTTGTTTATTTCTTTCGCATGAAAGCACCATTATGTCATCACTAATGACCACCAAGGTTTCTGTAGTGTTGGCTGGTGTTGTGGCTGTGCGTTTAACAACACTTGGAAACACATTGCTGCGTTTTTTTTTTATCCGTGGCTTGTTCACAGAGTCCGTCTCGTTTTCTTAAGCTCGTAAAAAAAAGCCTTGCCTAATGGCCTTGGCTTTGTGAGGTCCACAGCCATAGCTCAACCTCTTACAGAGGAACGGTCCCCAGATAGTTGTAAATTCCAATAAAAGAGGCTCAACGCCAAAGTGAGTGTGAGTGACTTATTCTGTTAAGGAGGGAGGTGGGCAGAGCTCCAGTGGGTCCTCTTTCCATTACCGCCGTTCCCCAGTGCCTAATGGTCAAGGCCCCCTCTTTACCTCTCTCTCTCTCTCTCTCTCTCTCTCTCTCTCTCTCTCCGCTGGGTAAATGTTTACCCTACCATAAGAAATGAAGGGGGCTCACCACCACAAACACAGCAATACAGAGAGGGCCAGCATGGGCAGGAGAGATAATGAGCTACTATCAGCCTTCTCTGCTTCCCTGCCCCGGCTACAGCCAACGCTCATTAGAGCCGGGGCGATGAGGAGGAGAGACGAGCTCACTCAGTCAGTACAGGAGGTTCCACTAGCCTTCAACACACAACTTGCCTTCATATTCAAAGAGGGGAGAGAGAGAGAGAGAGAGAGGAGAGAGAGAGAGAGAGAGAGAGAGAGAGAGAGAGAGAGAGAGAGAGTCAGAGAAGTGAAAATATTTGAACAGTCTATTTAAACACCTTGTGGATTGTAATATAGGCACATGGCCAAAGAGCAGTTGTTGAGAATGGGCAATGAGTAGAATATGGCGAGCACTCTCAGGCAGTTCAGTGGGTTTTTGTTATGAGCTGCCAAAATGGCTTTGATTTACTGGGGGGGACCTATTGATAATTAATTGTATCATCTGTTTCCTCCTTCGGTTAAGCCAAGAAAAATCTGAACCCCAACTCCTCATCAGAGGACCCTAGTGCAGATTTGATGCCACATTGCGCAGGGCGGTTGGACTGGAGATGGCTGCGTCGAGTCTGTCAGCAGATGGCTGAGATATATCTAAAACAATTGCACTCTCAGAACCGAACGGAACAAAGGTTCAGGAGTCCAGAGTCTTGCCAAAGAGTGGAGGATACAATTAACATTTGACTTATGAATAATACTTTGGCTGTTATTATGCATAGGCAGTTATACAACTTTAAAACTGGGATGATTGCCACAAGAAACAGCGATATTATCCAATATGCAAAAAATAAATGCTTTTCTGGTTTCACCAACCATTTCTCCCGCTGGGTATACTTTTGCCTATATCATCCATGTTTACAACTGTTCACGGCTTTAGCTGATTCTATCCAATCGGCTGTTCAGTGTTCCAACAAATGCAGCTCTGCCACACCCTCCACCCCATCATCAGAGCAGGAGCTTCTAGAGCAAAACTACATGGCCGTATATATATGGAACATACTTTTAGCTCAATAATTCATATTCTTGGAGAAAATGCTGAATAATTGAAGTGAACTTGGAGGCCTTTCAGCACGGCGGAGCTTTGCATGTAGCTGATGGATCTGTGGGATTCGACGAACATTACAGCAGGAGAGAGAGAGGGGGAAATATAGTGCTAAGCTGTGTTTCTGTTTTCACTGCTCAACCCATTGATCAATTATTCAGCCAGACCCTCCGACTGTGACCCACAGTTCTGAAGAGGAGTCCCGATTCTTCTTCCCCATCCTAAAGACAACTCCATGGCTCCTCTCATTGTACAGCGTTTGATGCTGTAGCCCCGGCATGTTCTTATATCTTGTAAAACATTCTTCCGCTCATCATAGACATCCAATCTTTTTTTCCCTTCTTTTTTTGGTTGAGGGGAGGGGGCTGGGCTGGGGGGTGGCTGCTTATCCGTCACGGCCGCTGGTTCAAATATTGCTGCAAATGTCTTTCATGTGGTTAAATGAGTCAAAGTGGCGAGGCGGCATGGCGAAGCAGCATATCAAATGATGGAGCAGCGTGGGCACTCTCCAGGCAGCCCCTGTTGTTGCCTTGTTTCCCATCTAGTCTGGGGAGAGGCTTTACAGAGAGAGGAAGGGGGAAGGGAAGGGATGCTCTCTGCAAGCTGGAGGGGGTTGGGGGTCCCCCCGACTGAGTGCGGCTTTATCACACAGGGCCTTCTCCTCCTGAGCGCTGGATCTTTTAATCAAAGACATTATTTCACAGCAATACAAAAAACAAGAAGAGAAGAAATGAAGGAATAAAGCAGCCAGCCTTTTCTAGTGTCTAATTAACACCATAGACAAACGCTGCAACTGCAGCCGAGACCTTGAAAAGAGGGGACTTGATCCACCACTGTGTCTTCTAGAGGGTGACCAGATTCAAGCAGTTCGTTTGAGGAACAGGATAATTGCATGTGTGGTGGTGAAAGTGGGGAAACAGGACAAAACAGGGTTAGCTAATTGTTATATTAATGTCATAGACATAGACATAGCCACAACCTTCCGACAACCCATAAGTCTGTGTTTGTGTGTGCATAAATTCCTGTTATCTCTTGATTTGTTGCCAGTGAGAATAAACATTTGAATAAAGAAGGCACAACATACTTTCAGATGAATGAGTTTAGACAATTACATGTTAATTCAAATGTTAATTACAGGTTCCTTTATGTGAATAAATGAGGGAACCATTGGTGTAAACAGTGTTAGGGAGCAATACCAAATAAGTTCTACAGGTACACTTTAGGAACAAGCCTTCCAAAAACGTCTCAGTAACTATTTGCAAGTGACTTTATAGAAAAAACAAAATCAAATATTGCACATAATAAGCAGACATGGCAACACTGCCTGAATGGAAGGCAACCACATATACACAAGGACATTGTACCTTGACGGGGAAAAGTGTCATTACAGTAGCCTGTTGCGTGTATGAACAGTACTGGAATTTGGTGGAGGTACCACCCAAAGAGGTCACTTTGAGACTTTAAATTATAGTTCTGTTTATGTACATGAAAGCCATGTTGTGATTGACTGAAAAGATAGTTTCCAGGAAAAGTACACAGTGCAACAGAAGTCCTGTCCATCATTACCAGGCTTTTCTCCTCTGTGATGTTGAAAGTCTGTTAACGAGGCTCTGCGCTCTGGGGGGGCCTGACCACATGCAGCATATATATAGGATTAAGTGGAAAAATAATGTTACTTTTACTTCTTTGCTACTGGCACATGTAAAATTACTATAGGAATGTCCCTGATGCACTTTACACAATTTCTGCAGGAGGGGTGAAATCATTTTACGACCGCGGCTGCTGGTCACGACGGTTGTAAAGCGGTCCGGTCATGACCGGAGGGCCGCCATTTGCGACTGATTTGTTATTTGCTAATTGCCGTAATATCATCATTTTGTGGACAACCGTCCAGGGTTAAGGTTAGGTTTAGGCATAGGTTTTATTGAGGTTATGGGGTTTAGGTTTAGTAGCGACCAGTGAAGAACGGTTGTGGCTGTTGGTCCAACGGTCACGACTGTTCGGCCAATGGGCGCGACCACTTTTACTACTGCAAATGATTTATAATGGTCACAATTGCGGTCGCGACTGTTGGCCACCAGTTGTGGCCGTTTTATAGTGATCGCGACCAGGGGTCGCTGTCGCAAAATGATCTTGCTGTATCTCAATTTCTGTGTTATTTCTGACATTAAAGGAAGACTCCTCACTCAAATGTGCAGTTGCAGTTTGGGCAACTTGTAAAGCAAACTCACATACCACCAGCATCTTATTTACCTGCCACAGTGTCAAACCCTTAGCCATGCCATAGTGTCAAACCCTTAGCCCTGTGTCAGAATGCTGGTTAGACTATAGGCTACTCACCAATACCTAAAAAAATGACCAATACAGAAGGGACATCTCTAATTACTACCCATCTCTGCTAATTCCCCTTTCAAGAATAACATTTGAAAAAGGTGTGGGAGGAAAAAGGGGATATACTGTACTGTATGTAGAGTACAGACTATTATTATGATGGCCTTAACCCAATCAGAGCTTCATTCACCTTCCTGCATTGCCAGCGTGAGCTGCAGTACCTTTCAAATCAACTGATTTATTTAGTCATTAGCTGGTATCCAATGTGTGTTGCAAAGCAATGCAACACACTGCAGGTAAAACAAAACTAAGAAAAGAGAGAAAGTTTCACAACTGTATAAAAAATGACAAAGTTTTGTCTGGAAGCGTGGCACGAGTTATGGGACGGGGAGGGAAAAAGCGCAGGGAGAGTTTGTTATGCAGACTAGTGAACAATCAGCCCATGGGATTCAGGCTGCATTGTTCAACGCTCAAATAAAGTATAAGCGTGCCTATTGAGGCCAAAAGACATCCACAGCGAATCAGAATAGCCTGATATACAACCGTTTAGAGGTCAAGCTGAGCTTTGTCTGCGATGATTTACGATCTACTTGTTCACCTACAGCTGTAGGGGAGAATACATGTCATAGAACATTGCTTTGTTAGAAAAACACAGTTTGATACCGTTTTTGATAGATGGATTTGAAGTTAGACCGGGGCTTCCTGACACGAGCCCGAGCGCGTTTTGGACAGAGGTGTTTAATCTTCATCCTGACTGGTAGGCTCCTCACGTTCCCCTGAGCGCCTTGTTTTCCTGTATTGATTAAAATCTGCCCTATCCACCTTCCCGGTGTAAGAACTCCTTCAAAGAAGGCTCGGTGGGATTATACGCCGCAGAGAGAGAGAAAACTTACCCCCGGTCTTTGTTTCCGCCGGTTTTGCTGTATCTTCAGCAAAGGAAGCCTGTATGTAGACCGATATTGGAACAGAGTGAGAGAGAGAGTTTGAGATACAGGGAGCGAGATATGGGGGGTTGGGTGGGGGGTGTAGAGAAAGAAGTTGGTCATGAAGACTTTTCTTTCTTTTCATGAGCCCCTTTGTGACTGATGTCTATTCATACGGTACATTGTGTAATTTATCATAACGCTAGCCATACCACGCTCCGTCACTAAGCTTATTTTGGCCCGGCACGTTTCGAAGAAGAAGATCTGCATTGTAAAGCGGAGGGAGTAGAAAGAAGAAGGTGACCTTGCCGAGTAATGGACGACTTCCCCGTTATTTTAGGTTGACCCTCGAGTAGCGGTTATGCGACACAAAGCAAATGAAGCAGGGATTGGAGCAGGGGATTACTTTGGAAATGAGCCCTGCCCCTATCTTTAAACACGCGGGCCGCCGTCTGACGAACCGGGTAGCTTAGCTCTTATCTTTCTTTTTTTTTCCCTTTGTCACCCGAGCTGAGGAAATCATTTGAACGAGCAAACGCACACCTTCGCAGGTCCGTGTACCGCCGAGTGTGTTCTACAAAGGAATGACGGCAAACAACCACTTAATTTGTGATTAGGGCTTTATTCAGACGGCGTGTTTATTCTCCCAGGAATTCATTAGATCCAGTAGCTCCTTCATTTCTTCCCTTTCCTTGCGACTCATTCCCCCTGTGAGGTGATTTAATGCTATTCTCTAGGTGATAAAAAACTGAAGAGCATGACCACAAATACACTGAATACATTAGCTCTTTTTTCCCCCTTCTACCAAACACAAGGAAGGTTATTCTATCATGCAAATTACCCAATGCACCACCGCCACATATCTCAGGTTGTTTCCTCCCATAGACATGGCAGTATTTTTGGTTCAGTCGCTTGTGACTTAAATGTAGTATTTCATTGTTTGGCTACTACAGGAATAATATCAATGCTTTTTTTTCCCTATGGTGCCTCAGGATGTTTGAGAAACTATCTGTGATACAGAGAGGTGATGGCAGTAAAGTTCACAGTATGAGTATGGCATCTAACAAAATATATACAGTCACTCAATTGCTGCCATTATTAAGTAGCCTGCTATCCCTGGAAGGCCCATGTATATTTCTACTTGCAACAGAAAAGGGAGGAAATGCCAACATTCATGAAATGTCCTATTTCACATGATTTATTATTTACCTCTGGTGAGCAGAGGTTAAAAAATGGGGGAATATAATTCAAAATAATGAATGTATCTGTTCTACACATTCTATTGATCACAAAAATATATTTATTGCATTTGTTTGTTTTTACTTTTTTGGAGGGAGGAATCACAACAGCAATAGCATACGTTTTTAATTTATATTTGTTCTGCTTTTTACATTAACAGGAAAGGGAGAGAGAGATGTGGGGCCACATGATGCAGCAATGGCCAACGAGCTCAGGACTTGAACCCGCGGCACGCCATCAGGCTGGATCATGTTCTTGGACTGCTCAGCCACGGCCCTGCAGGCCAGTTTAGTCATTATGCTGCTTAACTCCTCCTCACAGGCATTTCTGCTGTCATCACTGCTGTTAACTCTCCTGCTATTAAATGCATTATAGGCAACTCTTTAACCAACAATCTAAATGTAGATACCACTATATAGCTATATTTTTCGCCTTTCCCCCCTCTACGTCGCTTCTACTTTGTTGCTGCAGCTGTTTCCCTGCAGACGGTCCAGAACTTTATTGTACAACAATAAAGTTTTGGTTCGTCTGCAGGGCAAATCAGGGCAAATCAGTTTACAGTCAATTTCCAGTTTTAGCGATTAATTATTTTAATTATTCAATTCCTGACAAAATGGTGACTTATATCACTCACAAATGAATTCAGCACATAAAAATCATATAGAAACAACACATTATGTACAATTATGTATCGGAATTAAAGTTATTTCCAGTTTTTTGTAGTGGTTAATTAAGGGGTTTTACTTTTATTTATAAATTTGATAGTCCTTTCCATTTTATAATTATTAATTATGCTAATTATCCAAGTTCTGACTAAATGGCAGAATTGGATACTGCGCATTAAAATCATATAGAAGCAACAACTTAAGTAACTTTCCTTAAAAATGCCATGACACCTCATTTTTCTGGCTTCTGTACCCTGACTAATAACATTTCCAAGCCCACTGAGCGTAACATTATTGCAAAAAAAAAAAAAAAATCTGATTTCTGTTGCTTGGCAGCATTTCATGGCAAAGATGCTACATTCAAATGCCAATAACTAGAACGGAGCATCACAAATCATCGTTTTTCTTCTTATTTCAATGTGAGGCCAGTAGTAAGGGACTTCACTCGTGCACCTGCCCAGCAGCAGTGCAGGCCTTTGTTAGGAGGTGATATGCACCATGCATTTCCAGAATGCTTTGAGCCTGGGCTGCAGTGCACCATCTGTGGCGGCCGAGGGGACAACTGTTGCTCATTAAATTAGCCAGCTCCATCATCCTGATGCATCAGAGGAAGACCTGGGATCTCTGTGACCTTTCTCTCCCCCACAACCAAGCCCTCTCCTCCACTAATATAGATGCAAAACTCAAGTAGGTCAAACACCAGGTATAAATCTTCCTTGGCAAGGCGCAGCGGCGTTTGCCAGGCGTGCACTGCAGGCTGGCGTGACGGACTGCGAGTTGGAGGCTCATGGCTTGAAGTGGGCACGCTGTTGCTGCTGCCAGTGGGCTGGGACCAGCTTGCTGCTGGCCGAAGGGCTTGCCTCCTGCATGCGGGACCAGTTGGCTGCCACAATGTGTTACCCAAAACAAGATATTTGTTATCGGAATCGAGCTGACTGTGCATTTTACGGAGCGCAGCAGCGTAGCGAGCAGGTCTGACCGTCAGCAGATGACGTTTTTAAGTTTCAGAGACGGCGAGATGACATTGCTGAAAGAGGAGCCCTGATTAATTATTTTTACTGATCATTTACAGGCAGGCCAAGGGCATAGCTCAAGCAGTGCTTTGATTGAGAACTCTGCAAATGAGGAAATAAATTAAACTGGCATGGCCTATGTCTGTCCCTAGTTACATATCTGGAATGGTATATGATTTAATATCAACAGTGTTTGCTTTAAGACATTGCCCTTTCTCAGTAAAGGATATTGTATGTAACAATGAAGCCTTCATTCAGTATTTTAATGGACAATACAGATGCGGACCACTCAACGCAAAGAGCCCCGGAGAGTTCCTGTAGTCATTTAAAAACCATTAACACATACTTAAGGAGAGTAGTATGTTATCCTGGTTGCATTGTAACATTTCCCACAGATAAGAACAGATCAGGACCGCTCATTCATCTTAGTGTGACTACAATACTACATGGACTCATTAGTTCTATTGTATTGTATTTAACAGCCCTGTAGTTCAAAATGGGCAAATAGATCTTATAGATAGATAGATATCTTATAGCCTGGAGCACACCAGAGAATAATCTAATCTAGTAATCTTTCAAACTATTTTTGGTCATTACAAGAAAGACTTCCAAAAATATTTTCTAAAACCTTCAAAACACTTGCAGAATAGCAGATCTGTGAGCTTGTAAAAGAGCCATATTTACTGTACAGTGGCCATTTTTATGAAAGAAAAAAGAAAAGTAACACTGCTCAACTAAAAATTGCCTGCATTCCTCCCAGACTATGCAACTGTGACGCCAAAATCATCACCCTTTTGTAGAGCTTAAAAATTGTCTAAAATATTGAGCCCGGCTCGACCCGGCCCAGTAAGAAATTAAACCCGGTGCGGCCCGAAGCCCGATACATGATTGACAGCATGAGCCCGCCAGCCCGACACTTTTTCTAAACGAGCTAATTGCTGCAGACAGACGTTTTTTCTCATAAATCGTTAATTTGCTATAAGAAAAGCAGTCATTCTGCCCATGTCCAACTGTCTAGGTACAAACAAAACAGCTTAGGCTATAGCAAATAACACGGGTACAATATAATTGTAATAAGAAAGGTTCTATACATTAATGCCATGGAGCCTCCTCGACCTGAGAATTACTACTGTAGGCGGTTACAGGCTACAGTATGACATGTTCAAGACCGTTTACAAAAGTAGGCTATAGGCCTATATTTAATTTAAATAACATACGAAAAGCCTGTAGGCTTAATAGCAAACTATAGGAAATACCGCAGCAGCGCAGCTATTTAAGAACTTCACTGTGCTAAACCATTAACAAATGAAGACTTATTAGTGTGCACATCAGTTCCTAAATAAACAAAATCCCGGTGACGACTACGCAAGGCAGCAAAAGTTAAAAGAGAGAGAGAGAGAGAGAGAGAGAGAGAGAGAGAGAGAGAGAGAGAGAGAGAGAGAGAGAGAGAGAGAGAGAGGAGAGAGAGAGAGAGAATGCATGTACGGGTTTCCATAGCAACCACACAACACACACAGAGAGAGAGAGAGAGAGAGAATGCATGTAGTTGAGTCTACGGGGTTCTCACCCTCACCACGTGGCTCTCCCTGCCACGTGTGTCAGCTACGGGTTTCCATAGCAACCACACAACAGAGAGAGAGAGAGAGAGAGAGAGAGAGAGAGAGAGAGAGAGAGAGAGAGAGAGAGAGAGAGAGAGAGAGAGAGAGAGAGAGAGAGAGAGAGGGCCAAATGATGATAAAATCACACAGAGACCGGGCCTACATTTTAATGTGAGTAGCCTATATAATAAAATGCTATGGACTGGGTGTAGGCCTATCCTACTCACCAAATCACAAGTTATTGTGCAGGAATAGGATGAAATGACGGCATTAGAGCGCTTGCACTGTACTCGTCATGAAGCCTTGTAAAATTCGGCTACTTCCATACCTCAGACTTTTGTCTTTTGCTTTCGTGCAGAACCAAGCCATATAATCTCCAGATGCGAGCTTCTTTTTTACTTCATCGGTCTCCGTTTTTGTTGCCGTTTTATGTTTTTTTTTTTACTCCGCTGACATGTAAAGAAGATCAACGCATCTGACACATTATTGGCCATGGCATGTCATGGGGCGACGACAGACACACACACACACACACACACACACACACACACACACACACACACACACACACACACACACACACACACACACACACACTCACACACGTGGTGCAGCGCAGCTCGCCGCTGCGCGCACCGCGCAGCGTCGCAAAATGTATCATATTATGAAAAATATCTTATATAATTTGACGGGCCCGGCCCGGCCCTAAGCCCGACAAATACATAACCATTTGGGCTCGGCCCGACCGAACCCGGCCCGGCCCGTCGGGTCGGTGCGGTCTCGGGCCAAGATTTTAAGCTCTACCCTTTTGGAGCACCAGAGCCATAGAGTATAGACAGAGTTATGTCAACTCTGTTCAACTTCATAGGGCCAGTCCAATGACGGCTCTTTTACATAGACTTCTATTGAGAATGGGGACCACAAATAGGGACAAGTCCTTGACCTGAAGTGGGCAGAAATGCAGAAATGAGTCTTTAGTTGTTACTCCTCAACAGTTGTCATGTAGCACATATGCTGAAATTGCTCTTATTTGCACCACCCTCATTGAAAACAATTTATCTCCAACTCCAGTGTGTCCCTATTCAGGCTGCATCAACAGCCTGTTACAAAGTATGTCACTTTATGTGCAGTATGTCATCTCCTTAGTATTGGAATATTCCATTCCAAAAGATCTGTGGGGGTGATCATGCACTATAGGGCTATATGGGTCCTTGAATCACTGCTAAGCACAATCCTTACATCTCCATAATAGGAGCACTCACACCTGTGACAAATCCATGTCCTCTTCTCTAGCCAAGTTACTGTACTGTAAGTGTCACAGCTGTGCTGTTATACTGCTTGTAGAGAGTGGTAGGCGGTCTTCTTTGCAATCACTAAGAATAAGCTAGACAGTCACTCCAGGACAACTGTGTCTTAGATTAAAGCTATACTACGACACAATGTTTGTTCTGGGATACTGTATGATTTTAATGTCTTAACTTTTTCTTAACTTCACCTACTAGTTTAATTAGACTTATTTATTTATCAATTTAATCCCAATCAAATAAAGTCCCCAGAATAAAATGTCACCTGTGGAATTCTCTATATCAACAGTTTTGATATAAAAAATGTTGATATACAGTATATCCAAATGATGTGGAAGTTGTCGTCAGTAATGCACACGATCTCTTGAAAATGGCCGCAAACCACCACAGAGTAACAAGGACTTTCGGCAAAACACAGTGTCAACAACATGGGAGGGCTCGATCAGCACGATTGTGTTTATAATCATAAATACGTAAAATCAAGCCGTAATGATATGCCGATCCTTGGATTATGGTCAGCGATGGACATACTGACCGCACAGGCACCCGACAATTTTGATCATTTCTAGGTGAGTGGGACCTGACACTAAGCGATTATGTTAAAACATGATAGTCAGCTAAAATGAATGTGATGATCATTGGGGATTAAATAATTGCGTCAAATACGTCACCGGGAGGTTTGGATTTTGACTTCTATAGACAGTCTGTCACTTTGGGAGATAAAGGGTTAAACATTAAAGGAGTAATCTTTTTTTTTTCTGAGAGCCTTCCATTATTGAATCACCTCCTGAAAATATCTAGTATGCAGCCTATTTACAACTATGCGGGGGGGGGGGGGGGGGGGGGGGGGGGTTTAGTGCATGCCCTATCCCTAAAGGGGGATTGGCGATAACCTATACTTAATGTGGCCCACAGATTATGGAATACCGTTGTTGATTTCAGCTGTTACAGTTCCAAATGTGCTGCTGACGTACTGAAACATTGTAAATTTACACATAATAATTGTGCATAGAGCCACAGAATATAACCGACACTGCTAGAGGGAGCCATATAGGCGGAAAAGATGAGTCAGGATTTGAAAATGACTATGAATTTGCGACCCCTATTTTTGTCATATAGATATGAGGTATTTTCAAGAAGCAATCTAATATTGGGAGGGTCTGGGGAAAAAAGAGGAGGAAGAAACAAAAAAAGGTCATGAAAATTTAGAGATTTCTTAAATTATCCCTACTTTAAAAGCAACACCACAACACCCTCTGTACGTCCGGGTTGACAAGCATCTCCTTCTCGTTTTAGCTATAGCTCCTGCAGCCTGGACTACCTTGGAAATGGACCGTTGACACAAATAAACCTCCGTCTAGAAGAGTACAACCACCCTGGGCTCCAGAGGTTGAGGAGAGTTTGCAGAGGTGGCTGTGCTTAGCCCGTATAAAAAATGAAGGGCCCCGTATTGAGTTTGTGGGCCCTGCAGCTCCAGGCGGTGGTGATAAATCCACCTGTGTGAGAGAGAGGAGAGCTTGTATCAGACAGGCCCAGGCCACTGGCAGATAAATCGACTGGCCCGTGCCCTGACGGGGGAGAAGCACCCCTATGGGCTTCCCCCCGCCGCCGAGGAGTTATATTTCCAGCCTCTGTCCCTCGTAGGGTTGGAGCAGCGCTTCAGGACACGGAGCGAGCCCAAATGAAACGCTAATGCACCGAGTTTCCCCCCCATCAGAAATTTCCATAATTCATTTCCACGCATTTTCCTTGAGAGCATGCAGTGGGATTTTGGAGGGAGGGAGGAGGGGGGAAGGGAATCTAAATGTGGCCCCGGCCGGTCGCCCTTATGAAAAGAAGAAGTCTGATCAACAGCTCGGGTTATAGCCAACCCACCCTGACCCAGCACATGATGTTTTCTGTGGCTTTTGGTAACACATTTGTGACAAGCTGCATAAATGGAGAACTCTGTTTAATTAAGTCAATAAAGTGACACTGTTGATGCAGAGACGGAGTGTAATCAAAAAGCTACTGTATGATCTCATCTGGTTTGCGACAGTCTTGCCGTAAATCGGCAGGTCTGTCATCCAAAGTCATCCGGTCCCATTATGAACTATGGGGAGAAAAATGTTTGAGCACTAATAACTTTGAGCACTAATAACTGATCTAAATCAAAAGCTATAACATATGACATATGACCTCTCTTTGTTCCCCATTGCAGGTTCTTTGTTTTGGCTAATCTTAGCCACTACTAAGATCAGACTTGGCCATTATGCAGCCCAGTGGCCAAATGCAGCCCTTTGGCTGACTCTGACCAGCCCATGAAAGGGTACTTTCATGATGGGTACTAAATTTGAAAATACAACATGCAATACAATACCTTTATTTGCGCACATGTGAGTTACACGTCGTGAACTTGAGATTTTGGAAACAAACTCATTTTTTGCATAATATCATATACTCTTGCCAGAGTGTCAAATCAATGCCATTTACTACTTTTATATAGAAATGAAATGGATATTACTCAGAATTTAATTCAGCCTTTTGGCCCGGCCCTCCACAATATTATCTGCATCTCATTTGGCCCCTTAAAATAATTGCCCACCCCTGACTAAGATGAAGCCCAGCGACGTCTTGTGCGCCTGAAACTCAGTCCGGATGGAAACTATCACAGACACACTGATTTAATGGGCGCTAATGGTTCCGGGTGCTTATTGTGTTAAATAGGGGAGACTTACAGTACATTGTCTTCAGCGTGGCTGAGGGTGCCAACACAATCATACAAGTATCAAAAAACATTCTCCCATATTATGCCTCGCTCAACCCACCATTTTTCGGCTTTTTTCCTCAGAGTTTATACAGTCGAGAAAAATCTGTTATTATTTTATGTTGTGCATTTCAAAGAAATCCCCTCTCTCAGCCATTTCATATTCATCAATAAATAAAACCCTATTCTGCTCTTTCATTCAGCACTTGAATCTATGGTGCTGCAGAATGATTTGGAGGCAAGGCTTTAAAAGCGCCTCAGCAGTTCTCTTTGTGTTCCTGGTTAAATGTTTCCTTTCCAGTTTGTTTTCGTCGCTGTTAAACTACTCACTAAAAGACATTTGTTCTGCAGAGTGGAGAGGAAGAAGAAGAAAGAGAAAAAAAGTCTCATGGGTTGCAGAACGCTGCACAGATTACTTTTGATGTCAATCGCTCAGACCAAAGGCTGTTTGAATTATATCTCAGACCAAAGTCTGTGGTAGAGTCAATGTGCAACACAGCGTCTTACACAAAAAGTTGGTTTAGATAATGTATATATCAAGGAAAACAATGTACTGGTTTTGATTATATTTGTGCGTTTTTCATAGGGATGCCCCGATCCACTTTCTCATTTCCGATCCTGATACCACAATTTCTGTGAAAGCCAATACTGATACCAGAAATAATATATATAATAATACAACAATAGAAAAATGTTCTGATATGAAGTGCACAAAGCGTGAACGGCAGATCCCCCCTCAAATGCACACTCTGGCATCTCCAAAGCAAATTCCACATGGCCCAACCTTTTATTTACCTGCCATAGTGTCAACCCCTTATCCATGTGTCAGATCTGGGGTAAGACTGGCATATTTGCTAATACAGATATGATCCGATAATGACAAATAAGGGGCGATACTGACACTTTTCTGATACTGATCCCTAGTTTTTTCATATCACATGTCCAAGAGTGCTGTTTTTTCTCATATTTGTGGAGCACTTAATCTGGGAAATATCCTACAGTTATTTATTTTACACCATTACAAGAGTGGTGGGAACTACACCCAGAGTAATGGGGAAGTAATGATACTTTGCATGCACTCCAGAATTGAGAACAAATTGTTTGCACTGACAGTGTTTAGAACACAGAAATAGTCTGAACACCAGGTGCTGTAGAACAATATTCCCTGCCGTGTGATGAATCGGTCGACTAAAGAGGGTATTCATCCAAAACCACTACCGTGTGCAGCTTGTGATGGCTATAAAATCTGACAAAGTCTTAAGAGGTGAGACCCCTTTGAACAACTTGCAGCAACGTTATTGTAGAATTCTTTTTTTTTTAACTAAATCTTCACACAAATAGTCTAAAAACCAAAGAGATCATAGCACCTTCTGCAAAGGCCATTTGGGACAAAAAGTAGACAAGAAGATATGAAAAAAATGTGAAGGTAAAAATTAGGCTAAGTGTGTGCCCCACAATGCCCCATTGTCTGAAAACCAATTCTGTTAATAGTCTATTTTGCTAGCTAGGTAAAAGGCCAGGAAAAACGTGTGTGTGTGTGTGTGTGTGTGTGTGTGTGTGTGTGTGTGTGTGTGTGTGTGTGTGTGTGTGTGTGTGTGTGTGTGTGTGTGTGTGTGTGTGTGTGTGTGTGTGAGAAGGGGGGGCAATCCTCCAAGGGATCTTTTGCCCGAGGTAAGACACAGGTGGATGGAGCCCAGAGCAGGGTCACAGTAAAGATTTATACTATGTACAAAGTAAAGAACGGAAGAAAAATGGCCGTTCATGTAGCGTCGCAGTGAAGCGAGCGAAACAGCTGTTCACGGAGTGAGGAAGTGGTCAGGTAAGACAGGCCCTGGAAATAATAATCACAGGCCCATCTGCTGACCTGGGACTGCGTGGCCCCAGGGCTCTCAACACAGGCCCTCCTTCCGTATGGAGCACACAGGCACCGCACAGCCCCGCCGGCCCCCAGGAAACCTGGCCATGCCGCACCGCTAGGCTGCTGACAGTGCCACATGCTCCCGTTACACACTCTCTCTATAGATACGACCAGGCACTGAAGTCACTGCGCCGCATCTATCTATAAATATTAACTGTCATGACAGCCACTTATATGCTATTGTACTGCGCTGAACAAAGTGTACATACCTTACAGGCCTATTTCCAGGTTATTTTATATGAGAGGTTGTTGACAGAATGCAACCATTGTTTGTAAGTTTAAACGAAGAAGGGAAGTTTTGGCTTTGTGTAAAAAAGGAAAAAAAAAGTGATGAATTGTCGTCGCACTGTAAAGTTCCATTTAAAGAAAAGGGGATGATTAAATGTGAATACTAAGTCTCCGTCGCAAAAATGACTAACAACTTATAGGATCGGGGGCCCATCTCTTTGCGACTGTCAAGCTAGCTTAATCCAGTCGTTAATTTAGTGACTAATAGCGGCATAAGATGGCATTTTAATGTAACCCGGGATTAAAAGACATCTATCATATTAGGGCCTCATATCAGTGATTTCCTGCCCAGCGCATCCTTGATGGTTTCTCCAGGCACAGATCAATATTGTCTTGTAATTGAGCGATGAGGAGGGTGAGCCGTGTGAAGAGCCTAATCATAATTAAAGAGGAGGCCATTAAACAGAAAGGTGAGCTAAGGCTTCAGAAGATTAATAGAGTCAGACGGAGCCACTGCACAAGCACTCAAGCTTTTAAACCGCAACTTTCCTCTTCACTTCTGAACCTAGTTAACAGAGGGAATTACAGGTAGTCTACGGCCCTTTCAATGTACATTGTTCTAAATAACTAAACAAACATTTTTTTTAAAGAACAATTTTGTTTTTGTTTTTCAACAAGGTTTAAGTTTTAGGCTATTATTATTAAAGAAATTTAAAGGCGAGTGTTAATTTGTTTTAACTTGCTGCTTTCTTTTGTTTTAGGGATTTTGACAGGGGGTTGAGGGCATTCGAACATTACTTGCAAACAAATACATATTTGTTTAGAAAATTTTAAAGCAATTACTTTTTTATTATCTACTACAGTCCTAATAAACCCCAGAAAATTACATCTGGCACCAGGATCAGGATGTATTGACTGTGACAAACTACTACTGTATATTGAGCCTATTATACAGTGTAGTGCAATGTGGTATTGTGGTATGCTGCCTCCTTCACATTCAGTAGATCCTCTGATCATTTGCAACCAGAAGTAAAGGGTTTATTAGGACTGTAGTAGTAATAATTAAAAAAAATGTCGCTTTAAAAATTTGTAAACAAATACGTATAGAACCATGCTCAAATGCCCCGTCCCCCTAGCTGGAAGTTGCCATTTTCAGTCAACTGCAGCGCGGTGCTCCCAAAAATGTATACCCTGCGGAAACATTTTATTTCTCCCTTTGCACTCACAAAGCCGTAGTAAAGGTTTAAAAGATGGAATTGCGTGCACTTTGCACACTTCTATAACTGCGTTATTTGTTGAAACCATTCTATATGAACATAAGTCAAGACGCTGATAGACTCTAAAGAGTATGAAAAATGAACATTTAGTTAAAAAAAAACAATGTTGTCCTATGATTGCAGGCATCACTTTGCGAATGTAAAGTTAAACAAATAAATAGAAGAAAAGAGGCAATCTTATATTAATCGGCAAATACACAATCGGCCAATTTTAGTTGTTTTTAATCGGATTAATCGGCATCAGTTCGACTAATCAATTAGACAGATTCATTAATCGGCTGATTAATTTGTCTGTATTTACAAATAAACCCCAAATAAGCCAAAGTAACAGCCTGAAATGATCTACAAGCTCACAATAAACATAAAAGTATTGAAGTTCGTTCTGACTTCCTGAAGCCTGCGGTGCAGACATTCAGTTACATTGATTTTTCAGAATGGACAAAATTATTATATATGTTTTAATAGCAGAACGAGATTATATCGACATCTGTAATATCAGTTATTAACCATAATAGCAATACATTATTTTGGATATGAATATCAGCCAACATCTATCATCGATACATCCCTATTTTCTAGTATTTAGAATAGTATTTATTTAGTAGAGTTTCTTGAAGGTCACCTGCACATTTATAGACATACATATATATGCACGTGAATATTTATTAGTATGATTGCAGGAGAGTTCATGTATGCCTCTCACACTAATTCCCTCTTTCTCCCACTATCAGAGATACACACACGCGCACACAAATACACACTATTCTTCAGTTCGTGACATGCCGTCAAAGCAGTTAACACAAAAGCCACCTTTAATGTATTGGAAATAAAAGTGGTAAAACAGATTTGCATCACCGCCACACATTATTTTGCTGACACACTGAAATGATTTGTTTTATGCGCGCTCAGTCTTGAAGTTTGCAAGCAGGCCTGTCAGTGATGATAGAATTGAGGTAAATGGTGTTGAGCAGGAAAACAACAACTTTGCTGAGGTCCCCACTTTGACATGGAAGGGGGAACTGCTTAACGCAAAGCCAATTTTAATTGTATCGATTCAGCCATACAAATGTGGAATTCTCTCCAAAAGTGTGCAAGTCAGCACAGTCTCTGTCTTCCCCGCGCAGCCAAGAGGAGCTAGTTTATTTTGTAAAAGCCCTTCAACTCAAGTAGACAGCACACAATCATAGGAAGGAGGGGTGGGGAGCGCGGGGGCGTTTAGTTTCGCCTGATCCGACACAATGGTTCAAAGTTATTTGACAGGGAAAAGTACAGATTGTTCAGAGTCCTCTGTTTAAATATGATCAGCATTGCAAAATGCAAACTGGAAAGTAAATGTAAATTCCGCGCTGGCAATTTCATGTCATTTGTGTGGTTTGTGGAGTAGCTAGGCGGGCCTTTGTTGCTGCTTTAATAGCGGAAAAACATTACTTTTGCTGGCCAAATGGAAAACACTTCAAAGAGAATCTAGCAAAAAAATAAATGTTGATACAGTATTTGGGGAAAAAAATAGAGATGCTGTCCAAAAAATCTATAAATATGTCTGACTGTATGTTATTTATTGTTGAAAATGTGGTTAGATTGTCGGAGGCTGACATCAATTATGTCACATTAGTTTGCTATTTAATTTAAGTATTTGACCAATAATTAATAGCCTGTATTTACATATTATTACACATTAGATGGTGGTTTATTGTGCGGAATCAGAATGGATTCTGCACCAGTTGTTCAGAATATACTTCATTATGCATTCAAATTAAATTTCCTTGTCCAGCCAGTCGTACATCACCTCCTGTATAAACTGCACAATTACACACATTTGATACGGAATATTGTGATTTAATTCAAATCTAGTAGCCTTGAGTAGCAGGGCAACTTTTCTACAATGTCTGCATGATGCAGTCTAGAACTATACTTCAAATCTGCTATTCCTGCTCACAAACATATATTTTGAAATATCTTTACATTTACTGTACTTTGTTGATTCCTTTTCTGCTAAACAGGCTATATATGCATAGATTATTTATTATGGCTGGGCCTTTAACTGATTCATTGAGGTTAATTAATTACAGAAACAATAGTGTGATTAAAAAAAGAACTAATTTTAATTGCACCACAGAACCTTTTTTCACTGGACGAATTTCAGCCATACCGATCATAGCGGTGCACACAATGGGAAAAGAAGCCAATCACTAACCCTATCTCTTCCCCTCACCCTCAACATGACATGACACAGTGCTTAAAACAGAAGAACCATTATGCTGATGGTGGATGTGGTGGATTGGACGTAAGATCTCTGGGACTTCGGAACAGGCAGTCTCCCCCCAGTGGATGATGGGACATTCTGATTTGGAAAAACTCACTCATTGATACGCTAAACACCACTCCGTTTTAAATTACCAAATTAATTAATTTTGAATCGAGTCCCACCCCTATTATTTATATTTACTGTATATTAGGATAAATGTGCATGACTGTAAAAGCTAAACGGAAGTGGAGAGGAGTCTCCACTTCCACTTTATATTTTTACTATATGAGCTTCCCTTGCTCCAGACAGAAGCATTTGGAAATTGCAAGAGGCAATAGTCTGGCAACGTAAGACTGATGTTATAGTGGCACATTTATTCAAACTGTAAATACCACATCAAATGTGTTATTTTGTCAAGTCAAATGGCTTCCTTACAATAAAATGCCTTATACAGTATGTAATATCATATTGCTGTGGAACAATGCTGGTAACGCTTCAAAATGTATATTTTATTACGGAAATATACAGTAAATAATATTCAACATGAATGCATTTAACATTTGGTTGGCATTGGGGAAACAAAATGCTTTAGAATAAAATTCTTTACAAATTAATTTAGTTCTCGGTATAGTAAGCCTATATAGAGTTGAGCAGTCCCACCCCTTTCATGACATCGCCTGTGGCCCAGAAATGAATTCCCCATTCATTTTCCTCATATCCTCATATGCTCCTAAATGTTTTATATAGACGATTATGCAATGGACAAAGCCAACTCGGGTCACAATAACACACACATGTTTTGGGTCAAATAATTTCTAAGAAAAACAAAATATGTTGTGTCCTGTCATTTTTTTCTTCTTACTAAATAGATATTGTATGATAATATTGTGTGATTGTCATAATTTGTCACCACCAGCTTTGTCCGGTGTGTTAATCGTCTTTAGGAAAACCATGAGAAAAAACATATGAGGAAAACAGAGCTGAGCAGTCACGCCCCCTCATGGCATCCCCCTGTTCCAGAAAAGGATTCGCCAATCCCTTTTCTCATAGATGAAAATGATTCATATAAAGACGATTACGCTGTGGACAAAAAAAAGCTGTTTTTTAGTTTTTGACAATTAGATATTGCATGATAATTGCCATGATTTGTCCCGTGGTGGGAAATCACTTCTGGGCCACGGGCAACGTCATGAAAGGGATGGGACTGCTCAGCTCTAAATTGTATGCATACTAGGCTTTGGTCTTAATAAATAATACTTGGAGTTTTGGATTTCTTCAATTGGAAAGCGACCAGTAAAAGAAGGGTAAATGTCACTGGCATTATTAATGTTAATGCCATCGCAATCTCTTCACTGGAATGACACATGCAGCCCCTT
Source organism: Benthosema pterotum (assembly GCA_039105355.1). Lineage (NCBI taxonomy): Eukaryota > Metazoa > Chordata > Actinopteri > Myctophiformes > Myctophidae > Benthosema > Benthosema pterotum. Next base: position 39,234,366 of record CM076969.1, read on the forward strand.
TGACTTTAAATTACAGTGCACATGAAATCCATCGTTATGGATATTGTTCAGGACATGAAATCCGTGCACCACTCTGTTGAGATTGTTATCAGCCTGTGTGTGCGTGTGTGTGCACATGCGTGTGTGTGGGAGTGCGCCCGTGCGTGCGTATGAGCGTGCGTGTGTGTTTATGCCACTATGTTTACAACACAGACCATCAGACCACATAAGGCTGGCTCATGCTGACATGCGCAGGCCGGATGACAAAGTTGGTCTGATGGGGATGGTCATTTCCCAGGTAGATGTGGACACGCAGTGAGGGATGGGTTCTGTGTCGGCTGTCAGGAGACGTTACCAGGCAGCCAACGCTACGCCGCTACGCTCACTCCGCCAAGCCAGCCACTGAAGATGATCACATTTGATACACAGATGACATTCTATCCCTGCTGTGACAACACAGGCTCATTTTTTTTCGCCCCGCCGTGACAACCATTGGTGTGTGTGGGTGTTATTCAAGTCAAATCTATCATTTTAATGGAGAAGTAGTCAGACCTGAAGATTATTTGAGGTATAAATATATCACCGTCTGCTCGTTCTGTATCGACCAAGTGTCACAGCGCTCTGACTAACTCTTTCAGGATGAATACCATCAGGGAGGGGAGAGGAGGGGAGGGGGGGGCGATAAAAGAAAGAGGCAGCAATCTACTCAATGATATGCAATGATTCCACAAAGCAATTTTTGGAGGCTGCAATAATCCTCATGGCTGCTTAATCAACGTGTGTGTGGGTGGGTGTGTTATATTGCAATTATAATCACCCTGGTCTGTCCTCACATAAGCTACTTAGAGTACACAAACAACCTATCAGTAAAACAAAAATAAAAAAATAAGTGTTGCTTTTTATTTTTTCGTGGGGGCATTTTATGCTATATTTCACAAAGGTATGTGTTGCTGTAGTGTAGACTAAAGAGACAGCAGGAAAGAGCAAGAGACAAAGGGAGTTCGACCAACCATGTGCTACCCAGATTTGGAACCAACAAAGGACTTTTCGCTCCCATGCCACCAAAATGTGGAACGCCCTACCAACAGTCATGAGGACATGTGAATCCCTTGACTCCTTCAAACCCACTCTCAAAGGGCACCTTTCCCAACCCACCCCCTTTCCCCTCTTTGAATATTTTTCTTTGATGATCTCCTGCTTTTGGCTTTACAGAAGTGAATATTTGAACGTCTCGATGAACATGTACACACAGTACACGATGGCCACTCAACAAGCTTAACTAGTGCTGTCCACTCACATTAATCAGTTTTGCTGTAGTTAAGTGACCAAGCAGTGACTTGGTCACTTAATTGATATTGCTGCTTTTCTCCTTCTTCTTCTTCCGCCAAAAATAGCTGTTCTGGCTGAACCGTGCAGTCGGTTTTCGCGAAAATTGGTAATCTGGTAGAGGGTGATGCCAAGCGGTGATGATGCGAAGCCTGTGACCACTGGTCAAATGGTGGCGCTACAGCACTCAACTGAAATTGCAAACTTTAAACACTTATAACTCATGAACTGCTTGACTCTCAGAAATGTAACTTATATTCCCTTATGCGTCTGCTTATGCCGAACAACTTTTGTATTCTGACTTTTGACCTCTTGACCTTTAGATGAACCGCCATCTTGAATTATATGTAAAACAGTTAAAATGTCTCTTCTCCTACAATCTTTGATCAAAATGCATAACAACGACCTACACATGAACTTTGAAGCCATACAAATATGAAAATAGGTGTGAATTTTGTTTTAAGTGAAAAAAATATGTTTTTACGAGCCAATGAAAATTGCTTGTTTGTGAAAATGATTCTAATGCCCCTAATCTACACATGCAGCGTAATCTGCTTCTGATATTTTACAGTTTTGTAGAGGGGGATGCCAAATAGCAGCAAAACAGTCTTACTCCAATTGCTCAAATGGGGGCGCTATAACAATTCTTTGAAACTGAAACATTTGAACAACCATAACTCGGGCCTCGTTTGGCCAAAAATCATGGGACTTGTTTCTACATGTTCCTTGATTCATGTGGAACACATCTGTAACTTTGACGGTAAGCTCCACCCCCAGAGTGTCTGCCATTTTAAGCAGTTTGAAAAATGCTCATGCCTGATTCTCTGCCTGGATTTTTGATCAATTTGCATGACACCTGCTACATGAGAACTTTGGCCCCATCCGGACAAAAGTTCCGAAGCAAATTTGTTTTCATCAAAAAATGACGTTTTTATAAGCCAATGAAAATTGCTGCTTTGTGAGGAGTCTTCTTATGAATCACATTAATTGTTAACATTGATGTGGAGGCTCTTGTTTTGAAGCATTTTTATCATAGATAATCATTGATTAAGGGTAGTTGTTTGTTTAAAGGATACACTTCATAAAAACATACTGCCGTAAACCAGTATACTTTTATATTGTAAGTAGAGTTTCACATCAGAATGTGGCAGATTGTCACACCCACATGTCCTATTGCTTCAGTTTTCTTTATAAACTGATTTGTCTTGTGTTTTGTTTATCCACTGCTGCATGCTGTTGCATGATCTAAAATCCAATTTTAATGCAACGCACCAGAGCCATTTAGAGACGGAGTTGCGCCAATGATGGGGTACACAGTTACATTGGGTTAGTCACGTGATCAGTGGTCACAGTGAGCCTAACGGTGACAAATCATAGTCTAGTGTCTGAAACACATTGTTTGAAGTGAGTAAGATGAGATGTAAAATGACAGCCGGTTTGAATTATTTTACAGTAACAATTAAAGTCTCTGCAATGTGTATGATTTGCTATTACTTAAAAAGACCTAACATAAAAGGATTCAAGCTGGGCTTTTACTTTGAGTCCAATGCATTTCTGCCTACTTCTCAATAGCACTGAGTTACACTCGCATATCATGAAAGTGACATTCACGGAAATGTCACTTTGTGATTGAGATGATAAAACTCAATGTTATGGTAATGGCACCAACTCAGTGGCCTTGTGGTTAGTGTCTGCCCTGAGACTGGGAGACTGGGGTTCGATTCCCGGCCAGGTCATACCTCGACATTCTAGATTTCCAGTAGTAACCTACCCAACGAAAGCGTTGCATTGTACAAGCCTTGATCATTTCATGTAACAGTGTAGTGGTTAAAACATTGTGCCAGATTATGTTAGATTAACTTCTTGAACAAAGTGGCCATTAAACAACTGTTGTTAACTAGTGTCCAATCACATTTATTTCACAATTTCTTCTAGTTGTACTTGAATTGTACTGTAATTCTCCAAGCTTTTATCAGTTTTGTTGTAGGAGGCCATGTTGACATGTAGGCTACTGTAGGAATTTTACATTTCATTTATTCATTCACTATTGTATGGACCCGGGGCAAAAGCACCCCCCTCAGATAATTTCTCAAAAATATGTTCCTTCTTCTGCATATTGTTCTGACTCCTTATTGCTGCTTGCTTGGTCACGTTTTATTGCTGCTTGCAGCTATATTTGTACTTGAATTATACTGTAAATCTACAATCTGTTAATACAAATTCCATTCATTCATTCAAGACATGGACCACCAGAGAAAGAGGAACAACATGCGAGACAAGACATGGCTGCAAATACATCCGCACAGCGCGTATCATTAAGTGTTGATGCCGGTTCTACTCTGACAATCTAACATCAGGGGCCTACAGTATACTCTCCAACAAACAGGGTTGAACCAACAGTGAGGTTGGGAACGTTTCTACAACATCTCTTCAGATACACGTCTAGATCAGATGAAGCTACAGCGCTACACGGGAGAACCCGCACTTGGAGGGCACGTACGGTAGAGCATTCCAGCACATCGCACAAGAAACCACAGCCTCTGAAAGCAGCGCTAATTGCATGTGGGATTTGCTTACCCAATCCCACAGTGCATTGCAGCTGGGGCGAGGAGCAGGGGGTGGTGGGTGGGTTGAATTAGAGGCTGGCAGGGTGAAGCTTCTGCTTGCTGAAGCCTTGACAGTGCTTTGTACTGGGGTGATTGTTCTCCAGACAGCTGACGGAGGTATAGCGGCGCTGCACCCGGGTTTGGTTTGAAAGCCCAAAAGGATACACGGCTGCATCATCAAAGTCCAGCAAGCCTTCCATGTGTCAGGGAGAGATTAAGCTCTTCCAGAGAGGGCAACGACTCTGATCACTCTATTCAATCGATGTGATTTGAATAAAGGAATAAAAGATCAGGAGGCATTGTGTATCCGGGTGCTGCTGTAGCAACCGCTGGATAGGATTATAAGGCACGTTGGAGGCTGTGCCGGCGTGACAGACGCCATCAATCACAAGTTCCCTCCACTAGTTAGCTAAAGTTGATTTTTAGCCCCTAAATAGGACACATCTGTTTGTTGCAACACACTCGCTCTGACTTTAATTAATTCTCAAGTCGTTTTATTTTTAGGTGCATCTTTTTTTTTTGCTGCTCCTGTACATGTGCAACAAAATGTAAATCGCTTCCTTCCTTTGCTCAGTGAGGGTTCATACACACAGATACAGATAATTTACCAAGCGTGCACTTGCACGCACGCACACACCACCCACACACTGCACTCACACCCACACACACAGAGTAAATTCAAGATCCACAAACTAAAATCAGTGTCAATTGAACCCAAACCAAAACTGGATCCATAAGGATCGATTTTGGCAGGGCCAGTTCTAGGCATAACATATCCCTAATGTATCCTCTTAGGGCCACAAACACTAAGGGGACCACATCACAGGGAGAATATTCTGTTTTAATGTATCCCCCACTTTCACTTAACTCGGCCCGCAGATTACGGAATACTGTTGTTGAGTTCAGCTATTAGTATTCCAAATTGGCTACTGACGGCCAATCTACATTTACACCTTGACTTGAGTAAAACATGGAAAAGAAGTTTATTGAATAAGGGCTCCATTTTTGTTACATGCTAAACCCCTTATCCCAAATCCCTTATTTCGTTTTTACTATTTTGAAAAACTTTTGGGAATATTTCAACATGTCAATCTATTAACACGCTGTGAGCTTGTAGACTGGCCTGAGCTTGTAGACTGGCAACTACTGAAAAATGTTTTCTCAATAGTTTAAAAAGGCAAAGAAGTTAACGGATAAGGGCTTTAGCGGTAACGAAAATGGAGCCCTAAGAGTTTTAGCGAAAATGGAGCCCCTAGCCTCTTAATTTTGATCCCAAAGTGCCATTCCATCGCATTTTTTGTATGCGTACTACTCGTGCATAGAGCCACTATGCACGAGCCACTAAATACCTAGAACCGGCATTGGATTTTGGACAGGTCTGTGTGACCTGAGAGAGACTATAATGGGTGTAACGAGGATCACAATGGTGCACTTTCTGAGGTATAAATTGCCTCATCATTGCCAGTAAAGTAATGTGTTGAAAGAAAAACTTGTGTGCTGTGGTGATCTGACTGTTACGGCCTCATTTTCCTGCCTGGAGTTCTATTCTCCATCATCTCCAACGTCGTCTCCTCCACGGGCAGCGTCGGATAATAGTTCCTTTTTCTGCACTTTTTTGAGGAGAGAATGAGTTTATTCCCCGGGAGCTCCGAGTTCAAGGGCAGGTCTGCGTAACCCAGAGAGACAGACTCTTGCCAAGACCTTGGCTTCGGATCCTGACAATGGCCTACTACTACTACTACTACTACACCCACTGCTAGGCTTCCGTGCCTGGTTGGTTAGGACATGTACAGTGCACTGACACACATCAGGTGGAGACAGAGGGGCTGTTGATCCAGTTCAGGCACTTGGACTGTCCTTGCAACTTCAACCTCCAAGTCTTCCCCCCACCCTGACCACCACCACCGACCAGCCTAATGATTCCGCCTGTCCTTCCCCGGCGTCGGAGCAGCCGCGGCCAGCTCAAGCTGTGGTGCGTTATCGCAACCTCAACCAATGCTCTCTCTCCAACTCTCTCTCTTGCTCTCAGCGTTCACCCCCCACCCCCCTTCCATTGCACCCCCTCACAATTCTGTGCTCTCTCCGTAAGCCCTATCCTTTCCTCTTTTCACCCATCACGTCCCACAGTGGGGCATAATTACTAAAACCCCCTTCGTCTGGCCGCGCTCGCCTATTATTAGCCTAGCGTTTAAAGCCCCTCTCCCTGGTCAGATGGTCAATGCTTGAGGGCAATATGTCACACTGCATGGGCACAAAAGGTAGCCAAACAACGCCTATCGAGAACCAGGTGCCATTTGCAGTAATACCATTTGGCCAGCGTTCACCATTGTGGTGCGCGTGGCGTGGCGGCGGCCTGTCTCTCATTGGCGGTATGGCTTTGGAGCCGCCGTATATACGCTCCAGACCTTGGCCCCCTTGGCTGAGGTGTTGCACTGTGTGCTCTCTACTATCCGTGCAAGCTGTTAGGGCAGTTGTTCTGGACGAAACACTTGAGTGATGTCCTTGAATGGCTCATGCTTTTTAAAGGGACAATGACAGACGGAGGGGGAAAACGCAACCCACCCACGGCTCGCATCAGTACAGCGGTAGCATCATTACAATGGCATATAAATCCCATCAAAATGCTGCACATGACTGAAATAGCCCTTTTTTCACTAGGCTGTATCGTTAATGATGTTTTGAAGGTTAGCATCCAGTGAATAGAATGAATTTGATTGCCATTTATTCCCATGCATTGCTATTCTTCCATCTGTAATCTCTCTGTGCAGGATGGTATGAATCCTAACAATGTACTGGATATAGCGAAGAGAATAAGCATTGTTTTCTGACTGAATTCCGTCCCCCTTTTGGTGTTTAAGCATTATTGATTTACTTTACTTTATTGAAAAATAGTGCATCAAGCCCATCATATAGCATCATATAACATCGTATTGAATTGTATATTTTGCATTGTATACTTTTATGATCCTGTGCTCCAAACCGTGTGATGAAAATGTGCCACAAATCTTTAAATATTATATTATTTTCCAGAGTGAGCGTATTCAGCTGGGAGAGGGCTGGGGGTCCGTAGAACAAAATATTTGCGGATGGGTGGTCCGCAGGCCAAGTAGAGATCATTCTGGTTGTCCTTAATGTAAAGTAGGTTGAGCACCACCGACATTGAAATGCGAGGCCATCATTTAGAACAGTGGTTTTCAACTGGTGGTCCGGGGACCACCAGTGGTCCTTGAGAGGGTTCAAGGTGGTCCCAGGTAAATGATGGAAAGTTGATTAACCAGATATAACTCTTTGAGAGCGTAAAAACGAAACCAAATAGACCCTGCAGTAGAATATTCATCATCTGAATTACCCCCAAGTCTACACAACTAGAGATCTAGGTTTGCCTGTTATGTTCCGAAATACAGCCTGGAATTTCATATTTGGGTTTTGGGGCTGTGGGGCTAAAATGTCATCAAATGGTGGTCCATGGATCAAATGCTGAATAAATAGTGGGCCCTGGTATGAAAACGGTTGAGAAGACCACTGGTTTAGAAGACATATGTAGAATCTGGTTTCACTCCTAAATTGGTTAATTGTTTGTTTGTTTTGGTTTGTCTGTATCGATAGAGGGGGAGGAGATACAGAGGGCGTTCTGTCGCACCACACTGTACACGGAGGCCCTGCGTATACTGTATATAGTCAATAACAATCAGTGCTGCTGCTAAACTCCCACTCCGCTTATCCATTTGTCTGCTTCTCTGCTGTTCGGGGAGGCGATCGCGCTTGGCAAGTTGACCGTGTGGAGTGGCTGAATTCTCCGCGGGCTGCAGGGGCCCACAAAAGGCAGAGGTAAAAGGGTGGGGAGCAGAGAGGATGGAGAGGTCCTTTCCGGGGTCAGGCCTCTCATGTAGCCGCGGCTTCGCCCTCCCGGATGCGTGCTGCAGGGGCCCGCCAGCCCTCTTTACTTACAGCCCGCCGGAGCAGGGGGTCAACGCACACCTGAACCCTCCTCCTCCGCCACAGCACGCAGCGGGCCGCGGGGCGCTCTCCGGCAAACACACACCACCACCACCACGGACGACCTCCTTTGACCTCTCCTCCACTCCGGCGGGGCCCCCTGGGACCCCCCCACCCCCACCCCACCCCGCCCGCGATCGGCTCAGGGACCACTCACTGGCCTCCACTGTTCACACACCCCTGCCCCCCCAACAGCCTGCGCCACAGCAGTCGGCAGGCGATGTTAGAAGTACGACACCAAAAACACACATCTAGCAATGGGTAGGAATGCGCAGCGTGCGACGTGCACTGCTCTGCACACACGCTGTATACACATAAACAAAGAGACAGCGCACTCAAAAATGATACAGGCTTTAACACACTGGCTCATGCAAACACAATCTGTCATATGCACAACCATGTGGTGCGTTTCTCTCTCTCTCTCTCTCTCTCTCTCTCTCTCTCCCTCTCTTTGACTCACACTCTTTCTTGTTCGCCCTCTGCCTGCCTTGTGCTGTTTCATGTGCAGTCAGGTAGAAGCAGGGTTGGGTTTAAACTGGTGTATATCTCCATCTTGTGGACAATCGGACAATGTTTGATTCGTAGCCTCTCTGAGGATGAGGTGTTTGTTATTATTGATGTGAAATGGGCATTTATTATTGCATTTGGGAGAACACACACGGGCCAGCCCAGACAGGGTCAGGGCAATGGACGGTACAAGTTGCTCTGTGAAATGCTTTTTCCGTACTACCATTACAATGCATTTTCCTGTACTGCGGCTATATCCCCCACACAGATATTCTAGAGTTATGCTGCAAGAGGAATTGAAAAGAAAATATTTTTTTCTGGTTCTGCATCTTGTTAAAAGAACAGCAATTTAAACAGCTTTAAGTTATGATAGAAGAGGGGAAAAAGGCACCTTTGTAAACAAAGTACTTCCTTCCACGGCGCAAAATCATTTGTCCACATTCCGCCGCCTGTCTGGGTCAAAGAGGAGGCAGGGTGACTTTATCCTGAATGTCACTTTGTTTTTGGTCGGTTAGACAGGACCCTCTCTTGGATTGGTTTCTCGGATGAAGGCACAGGTGAGCCCCACAGAGGAGTAATCCCCCCCCCCCCCCGCCCCCCCCTTCTCCCCCTCCACACAGGCACCTCCTCTGCTAAAACCAGCCCTACTTTTTAATATGCAACATCTGTGCCGGGAGAGCCTTCCAAAATGGCTGCTCCTTGGAGGATGACGGTAGAGTCTGCTCAAACTTGGGGTTGGGGCCATTTGGTACTGCAAGGTTCCGCACAGATGTTAGCGCTCACAATGTCACTTTGTCCTTAGCTTTTGGCGCATGGGGAGGTCTATTTTAAGGGAGAGGGAGGTGTGTTTTCCTCCTTACCTTCCCGATGAGATCACTTTATCTGTATCTGTCGTAGTCGGGCGCTTCTACACACCACGAGGCTGGTTTCAGCTAAGCTGGGACGCCGCTGTCTTTGATCAGCAAGGTAGTACTCTGCCTGTTAAGGATTCCACCCCAGAAGGCTTTATTAGCTTTATTTGCAGTTGTTTTATTTCCAAAAAAAAGTGAAAAAGTGATTTTGTGAAAAGAGAAAAAAATTCTCATTAGCTGTTTCACCTATCCCCAAATGATCGAAAAATGGGCCTATGGAATGTTCAAATTCACATAAATCTATTGCTCCAAAATGCTATATATTGTCTCTCCACCATGTCAATAGTGTTTTGAGTCTCACACTTTGACCTTCGGTTCAGCAGTGCTTCAGCACACACACACACACACACACACACACACACACACACACACACACACACACACACACACACACACACACACACACACACACACACACACACACACACACACACACTATTGACATTGTGTAGAGAGGATGTATAGCACATATTGCATTTTGGTGTGATGGAAACAAGTGAATTGAACATCCTCCCATAGCCGCATTCTAAGCTTACTTTGGGGTAGGGGAAGCAGGCAACATTTTTTTCCCCACACAATAACTTTTTGGACCACTTTTTTGGAAATAAATCAACAGCAAATAAAGGTAAGGAAAGCTTCCACAGTAGCCTTTATCGATCAAAGTCCAGTAATCACAACCGGAGTGTGATGAAAAACATCTTGTGATATTGTTTGCCTTGTACTCTCAAGATACTTCACAGATACAGTGCAGCATGTGGTGATGCATTCGCGCATTGGCAACCGTAGCATACACAAAGAAGACAATGCAGGCAACATGGGAGCCAAACACTATAAAGCCCTGAGTTAGTCTTGGCTCCATGCTGGTATCACACACCGGAAATAGAAGGACGACAAGCTCACAATGCCTCACTCACAGTGCGGATGCGCCGAGAGCTTATAGAGGGGCTATTTTTGGTGTACGACACTGGTGCACAACTAATTCAAAATCCCTCTCAAGACACTGACTGCACTTTCTGGCCATTTCTGTTGCATCCATAGAGGAACATTAACTGGATGGCATGGAGCTGTCTGGGTTATTCACAATGATTTTAAAGAACATTTTCCAAACACAGAGGCCATGAACTAAAGACTGCCTGTCAGTTGGGTTATTGGGCTGGTTCCTTGGCTTTTCTTTCTTATTATTTATTTATTTTTTCATCCCACGATTTTGCAACCCTCTTTTCACCCAGTGCCAATTACCTAATGTGATCCTGGGCTCTACACATCCTCCACCAACCAGGGGAAACAGTGGACTGGCCTCATGCTTCCTGGGGGGGGGGGGGGCATATATCGCATGGAAGGAACACGTTATTCCAACCAGTTCCTTACCCCTCCACCGGGTGCCCCGCCCCCGGACTGATCAGGGGGAGACAGTTTACAGAAACACTTAATTATCTTTTCACCTTTATTGATAAATATACAGTAGTCTCACGGGAAATGAATAGGTGCCCAATCAGCTAATGCAGCTGATTCCTAATCACAAATCTAGACAGGGATGGAGAGGAAAATGCCAAGGAGGAAAAGAAAATGTGCATCTTTGACTCTAGTTTCTGACGCTAGAGTCTAGTTTCTGACGCTAGAGTATAGTATGTGACGCTAGAGTATAGTTTCTGACACTAGATTCCAGTTCTAGGAGAAAGAGCCAAAAAGAATAGAAACAGAGAAAAAGCAAGGAGAGATGTATTGAGAGATGTATTGGGGGTGGGGGTGCGCTAATGCATCGCTTACAAAAAAGGAAGACGTTCATATTTAATGCTCATCATTAAGGCAGGGTCTGAGCATGGAAGATGCCTCCACTATTTTCCCACAGCCCTTGAGCCAAGTCCTTGTGACAGCCCTCCACTGCATCCCCGCAAATTATCCGCATGAGCTGTGTTGAACAAAAACAGCCCAGTGCGGGGGAAGCAAGGCCCAGCCACTGCTACAGTCCTGTGATGGGGGAGAGAGACACGTCACTTTGCATCAGCTCCATCCAGTCTACAAGCCACCCATCATCTGCGGTGCTGGAGGAGTAGAACAAGACCACTCTGTGAGGTGGAGGAGAAGACCGAAGAGGAGAAGAGAGGTGATAATAAGAGTAAGGGAGAGCAGAGGAAACGATAGGCCTGAGGGAGAGGCGAGAGGAGGAAACAGAACTGAATGAATAAACAGGGAATAATAGGGGAAAGACTAGACCATATATGTCAAACTCAAGGCCTGTGGGCCAAATCAGGCCTGTGAATGAATTATCTTCAACCCGCCGGATGATACTATTAGAACGGTCCCTCTGGTATATTGCACCATGATAAGAAATGAATGCAAATGTGCTGTTTTACATCAACTCAAAATGATTTACTTCATTTTACTATGAAAGCAGTGCTGGGCGAGGAACAGGAAACTGAGTTTTAATAATGCATTTTTACTTGCATGAGCACAAGTAACTAATGCATGCAGTCTCATCTTTGCATTTATCTTGCCATTATCAGTCTTGACACACCCTGTTGGTCATATCATGGTACTACAGAGCCACGATAGGGACTCCATATCCAGAGATTTCCCACATTATGGGATACAAGACGAATGATAGCAATATGCCTAACATCCGCAACGCTGTAATGGTGAGTTGGTGGGGGCGGCCACGATTTTTGTAGATGCAACTAGTAGATGCACTCGGCTTTGGTGACAAGGTGTAAAAATCAATGATTTTAAGGGACATTGATTCTTTTTAAGTAAAATGACATTGCTGTTTGTCTGGGACGTCCTTGTAAACCAGTGTCTGTGTATTGAAACACAGTCCGGTATCTCAGGCCCCCCATTATTTTGGCCCACCGTGTATTCCGAGTTTGACATCGCTGGACCAGACAGTAAACTTGTGAAAGATACTATATGCTTTAGTGCTCGTCATCATACGGCATGTAATAAATGGAAAAGCAAGCATATCCAGCTGAAAATAACAAATAAATAAATAAAACCACAAAATAAATAAAACCAGAACCATAATATCTCGTTCTCAAATCCATGGCACAAATGATTTTCCTCAGCCTTGGGCATTGTGTAGTAGCATGCCAAATGAGTCTCTTGGATTTGCTATGCAAACAACATATTCCCCCGAGCCACCCGCATACAGTAGGTGTGAGGAAAAGTACAATACAACAACAAACACATGTGAAAAACAAACAGCATGTTGGTGTGTTTTCCTTTCTTATTGTGCATAATATGGCCACATTATCACACAGGAAACCTCACAGGAGATGCTTGATCCATGAGCTCATGAAGTATTATGAAGGGGGATGATGTCTCGGTTAAAAAAACGGCATCTGCTTTCAAAATTCAGTTGGAGGAACTCTAGAGTCAAGGGCACTCTCTGCTGGACATCGCTGAATTTGCAAGACCTGAAATCTAGTCGAGGAAGAGCCTGTAGTTTTGCTTTTGGGGGGGGATGGGGGCGGGGGATTCCGAGTAGTTTTGTCTTCAGATGTTGAGAAAGTACTGCCTGTGGCCTCTTTCTCAAGGATACATACCGGCGCTCAAGGAGACTTGAGAAAAATTGAGTTACACCAAAATAAACCTGTCTTCTAAGATGCATGTGCTCCAAGCCCAAATTGGCCTATTTAAAGGCATATCCATAGACAGCCCTTTGAATAATATTGACTTGCAAAGCATTCTGGGGTCGAGGACAGGGGGCTAGACTGTGCTAGTTGGCATAAGAATGATGGAAAAGTCGACCGGATAAATTTAGGACTAGAGCGCGAAGTTAAAAGTCAATACTGAGTCGGTTCTGTCATTTTTCAGGAGTTAATAATTGACTGTATTGATGAAATCGTTTAATAGATTTCAAATAGTTCATTAATTATTATTCGTGGCCATCGTTTGTGTGTAAAAGGCCGTTATTGATTTTGAAGTCAGGTAGTCTATGTGTGAAACAAATTAATATTTGAATATGTTGCAGTAATGTTTTGCTTTGTGAGTCAAAAAATAGTCAATTGCGTGAGTAACGCAATTGACTATTTTTTGAAGGCTCCTCAGAACCCAATAACTGTGATATAGTTGATGATTAAAGAAATGACAAGCTGCACAAAGAAACACAGAGTGCGGTTTACCAGCAGTTATATGGTAAATAAAAATCAATCGCAGAAAAAAAAAAAAAAGAACAGTGAAAAATTGTTAGTTATTCATCATCCACCTGCTTGTTAAAAAGTGTGAAATAAATCCCAGTAGGCATGTTCTAATTTTACATTTTTTTTCTGAAGAAGACATGCTCTTAATTTCCTGAGATTGTTTCAATTATCTCGTCGTATGCCTTTGAATTCATTGAAATCCTAACAATATAATCCTAACACTGGTGCAGTAGGTACTGAACACACATGTAGAGTGTCTGAATCATTGCTTTCCTGCCTCAAAGCGCTCTGAAACAGCCGAGCACACTATCCATATTCATGCGTTTTTTGCGCCGGGAGGCATTTCTGTCCCCTAAAAATAGTACGGTGAGAGAGAAAGGGTCTCACTCTCTGTGTATCCTAACATTCATGAGCGCGGTTCAACTGTGATTGGTTGTAAACAAGTGTCTCTTTTTGTTGAGACCATGAATCATGCTGTGGAGTAAACACTTAAATAATTGCTATGGGGCCAGAATAAGGTGATATGAGAGGTGCAACAACGCATCAATCAACTCAAAGACTGTTTTCCCATACAAGCATGTTAGCTTGCACGCATGCACATGCGCGCGCACACCACACGCACACACGCACACACACACACACACACACACCTGTAAAGAAACAGAAAAAGAGAGTGAGAGTGAGAGTGAGAGAGAGTGTGTGTATGTGTGTTTGTGTGTGTGTGTGTGTGTGTGTGTGGGGGGGGGGGGGTATTCTTCATCTCCAGGAAAGGTGAAACTCACTAGTGACCCATGTTGAGCAATATTACTTTACTTATGACCCCTTAGAAAAAGTAATATTACATCACTTATTACTCAAATATATTACATACTACAATACTTTGCTTTCCCAAGTTCCCGGCCCCTCCCATCCGCAAAGGAATTGAGGTGTACAACACAATCTGTTTAGTGGCAACTTGTGACAACTGCGATAACTTGTAGTGTACTGTATGTCCTGTGTGTAGAATGCTGCAGTGGATTAGCATCTACAAACTACAGTGCATCTCTGTTGTTATCTGTTGATAGTTGTATTTTCACATGTAAGAACAAGCTCAAAAGTGATTGAAGTAATTGAAGTAATAATGAGGCATGTTTTGGCAGAGTAACATATTACTTTTTACACATTTTGGCAGAGTAATGTCTTCACTTTACTATTGCTGGAAAAAGTAATAATATTACAGTAATATGTAATATTTAATTAGTTAGTGCCCAACATTGCTAGTGACCACATGGCAACCAGGTTGCAAATCCACTAGCGGGCACTTCCTTACTAGTCTTGACCAGTGTTGAGCAGTAACTACTAGTAATGTATTACTGTAATGTTATTACTTTTCCCAGTAACAAGCAAAGTAATATTACTCTGCCAAATAAGTAAACAGTTATTTGGTAAAAAATACAATCTATTACATATTACTTTTTAGTTGTGTGTTAAAAAATATAATATATTACTCTTGATTCCCAGTAATAAGTAACGTAATCTTATTATTTTTCTAAGGAGTAATGAGTAATAAGTAACATATTACTCTCCTAAGTAATAGTGCCCAGCACAGGTTGCAACCAAGTCTTTAGGCTAAAGTTCGAACTATAGCTCTAGACGGGGTGGCGGCTCTACAGAACCGGTGCACAAGGGCAGGGAGGGATGGGGGAACTTTATGCTGCACCTCCTGGGCTCCGTGGGACGACCAGGTTAGTGAACATGCACGGCTCCGCGCTTGTGGTTATGTTTAGGGTTAGAGATAAGGTTACAGTTTGGCACTGCTCCCTCCGTGCTTGCAGTGTTTAGGCCCTGACCTATAAACTAGTCATGATCATAAGCACGTAGAGTCGCAACCAGGATAAAATTCTAGTTGCGACCACAAATACCAATAGCTGTGACCAGTAAAGTAGTGGCGACCAGTAACTAGTGTGTCTGTGCGCGTGTGTGTGGGTGCATGCGCGCACATGGGAGGATTATCCAACAGGCATGTTGGGACCAGGCTAGGTGTGGAGGCTAAGAGACTCATGCTCAGGGCCCCTCAGAAAAACTGGGGTAAGAGTGAACAACAGTGGCCGCACACGGTCCTTGTCAGGCGGTTTGTTTGGCTGTTTATTATTTTCAAGCAATATCTTGCTATAGATGCTGCTGGAATGCAGGTGAATATCGCAGGCCTATATGTCATAATTGTGTGTGTGTGCGTGTGTGTGTGTGTGTGTGTGTGTGTGTGTGTGTGTGTGTGTGTGTGTGTGTGTGTGTGTGTGTGTGTGTGTGTGTGTGTGTGTGTGTGTGTGTGTGATTGTGTGTGTGTGCGTGTGTGTATTGGAAATCTGCTATGAAAGATGGATAACACACTTTAACGATACACTTTAAATGATTTTTCCTGGCTTGCTACCAAATATACCACCACATTTTTTAAGATCATTTAGTTCCATTTATTGCCTCACAGATTTGGAACATTGTTTTGTTTGACGTGCAATTAGTAACTCACAGAATGCTCACTGCACATTGATTTGGGATTCCAGGTTAAAAGTGAAAGTGTGAGTGTCAGCACACTATTGACATGGAGAGAGAAAATATAGGGGAAAAAACACATTTTGGAGCAATGGAAATAGGTGAATTTGAACATTCTATGCTTATGCTGGGGTAAGGGTAACAGCCATTATTTTTCACAAAATAACTGGATCACTTTTTGGGGAAATGAATCAATTGCAAATAATGGTAAAAAAAGGCCTTCTGGGTGGAGTTCTCCTTTAACTCGCATGATGTATATACCAGAATGACCAGAAGATGGCAGCAAACACCAAGCTGTGCTTATGCCCATGATGCAACCACAACAGTACAGGAGGAAGTTATCCTGGTTTGATGATTGAGGACAATTTGATGATTATAAAGTGGAATTGGAGAAAAGAATGGGAAAGAAAGGGGGATTGACTTTGTTGTAGACATTGAGACCTAAACAGCTCTTTTAGTACGTAAACAAAACACAAGTTGATTCAGACACTATAGAGCATCAGCAATTCAGCATAGCTCATATAGTTTTATTTTTTCATGAAATTAACTTTATGATGATTTTATTATTTGAAAATCTGTATACGGACTCATGGATGCAGTTGGGGTTTCCTTTTTTAATAAAAATTCAAAAATCAACTGGAAGTTAACATTAGGCAAAATAAAACTACATGAGTTATAATGTGATGATCTATTGTGTCTGCATAAACTTTTTGTTTGTTTATACAGTGACTTTGAGAGCTGTTTTAGCTACAATGTAAGTCAATGAGGAGCATGAATTATCACTTTCTGATCACATTATTATTATTTTAATCTTGTCCACATTTGGAATGACATCATGGCAAGGTAACCACACATGCACGCTTTCAACTGGTTTGATGATTGTAAAGTGGATGTAATTGGTAGCAAGGCAGGAAGAATCATTTGAAGTGTATTGTTTAGTGTGTTGTCCATTTATCACATGGATTTGTATAGTGTGCTCGGCTGTTCAATGCTTTGAGGGAGAAAAGCAATGAGTCAGACGGCTGGGGGGGGTCAAACAATAAATAAAATCACGTCAAGAAATGGCCTGTATTTATTTAGGTAAAGTGATTTGAAATTCATCGTGTGTACCTGGGGAACTTTTATTAGATCCTCTGCTAACGTGAGGGAGGGGGAAACTCCATATGGTCTGCAAACCTTATACGTTGTAATAGAGCATTTTAACAGAAAAAAATGTTATGGGTCATATCTGACAAAAGTGAAATCACTTCCCCTATCTTTAATTGGCGAACAATAGCCTACTACTAGTTCACCACACTGCCTACTTCTATTTTAAAGCAAATACCCTTGCTCTTGTTGTCATCTGAAGTTTCTTTAAAGCATGCATGCTCATACACTAATGTGGGAAAGGAAAGGTGCAGGTCATTTCCTATTTGTGGAGAAAACGGCCTGCCTGAGGCCACGGCCGGTGGCCCTGCCACCACTCCGGCGCACCACCAGCCCACACTTTCAGAATGAAAACCGGACATGGAAACTGTGACAATGTGTCCATGGGGGCTGCGAGAGCAAGGGGCTGTTTAGCTTGGTTTAGACTGGCTGCAAGCCCCAGCAATGATTCATTCTAGTCCAGTGGTTTTCACCCTTTTTGATACCAGGGCTCACTATTCATTCAGCATTTGAGCCACCGACCACCATTTGATTTTGATCACATTTCATCCCCACAGACCCAGAAATAAAGATTTCTTTTGCTTTCGTCCACAATACCAGGCTGGATTTTGGAAACAAAACAGTCAAACATACAGATCAAAATGACCATTAATCTTCTACATACTCTAGTGGTGTAGACCTGGACTAATTCACATGATGTATATTTTAACTCTTGAGAGTGTAATTTTTACACTCGCAAAGAGTTACATCTGGTTAACCAACTTTACATTTAGCCTGGGACCACCTGGAATCCTCTCAGGGACAACTGGTGGTTGTCCCTGACAACCAAAAACTCAGAAAGCATTAACTTCAGTAAATTGGAAATGTGTATGCAAGGTGAAAAGCACTGTAGTCTACAGGCGCCTTTTGCTAATTAGTTAGCTAGTAAGAGAGAGCAGCTGCTACTACCAGCAGTGGGTTACAGCTGTAGTTCTACACGGCAATATAAACCCTTAGCCTAACCCTAACCTTGCCAGATAACCACTAACCAAACCCTTACCACAACCCTAACCATAAGTACAGCACAACGTGGAACGGCTGCGGCAGGCGCCAGTCCCCACCAGCGCATTGCCGGTCCCTGTTGGCACCTGCCCCGTCAGGCACCATTCATCTTCCTGTCACTGCCAGGACCTTGATGGTTCCGGTCCCCCACAAATGCCGGTGATGCCGACGGCAACACCGACACCGGTGAATGCATAGGCTGCTTCTGAAAATAAGGGCAATCTAGTATGGATGGACCACTGCCATTCATTCACATGCATCACACCAATAATCTCCCTGTTCCCTCGGACCTCAACGTGTGGACTTTTGCAGGAACATGACCAAAATTACCATGACACCTGCCACGGCATGCACGTACAGGCTAGTGATAATGAACACATGGACATATGCAGTGTGCATGTGCATAAATCTCACAGGATCTCAAGGACACGGATGTACAGTGCACAATCCCAGACACACACATGCCACACGTAGCGTAGATCTGTTCATTCTCTCTCACACAAACATCACCCTTACAGCATCATGTGTACAAACACATGCACACTCACATGGTGGCAAACACGTGCAATGCTGAGATCTGAGCCTGTTGGCCTTTCAAAGCCATGGCTACGCCTTTCAGACTGAGTTCATTGATGCCCCCAACAGTATCACCGCAGCTGCAACTCAAAGAGAAATCTGCTCGGTTGACATACGATTATGCGAGTAATTCTTTAAAAATAATGAATCGAATCCATTTGCATAGATGTGACAGTGGTTTACACAGAGTTAAGTTAACGGAGATGTGCCACTTTAATAAAGACACAGTAATATCGGCCAAGGGAACACTTTATCTTGGCCATGCCTGTGATGTTAGATAGGAGGGGCCCTATTTTAAAGAAGTTCCTAGTCCACCCAGGTGGGACATTTCTCATGATCATACCCCACTATAGATTCTCAACTCCTTATTCTAGACTCTAGGAGAAATAATAAATCTAGAGTTGCAAATTGCGGCTAACCCCACTCTTTTTTGTCAAGGCTGAACAGATTAGCAAGACAATGAAATACGTAAGATAGTGTCTGTACAGTGCCATAGTTAGTGATGTAAATAAACTAATAAAACTAATTTGGTCTCAGACCTGTTTCTATAATAAGACCTTCCGCCCAAAGATAGCGATGCTTGGCATGACAACTCTTGTTTCAATCTCACACACATGCAGTCTACTATACAGCAACAGTGTTCCATAAATGGTCCATGGAGAAAGGATTAGTCTATGAATGACTACCGTACACTCAGGGGTGGACTGGGAGCTCAAAACGTACCGGGCAATTTTGTCTCAGAGCGGCCCTCTGAAGACCCTTATAATTAGCGTTGCAATCAGGCGTGCAATCTTTGTGGGGGCTCCGGGGCCTGAGCCCCCATGAGAATTTAAGACATAAGGGGCTCTGGGGCTCGGGCTAACTAAAATTAGTTAGTTAGTTTTAGTTAACTATAAAAACCCTGCAATAGGCAGTCTCATTTGAAGAGGACAGAGGGCCGCCAGCACTGATTCGTGGGCCGGTTTTGTGCAGATTTTTTTTTTTTGATTCATTATTTTTTTTTATAAATTAAAACACGACATTAATGGCCCCCGGGGGGGTCGGCCCACCGGGAAAATGCCCTGTATGCCAGACTGTCAGTCCATGAATGACTACCGTACACTACATAATAACTACCAATGTTTTGGTTGTTTGAACTATGAAACTGCATGGAGATGGTGTTTAAATGTTATGAGAATGGGGACAGGGATGTTTTCTTTCCTACCTGACTCTCCCCCCTGGACTGGCCACTCATCACTCGTCCCATTGGAAGTCTTGGCGCTGGAGACCCGACGGTGCCCCAAAATGTCAAGGCCTTGCCAAACTTTAAGTCTGGTGACGTTAGCTTACATCAACCAGATGTCACAAGACTTCTCCTACAAGAGACACAGTACAGTTAACGTTAAAGGTATTATAGGCAACTTTTTAACACACAAACACGCGTGCGCACACGGACGGACGGACGGACGGACGGACGGACGGACGACGGACGGACGGACGGACGGACGGACGGACGGACGGACGGACAGACAGACAGACAGACAGACAGACAGACAGACAGACAGACAGACACACACACACACACACACACCTGGCTGCAGCCAACTTATACTTAGTCCTGCATGGCTTTTATTTTAATAAAAAAAAATGCATCCGTCTGTTGACTTGCTGTTACTGTGGGCGCTCTTTTCGTCCTCATTATTCCCCGTTTACTTACCAATTAAATAATCCCAAAGACGTGTGGTGTCATATAGTCCTCTACTTTCATATCCATGTCAAAGTTGTAGTGCAAAACGTCTATTTAGTTAAATATCTCCACTTTTCACGAGATCCACACAGACGACTCTCTCTCTGAGCAAGGGGCCCCAAACACACCAGCAGACAGCGTCTCCAGGCTTGAAGCTGGCACGCTGGTGGCCAAGTTTGGTACTGCAGGCGGGTGGAATTCATGCACGAACGCCCCGAGAGCACGCACGCTCGTTTGCTTTGTGCACGCGTACAGGGCAGTTTGTGTTTAAGTTGTTTTCTGAATAAACCAGCGGCCCTCACGTCATATACTACCTCTCAAAACACAACGGATGTATTATATGACAGATAATAAGCTCAATGCAAACCCACAAGCTTGTTTTTTGATGCTTTTTGATGTTTTTTTCCTTTGCTCGTGCGCGATGGCGCTCGTTCATGGTTCCCATAATCCCTTGCGTCGGGCGCGTTCATGGAGAAATACTTCCGCATTTGGGCACCAAATTTTGGTGCCCAAATGCGGAAATAGGCGCACTTCCGGCGGTCTTCCGGGTGCTTCAAAGCGCCAATGAGCAACTTGTATTGAAATGAATAACAAGGGGGCGGGGCTATCGCTCCAGTCCGGCCTCTGTTATTTTATTACTCTATGGCCCCAAATGATCGTTGGACAAAATTTGTAAACTTCCTGTTGATTGCCGCAAACGTCATCAGGGTAACACAAAAGTTTGGGGACACACAATTGGCAGGTGCATTGCGACTGGGGCTGGGTAATTATTCACACCACCTGCCAATTGTGTGTCCCCAAACTTTTGTGTTACCCTGGTGAGGTTTGCGGCAATCAACAGGAAGTTTACAAATTCTGTCCAACGATCACTTTGGATCTCGTGAAAAGTGGAGATATTTGACTAAATGACGTTTTGCACTACAACTTTGACATGGATATGAAAGTAGAGGACTATATGACACCACACGTCTTTGGGATTATTTAATGGGTAAGTAAACAGGGAATAATGAGGACGAAAAGAGCGCCCACATTTCAATGTAACAGCAAGTCAACAGACGGATGCATGTTTTTTATTCTGAACAGGATCAAAAGCCATGCAGGGCTAACTTATACTTAACTGGCTGCAGGGGGTTGGGGGTAGCCTGGCTCTTGCCAAACTCAGATGGAAGCACAATTTCTTGTGATGACATAGCTGGGGCGGGCATGGGCCAGGCTAGGTTGGGGGTGGGGGGGTCGGGTTCAAGTAGCTGGGTGTCCAGATAAGTACTTTTATGTGTCATGGTAATGAAACATAAAATGTTAAACAATAAAGACTGAAAATATTTACTAGGTTGCAACAAACCGGCGACTGAAAACAATATAAACAGTGCTTCAAACATGGCGCCGCAGTCTATGGTTTCAGAAGAAACGGTTTATTAGAGCATGGGTTTCATCATTTGTTTGTCACCTGTATATGCCCTCCTCAGCAATGGTACTCTTCAGCTCAAAGAAGGGGGGGGGCGCAGGCTCCTGCGGGAGGTTTGCACCGGTTTGCACATGCTCAGTGTAAACAGGAGCTGCGATGCGCTGTTGGAATCAGAGACATCTAGTAGAAGAGTTGCGACCATAGATCTATGGTTGCGACATTGAGGGGTCAGAAAACAGCCTGGTCACGTGGTTCATGTACTCGCGCGAGCAGTAACTTCCGGCTGTCACTATTCATGGCACCATCCAACAGTTACAGAAGTCTATGTAGATGTGGCCCCATGAAGTGAACGGAGTTGGCGTAACTCTGTCTATTTCCAAGGCTCTGGTTGGAATGTTCCAGCAGTTCAATTAACTACACATTTAACTACCGTGTGGAAAATAATGCTGCTTGTTGTAACAGACTGAAAGACAATGGCATACTAAATTGAAATGTTTTGTATATTTTTCCTTTGTAGATTTTCCATGTTCTTGATGCTTGCTTTGGTTACAGTACATGAGTTCAACTTTTATTTTTGTGAAATGACAAAGAAACATGGATGCTGGGGGGCAGCATCTTCACAGCCAATCACATCGTACCAGCCTCCAGCAGTTTTATAATGAGCCAAAATCTCTTCACAAACAGATTTTGTACACACTCAAGTCAAGTGTATTGTATTACTCCTGGGTTATCTCTATCTCTTGCAGAAAGAAGCAGCATCAATGGCATCCTTCATCATCAGGAATGGTCTGAGCTGGAGAAATAACAAAACGATTTCCTTGCTTAAGGTAATGAAACACAAGTATTTCCATGTTGACTGAGTGTGTTGATCCAGTGGAATCAATTTTCTGGCACTGCATTGTCTTTCTCGCTTTGAATGTTTACCAAAAACATTCTTGAGAGCAATGTTTAGTTACAGTTAATGCAGCATTTGTTTACATGGATTTCAGGCTGGGTACAGGTGTACAGCATAAAATCCAAGCAGCACAGCAGGTGCTCTGAGGCTTTGATTAGACGGTGATCTGTTCAGAATCAAGCATTCATCCAAGCAGTGTAAACTGATAACACACTTGGCACAAGTGTGAGGTTTGATGATTCTGTATATTCCATAGATTTATTATGCTATACTCTCAGGCAAAAATGCACAACTGCATTCTCAGCTGTAAAGCTGTGCTTTAGTTTAAAACAACACTGAGCAACCTGAAATCCTTTACCGTAACTATATGGTTTCAAATTAATGTTCAGCATTTTCAGCATCAGACCAGTGACCACAGATTAAAACAACACATGATCACACATGATCACACATGATGCCATAGTCAGAAGAATACAGACAACCTCTGGTTTTACTTACTTATTCAAGTGAGCTAGGCAGTGCAGGTGACTACCAATTACCAAAGATTGAAAGTCCCAGTTGATATTAAAATGTCAATGTTTAAAATACCCCAAATGTTCAAACGCATAGCTTGCCCTCAGGGGGGACTTTATTTTGAGGCCATTTTTCTGCTTGGCCTTCCTGGAAACAAAAAAGCTTATGGAAACATTGAAATGTACAGTAACTCTCATTGGTACCCCTCCAACAGTTACTTGTGTTTTGACTATACACTTCTCACTATCATTAGCTTGGTTGGTTCACCCACACATACTGTACAGTGTTGTACACGGTACAACCAACGCTGTGCTTTCAAGACCAGTGTGTGGGTGGAGACAGAGCATTCTGTGTTAGACAAATACAATGGTGGAATCCGTGTCTCATAACCATTAAAGTATGCTTTCATACATGATGAGTTGCTCTGACAACACCCAGCCCGTCATATTATGATTTCAGATGTAGCCTCTCTCTCTCTCTCTCTCTCTCTCTCTCACTCTCACTCTCACTCTCACTCTCTCTCTCTCTCTCTCTCTCTCTCTCTCTCTCTCTCTCTCTCTCTCTCTCTCTCTCTCTCTCTCTCTCTCTCTCTCTCTCTTTTCAGACACACTGGGTTAACAGTTTGACTTTGTGACATAACTGTCATCACAATTAAATCTGACCTATATCAGTGAAAGGCTGCCTAGCAATTCAAAACAGAACCTTCACCTAGTTTCCACATTTCCCATGTTTGAACAGCGTGCCATATAGACTGTGGAACATTTCATTTGTCTACTTTCCTTTCAGGCGATTATGATGATTATATATTGACAACAGTATTTGGATATTAATTGATTTCCCAAGTCTGTTCCTTCAATCATGTTCCACAATAGACAACAGACACAAGATGTACGAATTAAAATGCATAATTTAAGTAGAAATAAGTAAGACATCACAGAATTTTAACATTTTTGTTTCCTCTTCTTTTTCTTAGACCCTCTCAATATTAGATGACCTACAAATTCATAGTCATTTTCAAATCTTGACCCAAAATCATCTTTATCCTTGCACTAGGGCCTTCCTCTAATCAGAACCAGGTGGGGGTGGGCCTTGGTGGATGTGCTGTTTTGTCTGTTGTACTTCCATCCCACTGTAGAGTGTGTCCATGTGCACATCTTGTTCCTGGGGGTACCAGAGAGTTTTCCAAGTCACCCAAATCACTCAATGCTCCCTTAAGATATATAAATTTAGCACTGATTTGATTTCTTTGCACTGTACCTACTTGAGAATTTATCCTGTTAGGCTATTTGTTTTATTTGTGCTCTCACGCAATTCTCTGCATGGTCTTATAATCCAGAAACTCTCTAGAGAATGTGGTAGATACCGGTATACAAACTAGAAATCATGGAATACATCTGCATAAGGTGTGAAGCCTGTAACTGCTGTTAGTGCTTTTAATAGCAATGTTTCCACCTGAGTTGGACTTCATCCAATGCCAGAACCTGGAGCTAAAAACTTGAACAAACTTAATCTTGGGTACATTCTGCTACTATACTCTACTTTAAATAGTGAGAACAAACACCTGCAGCACTCTAATACAGTACAGTATTTTTTTTATCTTGACAATACAAAGCCTATAGTGTGTGTGTGTGTGTGCGTGTGCGTGTGTAGTAAGCCATATTTATTTTGTAATGACACGGATATCCTTACACGTGACTTGTTGTGTTAAATAAGCTTAACTCCACTATAGCCACAAGTGCAACTCTAACGTCAGCAATAAGCTGAGCAAACATAATAAATAAATATCAGGAACAAATCAATGAGAAATCGTTTGACCTGTCTGACATTGCCCCACAGGTATATATCTCCACAAAAGTAAAGGTTAAAGCTGTTCAAGTGCTAAATTTGTCCCGGCACAAACTCTTATCATTTCACTCTGTTTAAGTTCACAAACCAAGGTCACACATGTCATCTCATTTGCATATTATGTGGAAAAACAAACACCCAATTTGAAATCTTTCCATTGGTTAAACATGACTGTTCACTCTCAAAGGAGC
Source organism: Benthosema pterotum (assembly GCA_039105355.1). Lineage (NCBI taxonomy): Eukaryota > Metazoa > Chordata > Actinopteri > Myctophiformes > Myctophidae > Benthosema > Benthosema pterotum. The sequence goes on from CM076969.1 coordinate 39,259,691, forward strand.
CGGCCTATGTTTAACCTGTTAAGCCTTACATGTGGCCTTTCCTGTGGGGGGAGCGTTGTGCTCTGTCTCAGGCAACTTGTATACAGTGTCGCCATGGCAACGAACAAGAGGGAATGGAGAGAGGGAGGGATCCTGTCGGTGGAGCAGGAGGAGGAGTGTGTTAGACATGCTGGTGTGTCGGTCTTATTTAAACCGCCAACAGCCTCTCCGATGCCCACGTATATGAGCTGGTCTTGATGAGAACACCGCCTGCTGTCACAGGAAAGCCACAGAGATCAAGGCCCCGCATGCGTTTACCCTCAGATATCAGACAATCCTGTTACGAGATTCTGGTCTTGTGGATGGCCCTGGATTTCAATTCTGGGTAAGCATAATAACTCCCTAATAGCTACAGGAGGTTGTTTAAACATTGGTTTCAAGTGGTGTAAATAGAAACTAGCTTTTAAATAATGTCTTAGGGCAATACATATAACATTTTTTTGTTTGTTTGGACAGCTTGTGAATCTCTGGTTGGAGGGCCCATGTGGGTGGTGGACAAAATCCGTGTGTCGGTGGAGAGGACCAACCTGCCTCTGCCAGCCTCGGCCGAGTACAGCTTCAGACTCGGGGACTTCATGTTCGGGGAGAGATCAGACAAAGCCAAGCGGAGCTCCCTTTGCCCCAACGTCATCACCCCCGACACCATCCCCGAGTTCTGCATCCCTCCCAACCTCACGTCCCTGCAAGAGGCCAAGAATGCAGAGCCCTGCAGGGACCCCGTCGTCTTCAGGGGGTCCCCCTACGAGAGGGCCGCCCCCAGGGCAGGGGAGACCCTGTGGAACGAGCTCCGCGGCGGCAGACGGCACATCATCCAGGTGGAGAGTGTGGACGACAGCCCCTACGACGACGACGACGCCGGCAGCGACGAGGAGACCACGAACGCAGACCCCCGCAGCCAGGCGGCCTTGTCGCTTCCGCACATGGCCAAAACGCAGACCTGCTATGGATTTTGCACCTTATTGGAAAGCCCCCACACCCGGAGGAAGGAGTCCATCTTCCACTCGGAACCAGGCTCCTCCTCCATCCCACTGCTCCTGTCCCGGAGCAGGTCCAGCACCACGTGTTCCTCCAAAGCGCCGCCCCGCTCTGCCTCCTCGCCCTCATCCTTCAGCCTCAACAGCCTGACCTCCAGGCTGTCCCCAAGGTCCTACTCCTCGGCACTGAGCAGGCAGGTGCAGGCGCCGGACAGCGACGACACCACCACCACGTCTTCCGCGGAGTCCTCACCATTTGGCTCCCCGCTGCTCGGCCGCTGCCCGGCCAAACCCTCCTCCTCCCTCTTCAAAGCGCTGAGCCACGAACGGCTGCTGTCCAGGACCGTGAGGAAGCCAACGGCGGCGGTGAGCAGGAACAACTCCCTGTCCACCGACGAGAGCAGTTCCACGGACAACAGCCCCAACGTGTTGAGAAGGTCGTCGGACGGCGTGGTGGTGCTGCCCAACAGTTTTGGCCTGGTGCCACCTACCTTCCTCCCCTTGGACTTGACCCTGAACAGGGAGCGGGTGATGAAGGAGACAATGGTGCCGGTGGGCAAAGGCGGCAGCCTGCGCCTCTCGGCAGAGTACTGTCCCGACAACCAGAGGCTGCGGGTTCGCCTGATCAGTGCGGAAGGGCTCTACGCGCGCTCCGCCGTGGACTCTAAGAGCATCAACTGCAGCGTCAGCCTCTCGTTGATTCCGGGAAAGGTCCAGAAGCAGCGCAGCACGGTCATCCGGAAGAGCCGCAATCCCATCTTCAACGAGGATTTCTTCTTCGATGGTATATCCGCGGAGGACATTGGCCAGGGCTCTCTTCGCTTTAAAGTAGTGAACAAAATGTCCACCATGAAAAGAGACTGTATTCTGGGTGAATGTGATTTGCCTCTCTCTAGCATTGTAACGTATTAAACCAGAGCACTTCCTTATTTATTTATTTCTATGTTGAAATATTTATTTTAATTTTGTACTGTAAACCACAATTTTATATAAAAATAAATGAACAAAATCTATGGTTTGTTGTTTGTACTTTATTTATTTTTTGCAACATGGCTGATGTCACCATAATGTAGTTTGCAATAACTAGTTACAGTGTGCAGTCAGGATTGATTTGCTAAAATACATTTCATACTCACAAACATACTGATCTCGTCAATACCACAAGAAACGATTTAAATCTCATTACCTCCCCATTACCTGCCTCATACATACAGTATTAGCAGATAAGTTCTGAAGAGGACTAATAATTAGTTTCCTCTCTGCACTCTGATCATTAGACATCAACATGACCGCCTCATTAGCCTTCTCCATCTCTTATTTCCATTGAGGCATATTTCTCCTGAAGGCTGTTTTATACTTCATCATCAGATGGTATCTATCTGCAAAAGCTCACAATGGAGTGCAGATGCAGACTGCAGAGAGTTTGTGGATCTGTTCGGTGTGCGATGCCATCTTACACCGAAGCATACATTATTAGGCATATAAGCCTGCCTATTCCTTCTGACCTTTCAGCTAATTAAAATACACCAAGAAACCAGAAACCTTGAAGATGGGTTTCCTCCAGGGTTATTCCTATTCAGCTTATTCGGTAAATAAAAATAGCCCTTTCGTGCAACCTGGACTGGTGGCACTTAATCATTTCAGTGTATTATTATTTTCGTATTATGCCATAGTATAGTATAGTGTAGAGTTGACAATATGACATGAGCTGTTAAATTATTTTTCGTTCTGTGTGCATACTAAGTTACTAACAGGCTGCTTAATTCTGCGTTCATTTCCAGCATTCTGCATTCCATAGCCAATTTCAGTGAGTGGAAAATGCCCAGAATATCCGGTAGAGTTGATTGGGAATCACTCTGCCTGCATAGTCCTAAATTAGAAGCATTGATCCCCCTTCCCCTGTAATGATGCACTCAGTGGCATGACTCAGAATGGAAATATCTAAAAACAATACATCAACATACTGTACAAGCAAATCATGCAATCTTAGACTTGATTGGGAATAAATGAAATGCATGACGATCATATGCTCAACCAGAATTCTTCCCACCCACTCAGAAAAACATGTAGATTCAGAGGAGGACATTTTCTGGGAGTCTTTGCAAGATGAATGTTGTTGTTTTCCAGGTGAGTGTAGCGGAAGCTCTTAAGGCAGAATGTACGCAGGCATAGCCTGCTGGTTTGAGCTATAAAGTTGGGCCTAAAAGCATCCGCTGCCTCTATATAGCCCCTAGTTAAACATTAACAGGTTTCTCAGTGCTCAGAAATACTCCATGAGGATGTGGCCTGGGCTGGTTCCTAGACTGACTGTGAATCGCAGGTTCGAGTCCCGACCCTGACTGTCTTTGCACCTCTTGGTCACATTGTAAGCATGTAGATCGCTTATTTTCAGAAGGTTTTATGAATTTGCAAAACTTGAACTGCAACATTTCTACAGAACAAATACTTCTACTTTTGGTACTTTTGGATGCCAATAATTTTGTATATACAGTATATAGACATTGAGTTCCGCACTTTGCTTGTACTGAAATATAGTATTTCTATATTGCAGTTGCCCATTTATTCTTGTAAAAGAATTTGATTACTTTTCCCACGATTGATGAATGTTTACAGTCCCGTGGTCAGTGTTAGATCTGTGCCTTGTTTTGTGATGGAAATAGGTCCAATTTCTCTATGTATTATAAAGGGAGATGAGGAAAGCCCTTATAGACAACCCTCTTTCAGCATTATAGACAACCCTCTTTCAGCATTACAGATTCAGCATGACCTATATCCCCACATTGCTGTTTCTGTGACAGCATTGACTGTTTTGTTTACACAGTAATGATTTTTTCTTTTTTAATCTAATTATGCATGCTTACCTCAGTTCTGACGCAGGAGCCTAGCAGAGTCAACCTAGATTTCAATAACAATAGCTATGAGGTTTGTTCTGTTTTCAGATCCTGTGTGAGGGCAGATAATGTCTGACGCTTTTGTACTCTGTGTTGACCCAGCTGTGAAATATTCCGTAATAAAAAATAAATTCCCTCGGCTGGACATCCACTGATAGGGCTCCTAAGGGATTCCTGTTGATGTGCTCTGCCTGGAATCCAGCGAACAGAGGCACTGGTCACAGCCATTCTCCTTTTATCTCTAGTGCTGCACCACTTAAAAGGTACTTCCTATCAAGCACTTTTGGGAGCACCTCAGAATATAGTATTGCACTGAGGAAAACCTCAGTAGTCAATTAGGCAGAAATGATAATATCAGGGCATTAGTTCTGCAATCATTACTGCATGCTATAATATAAACTAAGCTTGGCCTTGAGAGTGAGTTAGTTAGTTAGTTACTTGTATGAATGTGTATTTTGTTGGATTCTGGTAGACAATATCCACCTTCACTTCACAGTAATCAAGGCAGGAATGGCAATCATGCATAAGCTTCATTATTTCAACTGGTGAAATTATTTCAACTGGTCCTGGAAATGATGTAAAGATCGACCCCATATGGGCTGTGATCTGGCCTAGTCTTGAACGCCAGATCATAGCTGGTCCCTATATGGGGATGGGGATGATGATGATTCCATAATTTCCAGGACCTCTTCACCAACTGAAATAATAAAGCTAGAGCTAAACTATTTTTGGGGCAGATCTAACTAGTTATGATTGATTGAAGTTAGTTTGGCCTCAATCTGACTTTGATTTATTGAGGAACGTCCGTCTTCAGTGGACAGGATTTGTGTTGGTTGCAATCAGGTGATAATCTGGGCCAGATTTGACTGATCTGGGTTGATCTGGCCACAGTCCTGACGGTGCTTGATGGACCTATGCACCTCATGCCTCTGCAAGGTTACTTGTCTCAATTGCTAAAAAAAATAATTCATATATTGACTACCTACAGTGGCAGTCAGGTGGTTTCTCACATTCAGCTCCCTTCATTCTCATTCAAAATTAAAAAAAAAAAAAATGCAAATACATCTCATGGTTTGTTTGGGGCGATCGATCTGCTTGACCAGAACACAGTTCCATCTTCATACTTCACAGCTCTGTTCCTGCAGCTGTCTGTGATCAAACTTCTCCTGGTTCATCTAATTTAATTGTATGATTCTGTGGATTGTATGATAGTATCTATGTATCTTAACTCATGCCCTTGAAGGGTTCAATCTTCTGTTCAATAACTCTTATCTTCGGCTCTGCTCGTTCATTTGTACTTGTACAGTTCTAGTATATGGATTAAATGCATACTTACTGCTTTGAATTAGATGTTTAGGCCTATTTTAGTTACTCCCAATTCCGTTGTTGCAGAAAGACTATGGCTTATACGATAAGGAAACACATTCATCTAATGAAACAGACAAATGTCATTATAGTTAGAATTACTGCCAGTGGTCCTTCCTGCATTTGGCAGCGGAATTGTGTGTTTAAATTGGTTGTATTTGCCTATAGATTACCATTATAGTTTTGGGAGTCATTAGAGTGTTATGTATATACAACTCTGTTTGCCTGAGGAATTGTCTATATGTGGTTGGTCGTATCCAACAAAGCGCCACCAATTTTAAGTCAACTTCCGCCTGGTTATCTATAACTCATGGCTAGATTGGGGAATAATGGGTTGACTTACGGAGTTGATAACCACCGTTGTGTGACCACTTAGTGCGATTGTGGTTGCAGGGCTAACAAAATCAGATAAAAGATAGAAGATATCCTGGGTATACTGAACTTTATACAGACCCCAGGAAACCCATGTTTACAACTTCAGTACAACATGACTCACTCTCAATGGTGTTTATATCTTCAGAGGACGACGATTCAATGTTATTGGGCTAATAACTTTATAATAAGACACACCAACCTCCTGAGGAGATATTTCAGAACCATGGACAGCACACAACTGATCAACAAGATAAATATTAATAAATATTAGTAAAATAGTGAAAACTGTATATTTTAATAATAATTATCTATATTATTGGCTCCACCAGTGTGAACGCATGGTGAAGAGTATGATTTGCACTCCGTCCACGTGTGTCCATGTGTGTTTGTCGCTTTGTCTAGCTAATCTCCCGCACCATTAATCCGATCGATGCCAAACTTTGCACACACACTCCTTGAAGTGTGCCAACGATTAACCTCTGCCCCACATTTTCTAGAACGGCCTGTTATAGTGCCATCTTTTTAAAACACATTATTTTGTATTGCTCCACTAGATTCTGTCTCCAAATGCTGCAAATTGTGACACAGAAACTCTTTGTTCATGTGCTCAAGACGGATCTGTCCCATATTTCATATTCCATCCTAATTGTCTATTATTAGCTTTCAAAGTTTGCAGTATTGGCTAGTTTTTAACAAATGGCATCAAATCATGAATGCAGCGTGCAATTTATGTGAAATCTTTAATGCACTTTCCTACTAGGTGGACAAATTTAACCAAACCCTTTTCACATTTGCCTGTTATAGCACCAACAACAGGTGGATTTTTGCAAAACACATTTTTGGAAGAAATAAAAAGACTCAAATCTTGCAATTAGCTCTTCACTAAGCCCCTCCCCAATCCGGCCTTGTCCAATAGGCACGTTGAAAGAGGAAAGCTTGACCAGGAAAGCTTGACCTGGATAGCAACAGTGCTAAAGTATTTGGATTGCCATTGGACAGGGAGCAAACCCCAGAGAAGAGGCTTCGAGAAGAGCTCATTGTCATCAAAGTTCATGAGAAAGAATGTAACCGTTTTCACATTGGCCTATAGCGCCACCAGGAGGCCACAGCCTGGCCTGGTGGAGACCTGTGACCAGAAGGGCACTTTCCACTTCTTCCGCTTCTCCCTTGTTTTCTTTGCAGCTGCCTACGTAAAAGGGCTTTCCTTATCACAATGTCTGTTTTGCCAGGCTGTCAAATGGTCAAGCATGCCAAAACATGACACAATGTGGCCTTTGTAGTCTTTTACATGGGTGTTTTGGACATCAAGAAGTGAAAAGGGTGACTGGAATTGTGATTTATACAAACACTTAATCACTTGTTTCAAACAACCATATTTACCATAGATTTAACTTTATTAACATTTAACTTAATTTTTGTTACACCATCAGGAAACACAGGTATTTTTTACCCAATGTAAAATATTTCATTAATTTCATCATGACTTTTCATAAAAAACAACTCAATATTTCATGGGGTCCTATGTTGTGGGGGCAAAATCATTGAAAATGTATTTTTAAAATATTCCTAAAAAAAGAGGGATAAAGTCCAAACATTCCCAAGGTCTGTGAGATTGGTCTACACACACATGGCAGGTTGTGCTTTTTTCATGTTCTTCAAACAGGATTTTGCTGCTTTGTGAAATGAGACAATACTATGATGCTTGACTGTAAGGTCAGCCGAAAGGATGAAACATAGAAGAGAAAATATTTTCACGGCGGAACAGGTTGTTCCCCACTTGTTTTATTACTTTATTACACAGGACAGATGGACTAAATACATCAATCATCCTTGTTTTATCTAGTGACACGGGAACAGCTCCCTCCATTCATAAAATCTTGTTGCAGTTAGTCTGTTCAAAGAAGTCTATATGTTTGCCTATAAACTAGGGGTGTAGTGATATAGTAGAGATTTTTTAATAGAGATTTTCATTTTAAAAACCAAAGTCTACTGTTATGTAAACTGAAAATATCGTATCATAGAGTTTGACTTTGTATCATATCGTTTTGCAATGGAAACGATGGGAAGAATTACATGTTAGATTACATCAGTTGTATTTACATACAAAGTAGCACCTCAAAGGTCTGGGCTGAAGCCCAAACTTATTTTGCCTTATAGCCTTAAAGAAAGGAAACAAAATACAAAGGAAAGAAAAGGAATATAGGCTAAATCACATTTTTAAACAAAATGAGAACATTTATATCCATTATATTACATACCCTTATAGCAAAACTGCTCACATGTTCTACATATGTAATGTAATTGCTGTAATTGTCTGCCATAATGAACTAGGTCTAGGCTATGTATCGTATCGTCATCCATCAAACATGTATCTTGATACATATGGTATCACTGGTGTCTGGGGTGTAATGTATCATTACACCACAACTATAAACTACATTATATATTTTTTCCTATGACCTTCACAGCCTACTCTAGACCAAGGCGCTGTGCTGAATGAATCATGTTCCGTGTGCACGTAGTAGACACGCTACCGTGTCCAAGGGGCGGATATAGGCATGGGCATGGGGGGGCAATTCCCCCTAAATACCCAGTCTGCCCCCTCAAACATGACGCCATGCAAAACAACCCAAGATATTTCAAATTAAAGTGCTTATATTTAAAATGATTTGAAACACTACTACTGCTACTAACTACAATTTTGGCACCAGTAAACCAACAGCATTTCATCATTGAAAACAGAAAACTCCCTGAGTCAGACCTTTAGCTTTATGCATGCTGTGTGTCTGTTGCAACTTCAACAACAACTGATGTTATTATTGATGCTTTACTTGCCTAATAAAAGTCCTGTAACCGAATATGGTATGGGTGTGACTTCATCGCCTGTGGTGCGAAGCGACACGGGCGATGAAGCCGCCCCCATACCATTTTCTCTTGCCCCTCCAACATGTTCTCTTGCCCCCCCCCCCCCCCCCCCCCAAATGGGACATGTTACATCCGCCCCTGCCGTGTCCATGCACCTGTCTGATCTTACACGGCCCACTCAATCACCTCAGCCAGTGCATGGAGCTGAGGCCAAGCGTGGCCTCGCTCTGTACATAACAACCAAGCGTATACTGTCGCTTGGTACTTCCTCCCATCTGAGCCAACGTATATAAACAGAACGGGGAGGTGTTGAACTCGCTTGACTCTGCATCGCTTCACTGCAGATCTCAACATTCTGTGGAAAGCCTTTTTTCCAGGGTTGTGGCGTGCCTCACTGGCTATGCTTTAAAGTCCTGACAGATATTGGTATATAGGTATACCCGATCAGATCGGGTGATTGGAAATCGAGAGAGATCAAGTCATTTTCAAATGATTGGAATTATGGATGCATGATTACTCACTAGCATAATCGGAAATGTCTAGCCTGGCTCAGCCCTGAATCAGCACCTTATGATTCAAGGACTGGCTTCCCTGCCTTTGCAGTCGTTTGTTCCAGTTGGAAATCCTTTCTCAATATTCTTATGGGTTGGTATGAACCAATCACGATGAAGACTGCCATTTTGATAACGCCCATCCCAGAAATTACTGTAGACTTCAGCCTGAATAATGAAGTGAAACGAAATGACAATTCAGACTGAGGTCAGGCTACACATTGTCCAAAAAAATGCCATATATCAGTATTGGCAGCCCATCATTGTAAAGATCAGATACCGGTCAAAATTTCAGAATCGTGCACCCCTAATCGCAATTGGATCGGGAGCCAGTTTCAATATGATACCCATATCATGACAATGCTCAAAATAAAATGATCTAAATTAGAGCAACAAATGTGTTCAGCCATGGTATATGGTAGAGTAAAATGTCGTACGTTTCTTATGTAACTATACTCTCAATTCCCGCCGTCTCTGCTTACACCGCGGAGCAGGTGCTGCCTGGGTTAATTACATTAGACCTACAAGCGGGTGCACAATTTTGTCTAAATAGCCATTAGGCACTAGGTAAACAGAATGAGCGCATGTCTGACGTCAGTGATGTGGCTAACACGTGTGATCTGACTCTGAACTGAGTTTACTGCTGCTAAGATGTTAGCATACTCTGCATGTTTGAAGGTTAACATTGAGCAATACAATAAGCCAAACTATCGTCTATGTAGAAACAGAAAAAGAGTCATTGTGTCAGTTGTGGGATATAGAAATAAATACACTTTTCCCCCAGTTTTTTGTCCACCCCTGTGTGTCAGTAGCTCTCCTGCACTGTACCATGGCAACGAGACCCGGCTCTGGGAGATGGAGATTATGCCTTTCATGTACGAGATCCTTTTATTCAGACACATACTTTGTTATGGAGCTCATTTTCTATTTGATTCGGGCACATCAAAACCTGCAAGCATTAAGCAAATGATTCGGCAACTTCACAGCCTCCAGTGGAAGTTGTTGGACCTAAGCTCTTCATAATAATGCTGGATTTTACATACCTGTAGTTATATTCCAAAACAGTAACTGAATCCATATTCCATAGCACAAAAGTAGTACAGTAAGCCTAGTCTGAAAAGAAGTTAATCAGTGTTGGGCAACATTACAATATCTTTACTTTACTTCTGATCTCTTAGAAAAAGTAATAATATTATATTACTTATTACTTCAACTAAAGGTAAACTACTGCACATCTCTGTTGTTATCTGTTGATAGCCTGTAAGTCGTTTTTTTGCCTGCAACAACAAGCTTACAACAGTAAGTAGGCGTGTTTTGGCGTAACAAATGACAGTACATATACCCATATCGTTATAGTATACTTTTGCTGATATATATATATATATATATATATATATATATATATATATATATATATATATATATATATATATATATATATATATATATATATATATATATATATATATATATATATATATACTGTATATATTATTTTTCATCAAACAGTTAAGGCCCTTTGTTTCAGCATGTAGTCCACACAGGATCGGGTGCTTTATCAAATTTCCTGAGAGGCACAGGCGACGAGACACATCTAGGTCTGTCTGTGTCATTTTGAACGTCCTACTTCCTATGATCCACTTGCACAACTGGCATCCAGACCACATAGGAACTCACAACGCCCATGTCCTTGTTTGTCTTTGGGTTTGCGATGTTGTATAAAGGGCACCTGGAAAGCAAACACAATTTGTACAGGGTGATCGTGTTTCATTAAAAAATGGATCCATAAAAGAAATCAGTAAAATCAAGGTACATGGTGTAAGCAGGTACAGACAAAAACGTCATTCGATATCATGCCGTTCCAGATGGCAGATTTGCTGCACCATGGAAGCGAAAATACACCCCAGTTTGAATAAATAATGTTTCTGAATAACTGAGACCTTTTGTAAAGTAATCAATTCTGAAAAATAACAGGAGACATACAGTATAACACATTCTTTTCTCATAATGATACAGATTATTTTATCAGTTATTACCAGGAGGAAAAAAAAAAAAGTCCGTATGCACATCTACACTACAGTACATTGTACAATGGAAAGGTGTGTAAAAGGTAAAAATAAATAAATAAATATTATAAAGAATGCTAGGCTGTTTTCAGTGTGGTCCTAATATCGGAATTGGTCAGAAACGTATATCAGCACTTCAGCAGTTATGACCTTTCAAATGACTGGAGAATGGATATTAGTCATAATTCCATAATCGTACACCCCTATTAATAATTTATCTTTGTTGTCTATGGCAACGAAAAACAAGCATTAAAGGGATAGTTCAGATTTTTGGAACTTAAAGGGCCATTTCACCCCATTTGCAACCAGAGCTTATTTGTATGATGTTAAGAACACAATGAACATACAAACTTCCTTGGGGTTTGTATGTGTATAATATGTTTCATTAGATATTTTCATTATGAAGGGATGTTCATGATTTTGTATGTGCATAATATGTTTCATTAGATATTTTCGTTATGAAGGGATGTTCATGATTTCATGAACTTCCATTCATATCTAAAATAAAGAAACATATTACACACCCATAAAAATCCCAAGAAAGTGTTCCTTGTGTACTTATTGAAAGCTGGGGTCACTGTGGTCAAATCAATGAGATTCCGTTTGATGTCATTGAGTTTGTTCTTCCAAAAGTACAAACCATTGATTTGAATTGCACTGAATTGTTATCAGCCACTATACCTGTCCTGGACAGTTACATAACCTGCTGTGTACAGTATCTCAGTTGCTATAAAAGTGTGTTAATGATGCTGTGCTGGTGGTGTAGTAACTAGAGGTACATTTTCTTGAATCATTCTCCAGGAGGGGCAAAATCATTTTGCGACCGTGACCACTGTTAAACGACTGGTGGCACAACAGTCGGGGGTTAAAGGTAATAGAGGCAACTTTAGTGTGTACAAACACTGTGTTTGTAAACAGAATCTAACTCCACCTCACCTCCACTCTATTGGCTCATTATGAGACTGCTGGAGACTGCTGTGCTGTGATTAGCTAAAACGCTGCCTCACCCCACAAAACCTCCCTCCCCCTCACAAATTAGCACGCCCCTTCAGGAGCCTGACAAATGTTTTGTACTGTCTGCAGGGAAACAGCTGCAGCATCAAAGTAGAAGCAACGTAGAGAGGAAAAGGCAAAAAATATAGCTATATACTGTACCTATTTTCACTTTTGGCTAATACCTTTAGGCATAGGTGTTATTGAGGTGACTCATTGTGAAGTTTCTGCTGTTTTTCAATAGCTAATGTACTGTATAACATAATGCTTACAGCATGTTTCCAACCAAAATGGCTTAATGTAATATTTAAACTTTTGCCTAACTTTATCATCTATATTGACAAATACTTAACATAAGGTAGGCCCAATACTTCTTTATGGAAGATAATTCTGTATGTGCACCATCTTTATTGTAATGTCAGTACTACCCTCTTGTGGTAAGAAAACTCTACAGTGGCTTAACCATGAAAGAAAATGACTATGTTTTGCACAAAGTAATTCAAAGCCTGCCCCGTGTATGATTTATTTGGCTTGTACGAAGGTTGCAACTACAGATTATTTTCATAATCAGTTCATTTGATAATTTAAACAATTATGTCACATACATTACATTTTATTAAACAATAGCTAGTAGCTACATACGTGTCAGTCTAAGAAACAGTACTTTTCTGAACTCAAAGAGGTCATTTAAAAATAAATATTCAAGACTTGTGCTTTGTTCTTGATAATATAATCATCATGTGTCATACTGTATGTTGATCTGCAACTATCACCATATTGTAAGGGAATAGAGTTGGCTTACTCCTCTTTAGTTTAGTTACACTTAACATTGGAAAAACTATGGTTAAGTGGGAAACACCCATGATAACGCCAGCGATTAGTTGCCAATCCAATTAATCGAATTAGTTGCCAACTAAAGAAATTATCAATTAGATTACGATGAATCGGTTAATTGTTGCAGCGATACTAAAACCAATTGTCTGTCTGTCTGTCCAGCAATGTACATAGAGTGTAGAGTGTATATATCTGACTAGTACAATATTAGGCTACTAGGGAAGCATTACCACAAGTGCCACAAATATAATCAACCTACTGTACCCATTATGTGTAGCATATGTAACAGCTACAGTTAATAGAGTAAGAACATGAATAGAATTCATGTTCTTAATATATTTTATTGTTAAACCATCCATATTAAAACTATCTCATAATTATCTCATGCTAGTACTCTACATTATGGAGAGAATGCACATAGAGTGGGTCTGTCCTCTGCCCTAAAAACAGCTAGCTCTACATAGAAATACACTGTTGTGGCACCAGTTTACACTCAAACAATGTAAAAAAAAAAAAAAAAGCTTTTAAACAGCAACCTTTTTTTTCAACGTAGACCCTTGAACAAAGGACTATAGTAAGACACTCATATTTTACTTTCTCTAACTATATATGAAAAAAATGAAAAAAAGTTATTTAAATGTGTACTAGGTAACTTGACTGGTGGTCACTGCTGGTACTGCAGTTTTTAGATCGAGTACATTTCCCAGCATCCCTTGCAAATTTAAGTCGCATGATGTGTGCAACATCATTTTACTGGAAACAGTATCCCATCAGTTTTCAATAGAAAACATGGTAAATGGTGCATTATATATCGCCAGATTAAGTGTCTTGCTCAGGAACACATCAACACCAACTCTGGGGGAACCCGGGTTTGAACCATCCCGTGACCCCTGAGCCACTGTTGCTCCTGGACACATTTAAAACAAGCTTTGAGGGTTGTGATTCCGGGAATGGCTTATGTAACAAATATTGTTTTAAAGTAAAATGTACCTAGTATACCTTTAAAAGCTTTTTCATGGTGTATAGAGTGAACGAAAACCGGTGCTGCAACCAGAGCTAGTTCTTTTGCCACTCAGTGGGCGTTCCCTCAGCTCGATGATGTCACACGCATCCCTCCATTAGTTGCACTCCCTCACCCACTTGGACATCCTTATTTTCCTCTTAGACATGACAAGAGCATGATGCTTTGTCCAAGGTTCAAGTGGTGTCATCAGTTGCCCTGCGTAACCACACGTACGCAGGCTACATGACATGCATGATGTCATAGTTAATAGGATACCAGGAAAGAAGAATGGTGCTTCTGAGAAATGTTTTTCAGAATATCTGAATCGCATCATTAACCCAAGAACTATAATTCTTGCCCCTATGTTCCTATTTAGTTTTAATTAGCTGACCGACCAGATGAAGTGCTGCTGTCTGGGTTTGAATCCAACTCAGTCTGTGATACATGGCTCTCCCTTTTCAAACCCGCTTCCATTCTTCTTTCTTATTTCTGACTTCCCCTTTTTCATAGCCATTTACCTATCTAAATGTGAAATAGAAATCGAATCTATGGGTAGCAGTGTTTAAAGGGATAGTTCAGATTTTCTTTTAAACTGTATGAAATACTTGACCTTAATATAGTGATGTCAACTGTATTAATTGATTGCCAGAGACCTGTGGTGAGAGTTCTGACTTTTTTGGGTGAATATTGGGGTTCGCTGTGGCCATACACACGCAGTAAATTTTTACATGAATCCACAAAACTATTCTCATGTATTGTCTTGTATTGTTGAATTACTTCTAAAATATTATATATATTACTTTTTGGGCATTGTGATTTGGACAGGGAAAAAAACATAATTTCATGTGATAGAGGTGTCAAAAATGAGTGAGGTCAACAATACAAGTGTTGTTAGTTTTGTGGATTCCTTTACTTTTCTGTGTGGTCCCAGTGACCCCCACAAAATGACCAGAACTTCTTCACCAAAACTACTTCACCAAACCCAGAGCAGAACTCCCACCACAGGACTCTGGACATCAATTAGTACAGTTGCATCACCATATTATTGTTTGTTAAATATTTCATACAGCTTAACTTAAAAAAAAAAAAAATCCGAACTATACTGTATCCCTTTAAAAAGTAGGCAATGCATCATGTTGAGATCAGTGTTAAGCTTTTTGCTCTTTCATTTGCACTTGACTGTTCCTGTGTCAAAAAAATGAGAATTATTATAGGAATCTGAATAACAATGTTCCAAAGTTTTAGTAAACATTTGGGATCCTATTATGTCAAAGACGCCGTCGCCGCTGGGCCTGCAGAACCCAGCGGCGACGGGAGTATGAGCTGAGCTCTCATAGTCTCGTAGCTTTGTCTCATAATCACACCTTTAGGGACACAGGCACAGGCACTCAAATGCTATGGTGGCTTTTGATTTCATCTACCCGGTAGAGCATAACAATTGAAATACAGTAGCCTTTCTTTCTCACAATCACACTCAATGTGCCACTGCCATATACAGTCACACTCAATGTGCCACTTACATCCATAGGCTAGGCCCACAAGATTTCCATGAGTGACCACCAGCATGGACCAGCATAAAACTGAACACAATGACATTAAAGCTATACTCAGTAACTTGACTGGTGGTAGCAGCCAGTGTAATTTTAGATCTAGTCCTACATTTCATCATCCCTTGTGCGTAAGTCAGCCCACATGATCCTGGTCGGAGGAAGCCCCATCTGTCCTCTTTCGATGAAGGCTTTGACACCGAAAGCCTAAACCAGAACCACCTTTAAATAGATATTTGGATTATACTGAGTTGTCTTTGCTGTGCCTTTAAGATTACAATACATTAGTTTGCCAGAAGAAAAAAATGTTGCTTGTTAGTCCTGAGTCCTATAGTTTTGACTTGAATTCTGTCCACTTTTTTGCTGTTCCTGCAAAATGTTTAATTGTTTCTCTCCTGCATCATGCTCTGGCTTGGTGGCATCTGTGAGCACATTGAGGAATTTATTGTGCTGACTTTTTAATCAACAATTGTCTGTTTCAGTAGTAGCTCTTTATTAAGTTTTTAATTATTAAAAGCATGGCTGCTGTCAGCAGTAAAAAAAAAGTCATTATTAATTAATAAAGCTAAATACTACATATGGTCCCAAAAGACAAGGATTTATATTACTGGGTCATTGCTGAAAAAGTCTGTAGGCCTATATCCCTTATTTACAATACCGCCACATTAGTTGTTGCTTATGTTCACTCCCATTAGATGGCAGTATCGAGTTAGAAAACAGCAAAACAGACAGCTCATAGGCCTATACAGTAAAGATGATTGTGGAAGATAAAGTTGAGGGAGGGTGCTTGTCTCATTTGGATAGCTTTCTTTCTGTAGTATTTATGACCCTATTCCATAAATTATAAATGTCAGCAAAGATCCTTTGCTGCGACACAGAATTCAGCCTCATTTTTTAACATTGCAATGAATACTGCAGTAGCCTTTGCTTATCTGTTGTTGATAAGCAATGCATTGACTATGTTGGTATGTTGGTTATCTGTAATTTATCAAGCTGCAGATTCTGGACATTTATTTATTGCATTAAAGATGCATAGTTTCCCTAGCGCAAATAATATACTGCATAATATGCATTTGACCCCACAATGTCACTCAATTCAAATATTGTTCTTTTGCTCTTCTTGTTTTTCTAATCCTCCGTACTATAGAGTGTGGTGACCATATAAGGAATTGCCTAGTCTCAGTTTTGGGCTTTGGAAGAAAAGCCTTTTGTCCAATCAGGGACCTTCCTCCAATCAGCATGAAGTGGGGGTGGACGTTGGTGTATGTGCTGTTGGCCTATTGCACTTCCTCCCACTGTAGAGTGTGTGCATGTGCACATCTTGTTACTGGGGGAGGGTTTTCCAAATCACCCAAATCACTGACTGCTCCTTTAATACAATTCTAAACAATATCGACCATGAAAGATTCAATCATGCAAAAATCGATTTTGAACCTGGCGATTTGACATTGTGGCATTAAGAATTGCAATATTGTGTGTGTGTGTGTGTGTGTGTGTGTGTGTGTGTGTGTGTGTGTGTGTGTGTGTGTGTGTGTGTGTGTGTGTGTGTGTGTGTGTGTGTGTGTGTGCGCGCGTGTTGTAGCTTGACAGGAAAGGGAAGAGAAGGGGAGGAAGACAAGACACACAGCGAGGGTCGTTGGGATCGGGATTCGGGACTCAAACCCGCAACATGCTGCCAGGCTGGATTAGCAGCCTAGGTGTCGACCCAGGCAGAGAGTAGCCTAATATACTCTTCATTAGAAATTGACTGCACGGTCGGCATCAAGCTGTATAAGCACACCTGATTAATTAATATATACATTATTATGATGATGCTGAAGTAACCTCAGCCTGGCAGAGGGGCAGTTCTTCCTCCTTGCCATTTTAAGGATGAGTTCCGTAGGCATATAGCTGTCTCTGTCTCTTGTTGTTTGATGTGGACTGGGCCCCTCTGGTTATACAATATCATCTTTCATGTGTCATCGATCTTGTGTCAAGGTGTGGCAAAGCACAGTATTGAGGTCTATATTCCACTGATGCCTGGCCTATACTGACAGACTTTTGGCAGATATGCCTCGCTGCCCAAAGCCACATCTGAGTAGTTCACAAAGGATGGGGGACCAAGGGTCTTGAAGAGAAGCACTACCATTCAGCATCTCTCTCTCTCTCTCTCTCTCTCTCTCTCTCTCTCTCTCTCTCTCTCTCTCTCTCTCTCTCTCTCTCTCTCTCTCGCTCTCTCTCTCTCTCTCTCTCTCTCTCTCTCTCTCTCTCTCTCTCGATACCGATATATCGGCACTGGTATCGGTGATATTCGTACCGATATATTGGCCGATATATTGGTAACATTGGCTGATATATCGGCCGATATATGCCTGGAACAGAAAAAGAAAGACAAAAAATGGAATTATTTCACAAAAGTAAATGATGTCAATGTCGTATTCTATTGTTTATTGAAAGAGAAAATGATATTGAAGTTTTTCAAATGTATTTTTTTAGTATTTTAACTCATTATTAAACATTAACATCGGTGTAGTTTTTTCCAAAAATCGATATCGGCCCCAAAAATATGGCATCGGTCGGGCTCTAACACACACACACAATGTATATCCCAACAGCATCCAGAACAGATAACAGACGATATACTGAGATCGCTTTACTGGATCCATACTCTGTGTATCCATTCATACTCATTCATTCACTTCATTCATTTTCTGATATAGGCTATATAGAATGAGCATAAAATAATGTGTGTGATCTAAAAAAAAACTATATACGTGATGTGCTTGCCGCTTCACAGTTGTGATTTAAAACATTTAATAATTCCACTGTACACAGTCAAACTCCTCTGTGTTAGGCTAATTTAAAGGATGATTTGGGGGAAACAAAACAAAAACGGTCTGGCCGGCAACAAGATATGCACATGCACATGCTTTATATTGGGGAAAACGCCACACAACAGGCCAACGTGCACCAAGGCCTTCCCCATGCAATCCTGTTTGGAGGTAAGCCCACCACTATCCTGATTGGATGAAAGCTTTGCAACCCAGTCCAAACTAAAACTGATTCACTGGGGTTTGCAATTTCCACAATATAACTCCGCTATATTGAACATTCAGCAGACAGAATAAGGCAATATATGGTGAAATATTATGGTGAGCTGTCCGCGTCTTTAGGGCAAGTTGCACGGTCTCTCAGCGAGAGACACATCACACATCTTTTATTTTGTCTAATAACAACCTAAACATGAACCTTGGTTGGAGAAAAAAAGTTGTCCTTCAACGCCTAATTGCTGGTCTGTATACAGGCTACCTTGCACGGCTTCTGCTTACTACCTACTTACTACCTACTACCTTGCATGGCTTCCGCTTCCCGCAATGGGTGTGTGAATGGGGTCCATATTCGTAAAGCACCATGGATAATGGTGCTATTTACAGTGTTGGGACAAGTGCACTATGTAACTTAATATATTACATAATATATTACCAAAATGCAGTAACTTGTAATATAAATATATTACTCAACAAAAAAAATCTAATATACTTTTCTTTCTGCATTACTGCATTACTTTCAATATTACTTTGTGTCAATCTGTCTCATTGCAAGTGTTCTTGTGAAATCATTTTGTCAACTATTTTCTATAATTTGTCATCAAATTATTTACTGGGTTCCATGGGTGAATTCAATGAATACATTTAACTCCTGTGTTAACTGTCCATAGCTGAGTAGGATGAGGTAGGTCATCAGTACTGCTTTCAGGAGTGACTGTTTTCATATGGATTTGGTCAGATAGCCAAGTGCGCTTGCTTTATTGTAGGTATGCCACTGGAGCTACGCAATATTTGATTAATAGTGATACTAAATAATTAATTATATATCTTGTAAAACGTTTTTTTTTTAGTAATATGTAATAGTAATATTAATATATTACACTTGCTCAGACAGTAATATTGTAATATAATATATTGCTTTAAAATGAGGGTGACCAGATCCCAACTCACCAGATGTGGGACAAACAGTGTGTTTGTGTGGGACAATGTGGGACACATGCGGGTCGTGCCGGACTGTCGCACAAATGAATAAATAGTACCCAATTTAGGTGTTTCTACTCTTCCCTTCACATACCACCACTATAGTTTGCCATCTGTTTCATCCACTAATAAGAGGCACTTAACAGAAATGTTTTTAAATTAACCATTCAGTGGACATTTACCTACAAACTATACACCTGGACAATATAACTGAACCAGGGCCAAAGCAACCAATAACAAACGAATAAAGACATATTAATCAATGTATCTTCCTCCTAACAAAGACAACTACTGCAAGTCTGAAATTGTGGAGGCACAAAATGAATGAAATAAATAAAACCAGAACCATAAATAAAAGTTTGGTTAGCATTAGAGCCATCAAATTGTAAATGTCTGTCATAGCAGCATGAACAGGCTATGCACTTTTAGGTTTTGTCCATCACAAACCAAATGGACCCTTATGGGTCCATTCTGGTTTCATTTTATGCTCTCAAAGAGTTACAGATATACAAGGGTCCATTTGGTTGCCAATGGTCCTTTCTAGGAAGGAAGGAGGACTCTATCATAGGAGGAAAAATGGTGAAAAACAAGGGTTTTATCTCTGGCGCCTGTCAACCAATTTCACACCAACTCACCAGCACTTTCACTAATTTTGGCGCTAGGGGGGTCTGGAAAAAAAGCTAAATATAGCGACAAATGCGTCAAGTTGGCAACACTGGTAAACAGAAGATAGTTCAGCTGCCGTTACCTTGTCTGTGTTCGAATCTTGTTTTGGTCGAGCAAGACGTTGCTTGTGAGTCTCACATTGTCACTGCAGACATCACAGTAAACTCTGTCAGAATCGCAATTCACTGGTTTCACCCAGGAATACATGGTCTCCCAGTCCTTATTACTATATTTACTTTTGTTTTTAGTTTCGTTCGGCTCCTCCTTGTTTCTTTTCTTTCATGTATTCATTCATTGCAACGCACGCAGCTAACACGTTGTGAGACAGTGCTGTTGTGTTGTATTGGCGTTTACTTTACTAGTAGGCGCATTGATTTCCCAACACGGAGTATTCAAACTCCAGTTTGTCCCTATACAGGCCATTCAAACTTGGACACCTCAATGTCGCGCCGCTTCTACCGAGAATACAGACGGAGTTACCCATCTCCGTTCACTTCATGGGGTCAGTCCAATGGCGGCTGTTCTACATAGACTTCTATGGGAACAGGGACAGCAAATAAAACCGTCTCTCTCACACAAACACACACACGGCCCGCCCCTTTCCCATTTGGACAGGCTTCGCTGCTCACAGGCAGGCTGCCGCGGACCAGTGACAGTGTTGACACAATATTTTGCGAATTTGCGCAAATTATGAAAATTACAGCTTGTCAATCAAAATGCGGGACAAAGTCTCAATCGGCGGGACGCCTTAAAAGACAGTGAAATGCGGGACAATCCCGCACAAATCGGGACATCTGGTCAGTCTATATATTGCTTTAAAATGAAGGTAATAATTAATAAGTATTAACAAGGTAAAGTAATATATATTCCCAACACTGACTATTATCAGTTGCTGGGAAAAAGTAACAATATGACTGAAAGTAGAGGTAGAATCTCGTAGTGATAGTGAAAGTAATACATTACTTTCAGTTACTTTGAGTAACTTTAAGTTACTTGACACTCTCTCTCTCTCTCTCTCTCTCTCTCTCTCTCTCTCTCTCTCTCTCTCTCTCTCTCTCTCTCTCTCTCTCTCTCTCTCTCTCTCTCTCTCTCTCTCTCTCTCTCTCTCTCCCTCCTCATGGGGGATTTGGTTGGTATTCTTTGACTGTGTACGATAGGCTGAGCGATCGAGGAGGAGCTTAATGACACAGTGGTGGAGGCAGCAGGCAGGCAGGCAGGGAGTGAACCGCTTTACAGTGGAGTGGAGTGTAGTGTGTGTCGCCCTACATCCCAGCCAGCTTGTTCATGTATTAACCACAAACACATTCCAGGTAGGATTATTTGGCTTGCTTCTTCGTCTTGCTTGTTTTCGTTGTTGTTGTTCTTATCTTTTTTTTTTTTTATCTTCCCGAACATGTTCGTCTCTCACTGGCAGTATTGTAGTTTGGATGTGATGTGATATCACTACGTCCTACGGCTGGTCCTTCAGAAGGGCAGCTGGTTGTTCGATGTGTGTTAGAAGAAGCGCTGCCTGCCTAAGGAAACCTCGCATAAAATAACCCCAAAAGGCTTCCACCACTCTTTGCATCATTAATCCAACCCACTGTATATAACGCACCAGTGCCGTTGCT